>JAJQWJ010000001.1:168443360-168783360 GCA_023637945.1 Phaethornis superciliosus | reverse complement strand
GCAGAGGACAGTGGAAAGCAAAGGTTCATTAATGAGTAATCATTTGTAATGTCACAGTAAATACACATCCCAAGGCATAAGGCCTTCTTTAATCAGTTTCAGTATTACAGCATCTGGTTGTTGTCTAATCTGTCAAAGTGCTGCCTTTTAAAGATGAGTACTATGTGTGTGTTTTAATGGCAGTTCTCTGGTATTCTCCATCCAAAACAAGCCAGCTTGCTGTCAGCCATTTTGTAGCAGAGTGGTTCTGAGTCCCCAGTTACCTGCCATAGAAACACCAAAATCTGACCAGAGAAGAAATCACTGTGCACTTGTGATGCTGCATTTCAAATTAGGATTAAAAGACAAAAGATCTGAATTTACCTTCTGGAATCAGTCATATTTTTCTGCTAAGTTATTGGCAGCATGCCACTGAACTTTCCTGAGCAATATCAGATATAATGATATAAATCAAAATGTATACATTAAGGACATTTTGACCTTCAGCACATAAATACTTCAGTAGTTCTGCATGGTTCCTTTTTTAAAATCCTCCTCCTAACATTGAATTTCTTCCTTTCTGTAAGTTTTTGATGGCTTTTATGTTTCTTTTTGTGGGGTTTTTGCCTCATTTACCACTTTCTCAACTTTTTTGATGTTCAGCTGCTGTGCATCAGGCAGGCATCTACATGCACTGCAGCTTCCAGGGCAGCCCACATTTGCAGCCCTAATGAAAAAGGCCTGTGAGAAAATGGGCTGTGTTCACAGAGAGTGACATTTTTCCTCCTCTGAGGATATAATTCAATCAAATCAAAACCACTCACCACTAAAACACTATAAATCATACATTTTTTTCATTTTAGAGTCTATTTCCTTGCTGAACTCCTGATTTCTTCTCTCAGTTGACCTGCAGCTGGTAATATTCTGAAATGAAGCTTTCAGAGTTGTTGCTTCTTTAGCAGTGGGAGCAATTTCCTCCCTGCATCTGCCAACACATTCTAGAGATTGATCATGGAAAAATTTAACCTAAAACCAAGAACTGCGTGGAGTTTCTAGATGCATGAAAAAGAAGCTTTTAATTTTGCCCAGTGATAATGAGATGATGGTACATGACTATCTCATATCTCTTATTCTGTACCTCCCCAACTTCACAATCTGAACTTAATTTATTCACACAGGTAGAGTCTCCTTAGGGGGGAAATTGGGCTCTAGATTGGGTGCTCTGAACTCCCAGTCACCTGGTGCAGCATTCCCAATGTGCTGTAAATGGGAGATAATTTATGAACTCAAGTCATGGTGTGGAAGCCTGAACTATGTTCTTAATACCAGATGTTCCCAAGCAGTCACCTTCTATCCAGCTCCACTGTGATGAGGGGGCTGAGAAGCTCAGTCCCTGGGCTCTGGGCTGGGCTCCATGAAGCAGGACTTATCCTCCCTGTCATGAGATGGGAGCATGGTGGTTTGAGGTCTCCCTGCAGAGCCTGCAATTATTCCTCTAGATAATAAAAATAATACCTATTGAGCTTAGAAATTCTGAAGACTGGAAGTGAGTACACTGGATACTGGGGCTCAGCAAAGTCCCAGGGTCAGTTAACACTTGGTTCTAAAGGAAATAATCTCATTTGAGACCTTCTTTCCTGATGGAGGGGAGAGACATGGTATGCTTCCGAAGAACAGTTCTTTTGCAATTAGAGGAGTTCTGAATGATTTGGCTTTCTGGACAAAGTGGTTGTCTGACTTAAAAGTTTTCTGTCTGGGACCAAGGACAGTTGCATCTGGGACAGTCTCCTGGTTGCATCCCATTTTGCAAGGAAACATTGCAGCCCCAGGTACTGCAAAGGGTCCCTCTTGACTCTGTTTTACTATGGCCCAAGGAGCCCTGCCTTTAGAAACCCCAAACTTAGAGAAATATCAGAGAAGTGATCTGCCATCTGTTGAAGCTTTTCTGTTGTCTGTGAAACCTGTGAGTCAGAGGAGTCAGATGAGGATGAAGAACTTGAAGCATGGACAAATTCAAAGCCCTGATAAGCACTACAAGTGATAGCTTGTGGCCTGTTGCCATCTACTGAAGGATGGGTTTAGGGCAATGAAAATTCAGTTGATGAAAAGCCCTTGGGTTCCTGTACCCTGTGGAGAGCACTACAAGCACAGAGGCTGAAGCACTTTGCATGACCTCTTCATATAAGGTTATCTAGCTAAAGACTGCCATTAAATCTATTTTGTGCACCTCATTTCTCCTTCCATCTAAAGGCCTTTAGGAAACTCATATACATGTGTAACAGAAAACTCAGGATCCTTGTATCTGGCAAGAAAGCCAGTACTCAGACTCCTCTCCAAATTATCTGAATAAAACTTCCAAGCTGTTATGGGATATCTAAGAGAAAGAGGATGGAGATCAGTGAGCTGAGAGTTGTTAACCACCATGGTGCCTGCCCTAAGCCTTATCTTAGCATGGCTTGGGTATGGTTTACAGTAAAGACACAACAGAAAGACATTCCTTGCCAAGGGTGAATCTAACATCCTTAAAAAATAGATGGGTGTGCAAGACAGGGGGGGAATTGATAGAGCAAAAGTAAGGGAAGGTTTGTTTAATTCGATGAGATATTAAATTAATAAAAGTGCCCCAAAATGGTAAGATTTTAAGCTTGGGATGCAGGTATCAGTCTAGCAGCAGTGTAGGGGCTATTCCATAAACTGCCCAATGTGGGACATGTATGTATGCCTGCTCAGGGCAGGTTTTGTGCATGTGAGTGCAGGGCAAAGGGCTGGGGACAGGGAGGGACTGGGGTGGCTGTCTTGAGGCAAGGGTGGCTCAGGTCTGCCTGGGGAGCAGACCTCATGAGATGTCTGTGCAGATCTCTCAAGGGTGCAGAAGAGAAGTTGTTGGTGACTGTGATTATTGTGGGCACCAGGAATGAAGGTGGGATATTCAGGACTCAGCTATGAGGCAAGAGAGAAGCTCAGGTCAGTGTTTCAGTGCAGAGCTGAGTCAGTAGAGAAGAGAAACTTAGGCATTTAAGGAACTGATGGATCTTTTGGGTGATGTGATACAGACCTGGGAGACTGCACCATTACCCAGAGTGGAACCAGGCTGCTGGAGCTACAGAACAAGAAGTTTGCAGAGGAGTATTTAATTAGAAGCAACAGGGGAGATGACGAGCATGGGAGAGCAAGTGGGCTGGACTGATGAGACCTGAGAGGGCAGTCAACTGGCACTGAGTGTATCTCTGACAAGGACAGAAGGGAAATAAAGCTCAACTGAAACAACCAGGGAAGGCAAATCCAATCATTTTATGCAACCAGCTTTATCGTAGTGGTAAGTGTAGGATATGTGTAGGATGTCCAGGTGGAGGAGTGGCACTGTGCATGAAGGCATCTATATTCTACATACTTGCAAAAGAGTAAAAATACTCTGGCTAAAGTGAAGTACTATAGAGTCCTTATAGGCAGGCATGCCACACTCTAATAATAAAAATATACTACTAGGAAGGCATTAACAAATTCCTCATCAAGATGATGATAGTCATCAGAAAATGCTAAATGTGAGTAGGAAGTTGAAAGCAGGTAGCAATAGCAGGAGCTTCTGGGTGCCTTATAAAGATGTGACGCTGCAGCAGAATATTGTGTGAAGAAATTATCCTAGAATATTAGGATGCCTGAAATAATTATTCCCACAAACAAATTTGCACTTCTTTTTCAGTGCTGCACAGGTCCTAGTTCAAGCAGGTTTTGATGAAGGGCACCCTGTACTGACAAGCTCAATAGAGCTGGATTTGGCATTGTTGTGAGACAGAGAAGCAGTACCAGAAGAATAAAGCATACATGGTTTGGGGGACTGTTCAGGAAAACATACAGAAAATTCAACCAAAACCTGTGTTAGAATACTATATTACAAAATAAATAGATATTTTAATAAATATTGATCCCTATGTCTATCATTAGATGAGTAAGCAGGACTATTACAGGGAATGGGTCACCATTTAGGAAGCAGAAGGCTTGTCCAAATGAGAAGAATAGGACAGTCGGTACTACAGCAGATCAAATATGGAGAGGAAACAGACCATTAAAATAAAAATAATAAAAATATATTTTAAAAATAATTAAAATAATTATTAAAAATTATTATATTATTAAAACAATATTTATTATTTAAAATAATATTATGTAATATTATTAATGTTATTGTATAATATTATTAAAATAATTATATTATTTAAAAATAATTTTAAAATCCCAGAAAACACAATGTAAAGGATGCCCCAGCTGATAATGAGTTTTGTAAACCCCCTGAAAGATGAAAGATTGCTAGGGAATTGACAGGGCTACCAGATGGGAAAAGATCTCTTAGGGACCACAAGACCATTGCAGAGAAACTCAGTGAATTCTCTCTTCCTTACCAAAGGTGCTGGGGTATTTTCATGCCTGATGCAGCAAACTGGTCAGAGAAGCCAGATCACCTTGGGGGATTTGCACAGGAAGTATTAAACTAACCAGATAAGTGAGAGGACAATAAGTAATCAGGACCAGATGGCATTCATATGAGTATCCCAAAGAATTTCAACTGTGAGACTGCCAGCCAAGGCACATGAGCCACCATTACAATCAGGCACTGTGCCAGGGGACTGGCGTGTCACCAGTGCAGCTCTCAGCTGCAAGAAGGGCTTGAGAGGGCAGATTGAGGTCTCGAGTTGGTTGTCTCAGTGCTGGGAGCTACCCACTGCTGAGATGGATTTCCATCTCTGGTACCTTGTGGGGGGGGGGTCTGTAATGAAGAAGAAAGGTGCTGAGCTCATTGAAATGTGAGACTTCTGAGAAAGCGTCAGCAAGACTTCTAAAATGGGAGATTCTGCCCCAGTCACCTGCTGAAGGGCTGTGAGGATGATGGATAAAGGGGGCATGCTGGTCATTTTACATGGATATGTGTGGACTGAAAATCTAACTGAAAGGTAAGAAGCTCTCTACAACTACCTGAAAGGAGGCTGTAGCGAGGTGGGAGTTAGACTATTTTCCCAGACGACTTTCAACAAAACAAGAGGACACAGTCTTAAGTTATGTCAGGGGAGATTTAGGTTGGATATTAGAAAGAATTTCTTCACGGAGAGGGTGATCAGGCAATGGAATGGTCTGCCCGGTGAGGTGGTAGATTCTCCGTCCCTGGAGACATTTAAAAAAAGACTGGATGTGGCACTCAGTGCCATGGTCTAGCAACGGCTCCGGTGGGTCAAGGGTTGGACTTGATGATCTCTGAGGTCCCTTCCAACCTGGCTAATTCTATGATTCTATGATTCTATGATTCTATGATTCTAATGAAAGCATGGGACCTAATGAATTCACAATGGTATCCTATAGGATTTGGTACTCAGACCAATATCTTCATCAATAACCTGGAGAAGAAAGGTATCCAGGTTGGCAGATAACATACGAAAAGGGCAGAAGATGTGTGTTTATGTATTTTGATGTAAAGTGATGCGTACTGGGAAAAATAACCTATACCATGCCTACATGACATGAACTTGAAACTGGCTGAAACATTTAAGAAAGGGCATTTGGCAGTAACATCATTACCCATTTACTGAAGTCATTTCTGCATTGGCTGCAGCAGCAGAAGCAGCTGAAGCTGCAATGAGAAGCATCATCCAGAAAGCTATGGAGAACAAAGTAGGGTATCACCTTCTATGAAACCTCCAGGCATACCCATAGTGAGGAGTTTGTGTCTACACCAGAAAAAAAAGATATTAGGGAGTTAGAGAAGGTGCAGAGAGGGACAAGTGAAATGGTCAATGAAACAGAGCAATAACTACAAATCATGAATCTTCTCTACAGAAAAGAGGAGGCTGAAAAAAGATGTGGTCAAGGTTTACAGAGTCATGAAGTTGTTGGGTGGTGTGAATGTGCATCCTTTTTTGTAGGCTTCTGCAGTACTGGGACTTGGGGTGCTCAGCAGAGCTGCAGAGAGTTTGCTTTCAAACAAATACAAGTGGGTGCTCCTCTGCAGAATGAGAAGTGAGCAGCACCAGATGGTGCTGCCACAGCAGGCAGTGAAAGGGGCTCAGCAGGGTCAAAATGGGATCAGACAAATGCAGGAACAATAAATGGGAAATAAAACCTGGGCAGGGATATACTCTCCAGTAGCCCTGGACAGCAGTCAGGATGAGAAGGCCCAGGGGAAAGAGCTCTGGGAAGTGATCAGGCTCTCACCAGCCTTACTGCTTGCCACCATCCAAGGTTGAATATTGGGCTAGAAGGGTACCACCCTCAGCTGCCAGCACATTTCTTATATTCACAAGTTGCCCCTAGCTCTTGGAAGTGTAACAACCAGAGCTGAACTTCAGTTTGACCCCTGGTTCCTGCCTGTGAAGTGAGACCAATGTTTCTAGTGATATTAGTACATTTCCACCTTGTATGTCAAAAAGGCTGTTACTGAGGAACCACCAGTAGCCCTGGGCTACCCCCAGTTCTCATGGAAGGATAAACCAAAAGCAGTCAATAGAGTCATCCAGCATCTCAGCAGACATTTATATTGATTTCCATGCCATGCCTGGACAAAAGGACACTCTCCTTTTGGAGAGGTGTAGTGGAGGGATGCTGCTGCAAAAGGTGTAAATACGAAACCTTTACTGTTGTAGATACGAAACTCTCTTTTTCCAAGTTGCTGATCTCAGATCTGCTTTGAAACACTCTGTTCACTATAATATGAGGATCTACCAAAGAACCTATTTTAATAAGGTGTTCTGCATACTCAAATTAAGGGAAATCAGACTGTTAATTCAAAATACAGTTATTTGCTATGTTAAGTGAAAAATACATAGAACGTCTTATGCCAGGAAAAAGAGATGTTCTGTGCATTTTATTTATGAAAATAATCCTCTGTCTGAAGAGGATTTTGGAGACCACAGTCTCATGCTCATTAATCAAACAGGAAAGCAGTTATGGTATTGCTGTTATATAGGAGATCACTTGAATTTGCAACTGCACTTCTGAAAAAAACGGAAGTTCTCATGGTTTTTTTTAAAGTTCCCATTGGCTGTCTTTCTAGCCCTCACTTTCTGTTTCAGGAGCAGCATTACCAAGAGTAAATGTAATAGAATGTATTATTTAGAATTAACACTATATTAATTTAAACTTAGAATTTTATTGACCTTTCTACATACACAACAGTAATTAAAAAAATATCAAGAGTCTGATTTCACCACATTTTATTTTAAAAGTTTGCCATAAAACAAACAAATCTAGAAGCTGATTGTTATATTCCATCTGGAAAACATTCCCAGATAGATAAATACACCTTTTTTTTTCTGCCAAATAAAGTTTCTCAAGACTATCCTTATTGTAGAGAAGTTTAGTCTATGATCATAGCTTCCGGCAAATAGAAAGCTTACTGCTAGTAAAAAGAAATAGGAGTAAGTTGTATTTTAATTACTGAAACCATTTTCATCTACATCAGAAAAAGCACACAATTTGTGTCCTACCTCAGCTTCTGTGCCTTCTGGTGTGTTCAGTGTTTTTCTGCTTGCTGTTGCCTACAGCTTTCAGTTTAGTTAGTGGAAAAGAAGAATACAAAAACTTGAAGCAAACCCCAAGTGCTATTTATGCAGAAGCCACAGAAAAGCAATGTCAGAAAGAGAAGTAAATCCTGGATGAAAGATCTTACCCCCTCTTCGAAGAACTCTGTTCTTTAGCTCAAGGAGCAGTATTAGCTATCACATGGCAATCTTTCATAATTTTCACAAACTGAAAAAGGTTCTGGAGCTACGTGGCATGTTGGGAAGCTGTTTTGGATTTCTGTATTTGGGCCTGCACTTCTATATATGTGCTTTGATAAATCAGGGTTGCTAGAGGAGGAAAAATCAGATTGTTAGGGAAGGTTCCCATATGATATGTATCCCATATGACATATGTAGATCTTTGAATAAAGGAGAGGAGATGCGCCAGCATTACTTCCCAGAGTTTTCATGCAGAAATCACAAGAAGAACAAAACTGTAAGCAGGCTGCTGGGAACTGATGTGTAATCTCATTCAGCTCATATTTTGAGACTGACTTTACAGAGCTGAGGGACTATTTTTCCTTGAATTTTGGGAGGGACTGAATACATGGTTCTGTTAGGCCACGAACAAGTGGCTGCACTGAATGTCTTAGTTCCCTTCATGTTTTACTGCTTTTTGGAGCAGAAACACTGATTGCACCAGTGGGGCTACCTAGTCCACTGCAGTTGTGAGGTAAGTATCTGTACATGCTGCAGGTGTAACAGAATGGTTATTTCTCCTCTGTGCTCCCAGCATATGCAGGAGGACCAGACACATTCGAGAGTTTTCTGGATGCTGAGTTCTACTTCATATTGAAAGAAGGTTAGGAGGAAGTTATTGCAAGGCCTCTTTGATCTGTTTGTACATGTGGACTTGAAAATGGGTGAAATAGCCCTCGAGGTGTGCTCCTTGTGCAGGGTGATGGTGGCAACAGCAGTAACTACAAAGACTCATGTCACCAGAGCTTACAAACTCCTGTCCAGGGAGGAGGTATGGCAGCTTGCAAGGAGCTCTGTGAGTGTTGTTTTTTAACGTGGGGCTAAAACAAAAGACATTGAAAGACAGTTTAGCTAGGAACTAGTCTAACACCATCAGTCTCTGGGGTGAGCACAAAAATCCATGAATAGTGAGTGTTTTTGAACATTTGCCTATATTTTCCATTGACAGTTCAAAATAATATTAAAAAGTTCCCCAGTAGAACTCCTTGTCAAATGGATTTTCAAGGTGCAGCATGATGATGAATTAGGAACCTCCTGAGACCACTTCACTGGTTCCTAACCTAGACATTGCCAGCTCTCATGGCACCTAAGCCCATGGATAAATGTCCTCTTCCAGCTGTGGCTGCACTGGTTGCTTTAGTTACCATCCCATCTGCTTCCCTCTCTGCCAAGACCTGCCTGCAGAGCATCGTGTGTGTGCGTCCCTAACCCCATTTGGTCACTGAGACATCACAGACACCCAAAACAGATCTCTGCTCATCCAATCCATGTGGGCTGAGGCAGGGTAGAAGTGACCCCATGAGCAGCTTAGTGGGCAGATGAGCCCTTTTGGGGGAAGCCAGGACATGGACCCCAGCAGGGAGGAGCATGGGGTCTGAGCCCTTCAGACAGTGAGGCAGAGGACAGCTATGGCCTCAGCATTCACTCAGGAAATGTCCCAGTGGCTCACACTGCATCTTATCTGCAACTAGCAGAGACTAATTTAGGCATTGCAGTAGAGTTTGATGACATCTCCATCACATGGCACACTGTGATAATCACTCTGGAACTGATAGGCAGGCTGTTCTCAGACTCACAAGGTCACAGACAGGAACGTGAGGGAAAGTTAGACATTGATTACATTTTATTTTCCTGAATGTGTTTTGAGAACATCTCTTTCACTGTATGACATAGTTATCTTCATTGCCTGGATAATATCCACATTCACCTTCTTCAGCGTCCTCTTAAATGTAGAGAGTATCGTTTCCTCTCTTTTATAAAGTAATTCTGCATTTTACTTTTAGCCTGGCTTTGAATAAGTGGGGTTGGCTGCCAACTCACCCTGCACCTGACGAGCTAGATCTAGAGTGACTGCCTGGGATTTTTTAGAAGCAGTCAGGGGATGACTCAGCTTCCGAGGGCAGTTTATTGCATTTCTTACTAATAAAAACTTCAGTAATTCTGGAGAAGACATCTCAGAATATCATAAAGAGCCTAAGATTTTCATCACAAGACACCATTCGCACATCATAGACGCAACAGTTGACAGCCTTGGTTATATCTGAATGTTGAGTCTCATAAAATGCACTGCAGAGTGCAAACCACCCCTTTGGGTTACAGCTACCCTCTGTCCTACCCCTGTTTCTGTTCCCTTTGCATGTGACAGCCCAGTTTCCAGACAGAAAAGAAAGGGCTGACTCATTCTTTTCCTTTTCTTTCCTCAGAAACCTCCAGCCCCGTGCAGGAGCACTGCCTGACATGGAATCTCCACTCCCTCCAGCTCATGGCAGTGAGCAACCCCACCACTGAAAGCTCCAAATCCCCAGTGTGTGAAGCAGACAGATTTTGAACCTGAAATAAGCACCCTAGGTGAGGTAGAAGCAAAATTTAGACTCTCCTTCCCCTGTTCAGCATTTCTTACAGGTTAACTCAAATGTCCACGTGGGCTGAGAGCTACCTGGTGGGAGGAACCTGTCTCCCACACTCCCTGTGTAGGCCATCTCGGACATCCTGAACACACATGGTGCCTTCACGTGCTCCACAGGGTCAGCCCTCCCCCCAGATAGTGTTAGCCACTGTCTGAGGTCAGTACATTGTCTGGTACACCCTTCTGCTCTTACAGTCTCACCAGATGGGCTTCTGCCCACTTGACACTGAAGCAGAAGGGAGCGAGAGATACCTGACACCCATTTGGGACTTGGTCCATACACATGCATCAAGAATCACAGAATCACAGAAAGTTAGGGGTTGGAAGGGACCTCCAAAGATCATTGAGTCCAACCCATGCTTGCCAGAGCAGGGTCACCTACAGCAGGTCACATAGGAACACATCCAGGTGGGCTTTGAATGTCTCCAGAGAGGGAGACTCCACAACCTCCCTGCATAATTTTACCTCATGTTTATATGGAACCTCCTATGTTCAAGTTTATATCCATTACCTCTTGTCCTATCATTGGACATAACTGAGAAGAGCCTGGCACCATCCTCCTGGCTCTCTCCCTTTATGAATGAGGTCACCCCTCATTCTTCTCTTCTCCAAGCTGAAGAGCCCCAGCTCCCTCAGCCTCTCCTCATAAGGGAGATGTTCCACTTAATCATCTTGGAGGCTCTGTGATGGACTCTTTCAAGCATTTCCCTGTCCTTCTGGATCTGAGGGGCCCGGAACTAGACACAATATTCCAGATGTGGCCTCACCAGGGCAGAGGTGGAGGAGAACCTCTCTTGACCTACAAGTCAGCCCCTTCTAATGTACCCCAGGATGCCATTGGCCTTCTTGGCCACAAGGGCACATTGCTGGCTCATGGTCATCCTTCTGTCCACCAGCACCCCCAGGTCCCTTTCCCCTTCACTTCTCTTCAAGAACTCAGTCCCCAACCTGTACTGGTTCTTGGGGTTGTTCTTATCCAGATGTAAAACTCTATACATGTCCTTGTTGTAATTCATTAATTTTTTCCCTGCCCAA
The DNA here is from genome assembly GCA_023637945.1 of Phaethornis superciliosus. Classification (NCBI taxonomy): domain Eukaryota; kingdom Metazoa; phylum Chordata; class Aves; order Apodiformes; family Trochilidae; genus Phaethornis; species Phaethornis superciliosus. The sequence continues at coordinate 168,772,197 of JAJQWJ010000001.1, read as the reverse complement.
CTCTCCAACCTGTCTACATCCCTTGCAGGCTGTCAGTCAGTCCTCCAGCTTTGTGTCATCAGCAAACTTTCTGAAAAAATACTCTGTCTCATCATCAAGGCATTGATAAAGATGTTGAAAAGGACTGGACCCAGCACTGATCCTTGGGGAACTCCACTAGTCATAGGTCTCCATATGGGCTCTGCACCATTGATCACCACTCTTTGGACTCTATTGCATAGCCAGTTCTTAATCCATCTCACTGCAGTCTCTTCTATCCCAAATTTCATGAGCTTTCTCATGAGGATGTTATGGGACACTGTTTCAAAAGCCTTGCTCAGGTCAAGGTAGACTACATCCACTGGTTTCCCTGTGTCTACCCATTCAGTCACAACACCACAGAAGGCTATCAGATTAGTCAAGCATGATTTCCTCTTGGTAAATCCCAAGGAAGGCCAACAGACCCCTGCAAGCTCATCAGCCAGTGCTCATGGGGCATGCAGGGAGGCATTTGGACCCCAGTTTGTGTGGCTTGGCAGCCCCACTGCCACGGGGAACGTGCATGGGAGATATGGAAAACCCCAGCACCAGGGGAGATGGGCTTAGACACCAAGTGCCCCAGGCAACCCAGAAGGAGTCTGTATATTTTTCCCCTCACTCAGTCAATGTTTTGCTGTCTGCAGGCACAAACTTCTAGTGGCAGATTTTCACTTTTTTCATGCCAAGACATTTTTGGTAAAAATGGATCTGTCAAACAAACAGAAGGGATTACCTCCATTCAAGATTTTAGCACCACATGTCTTCCACATGGCAGCTTAGCCTACTAACATTATCTATTTCCAGAGCTTGAAATTACAAAGCCTACATTAATTTTCTGTGCAACCCAGAAAAAAAACATCATCCAATGTTAGTAGTTCATTTGCTGTCAGCCATAAGGCTGGATAGATGGGAAGATGAAAGTGACAGCTGCATGAAGAAGTGGGAGGAAGAAGCGACAATTTTAAGAGGAATTATTCAGAAAGGAAATGCACATATTTTCAAGCTGTTTCTTTTGCTACAACAGACAACATCTAACAACATCTTTTTTAATTGCTTGTGGTCCTTTCTTAACTGTTTGCTGTTCCTGCTTATTATAATGATGAGGGCAGAGGAGCATTAATATATAAATGGAATGGGAAAAGACCTCTCATGTTGTCTTTATGTAAAATAAACTGTTCTTTTTTAACTATGAAGTACTAAAACTGGAAATGGTTGTGGGGGTTTTTGCCAGCTACTCCAAAGGTAGTTGTAGGCCTTGGAATGTATTGATCACTTCCAAAAGTTGTGGTGCTGATGGGAGCTGAGAGCATTAATGCTCCTCCCAGAGAACAGTCAATCCATCCCTCAATCCTGAAAAGACTGAACTAGAGCATAACAAAACACCAAACACATTTTTAAGGCCTTCTTCTAAATCCCACTGAAGTAATTGGAAAGAATAATGCCTTTTTGGATTAATCCTAATTAAGACAGTCCCAGATATTGTGGCTCTAAAAAAACCCAACAAAACTACTTTATTTTTTTTCCTTTTCACCTAGCTAAAAGCACGTCAGATCTAACATGTGCAAGGTTATGAGTGTGTCACATATATTCTACTTCTATGCATACCCTTCCTTTCTAAATCTTTCTCTATCTGCTTCTGCAGTGATTTCTTTACCTAGCAGCAACCATCATGATGCAGAAGTGACTTTCTCCTTGCATTATGCATTTTAAATAATGGCACAGCCTGCAGTTGTAACTTTTCTTATTTCTGTTTTTTGTTTTAGACATGACAGTTTTGCAAACTGATGGGAAAATAGAAGTGCAGAATATGAAGGACTTGGCAAGGAATCTAGTTAGCTCCATCTTAAGATATGATCTCCTAAAGGCTTACCATTTATCTGTTGACAGAAGCATGTAATGCTATAGTTTCCAATGCTGTGTTTTGGTCTGTGTTTACCCCAAGTCAAATGTCCTGTGAATCTTGTGGCATTCTGCTGAACTCTTCCTTCATATAAATATAGAAACTTGAAACAAAACAAGCTTTCTTCCTTCTTCATTTTCTGACTCTTTTAAAATATCCCTGACTCAACAACTGCACAAAAACCAACAACATCCTAAAATCTAGGATGACTGGATTTAGGTGGTGTGAATGTTATATCCAATGGCTGAACAGCATTGTAGGATAAAACCTGCAAGTTCTTGCACATAAACTCCATCTACCACCAAATCTACTTTAATATCAATGGCATTATGGCTAACACAAAGCAAAAACATTACCACAGACAACAGCATGCCTTGCTGCAGGTCCTTTGTCCAACCTCAGCATCTTCATGTGATTCTCTTTTTCCTCCATAGTCCCTTTTCCTTCCCATTCAATGTGTTCTTTCACTTCCAGTGTTCTTTCACACTCCCTGTGTGTGGAAGCATTTGTGTATTTACATGTACAAGAAGTATAAGTGCAGTTGCATTTACATAGTTATTACAAGTTCACCTCACAGAAGTGCAATCAGATGGAAGCACTTAGGGACAGCCTATTTGTCTGTTCATGTATTTGTAATATAAATGCATGTACATATACACACACTCAATAAAAAGGCTGAACTCAAAAATCACAGCTAAATTGTGTTGGCCAGAATTTAGGGAGCCATGGGAATAACTGTGAGACTCAAGTCCCCCATTCTTTTAATGAGACTACTGGCTTTCATCTGCAGAGATCCTTCTCCTGGAGAATGGGGGAGGTTCTTCCTCCAGGCATGAGATGCAGCTGCCACACAAAGGAATAAGTTTAAAGTTTTGTCCTCTGTCTGGGTTTTTAATAATGTTTCTTCCCTTCTATGATTCTATGATTCTGTGATTCTTCAAATAAAGCTAAGGTTAAGTTAGATTTCAGTGGCCATGATTTCTATTCTATTGGTTTCAGGAAATGTTTTATGGTATTGCATGATATTTGATACTTTAAACACTGTATTTTAAAATACCATATAAAAATAGTCTATAGATGTGACCTTGAAAAAGATAATAAAGATAATAAATTGTCCTAGAGTTTAACTCAGAATGTTAGGAAAATGCCTAAGTGTCTACGATGGGTCATAAGTACATTGAGAGAAATGTCCATTTATAAATGAAATTTCCAAGTTTGATAATAAATTGGATTACATATTTCTTTCACAATTAGTTTGCACCCAGCGTCCCAATAGATAAAAATCAGAGAACAAATTTAAGGTCTCCTTCATCACAGATTACATGCTTTTGAGACAAGACTTAGTGAAATCCTCTTTACTGGCATACAGTAAATCCAAGAGTGTTCAAGCCGGGCTGGATGCTGTGGTGGCGAGGATGAGAAAGGGACATTTTGCAGCAGCAGGTTACACATATGCCTGAGCATCAAACCCAAGGGCACCTCAGCACCCATCTTCATGGCTAGTTGTTTCCAGGTGACCTTGCTACCAACACAACTATTGCTTGGGACCCATCTGGAAAGGTCTGAGCAGTCTGACAAGGACTGGCTATGCAACTGGGTTACTGCCAGTCAAGCTCACATGGGGTTTTATAGCAACATGGGGAGATAGCACCCTCAGGTTTGAATAAACTGTCTCATGTTCTGCTTTCAGAGTCTTCAGTGCAATGAGGACAAGCTGGACAAACACTGACTGGTCTTTTTCTGCAGAAAGAAAATAAAGGAAAATGCAGGGTTTAATTCAGCTTTGTTTGGCAGAGATGTTTCTTTTACTTTGTTGTTGTTGCTACAAGACCAAAGCTGTAATTCTCTCGAAATCCAGAGCATGCCATCAGAGAAGAATTACCACAATGGTTTTAGTTTTACGTAACATTCCAGATACTCAGTAACTGAGCACTTAGAAAAGAATAAACAAAATGAAGTAAGTTGTTTGTTCAGCATGTTCCAACACTTGTCCATCTGCCTTCTTTTGTACCCGCAGTCCCTCAGCTACAGCATTTCTTACCCTCTACTGTCAAAAGCATGATTCATTTTTTTCAAATAATAGACTGTGGGGAAAGTAGAGAAGTTTTCATACATAACAAAGCTTTGTCTTGCCCAGGATCTCCTGCATCAGCTCTTATTTTACTTCTCATTAAAAAGAATGACACAATGAGAATATAGTTTTTCTAGCCCTAGTTAGCTGCAGTTGGACTCACTCTCTCTGCCCCAATTAGCTCTGCTTGACTCTTCACAGGACCAGGAAAATGAAGCTTTGGTATAGTTAGTTTTGGGACAAAGAATTTGTCAAATTCCCAGGGCACTAACTGTTAGTATAGGTTAAACAATTAGTGATTTTGCTGAATGGAAGAAAGCCTCTTCCCCTCTGCCCAGGCATCTTGTAAATTCATGGCTGCAAACCAAAAGCCAGAACAAAATGGGCACACTGGCCACGTGGCCCCATCAGGTTTTGAATCTGTTTTGTCACCAAAAAAACCCATCTCCCCAAGCAGATAAGGTGTTTCCCATGGTAAGAGCCTGTGTTGTCTGCCCTACTTGTGACATCTTCAGAATCCACTCCTTTTCCATGGTGTAGTGCTGTGCTCTGCTAGCAAGAAGGCTGATAACAAAATTCCCAGGTTAAGGCATTGTTTTCCTAGCACAGAGCTTCTTGCTCTTGCTTTCCACATGCTAGTGGAATTTAATAATATCTCACCTGGCTGGTAGATGGGAAGGACAACGCACAGCAGGCAGGCAGCAGATTTCCAATTCAGATGAAATTTCACTACTTTTTTCACACAAACCTCATGCTTTCCCACAATAAGAGCCTCCAGTGCCTCAGACAAGCATTGCTGCTGCAGGCATTTCTCATGTGTTAAATCAGTTTCCCTACAATGAGAACATCACTTGCCAAGCAGATGGGGAGAGAGATGCAGAAAACCCAGAGGTCCCCTTCCAAGACTGCTGGAAACCCTGACCCACACATACAGTGTGTGTGGCATCATGCAGGGGGAGGAAGGCTCTTACCAGTGCAAATGATCTCTAGTCAGCCAGAGGATGCCTCTGACAAGCAAATTGATCTTTTGCATTTCTCAGTGCTGAGAAGTGTAATTTATCTTAGTTGCTAGAATCACTAGTATCCATCTATAGGAGAGGAGTGGGATGTAGCCCATCACATCTGATGGAGATGCTCATAAACTCTGCTGGGTTATTTTGTGATGCTAAAGTTATTGCAGAAAATCACAGGCTTATGGAAAGAGGAAACAAGATTAAATTCATATGCTTTAAAATCAAGACAGATATTTACCTTTTGAGTCTTAACATGACTTTATAGAACTACACAACATACTCTCTAAAACACAACCCTCAGAGGGAAGGTCCAAAGAACAACACTGTGATAGTTCTGGCTGGGATAGAGTTAATTTTCACGATAGTAGCTCATATTGGTCTATGCTTTGGAGTCATCCTGGAAACAACAGGGATGTTTTTGTTATTGCTGAGCAATGCTTGCTCAGCCAAGGCCTTTTCTGATTCCCACCCAACCCCAGCAGCAAACATGCTGGAGATGCCCAAGAAGTTTAGGAGGAAGACAGCTGGGACAGCTGGCCCCAAGTGACCAAAGAGAGATTCCATACCACATGACAACATGCTCAGTGTATAAAGCTGGAGGAAGAAAAAGGAAGGTGGGGACTTTTGTCTTCCCAAGTAGCCATCACATGTGATGGAGCCTGGCTTTCCTGGGGATGGCTGGACACCTGTCTGCCAGTGGGAAGTAGGGAATTAATTCCTTGGCTTGCTTTGCTTTTGTGCAGTTTTTGCTTTGCCTTTTAATGTGTCTTTAACTCAATATGTGAGTTTTCTTACTTTTACTTTTCCAGTTCTGTCTCGTACCCCACCAGGTGGTAGTGATAGAGCAGTTGTGCAATGCTTGGCTGCTGGCTGGGATCAAACCACAGCACACCTTTAATATGTCTTTTGCACTTCATTTTTTCTGTTCTACACTTTAATTTCCTAGGTACATTCCTTAAGCACATACAGTAGGATCGTAATGACTATGATAGTATGACTCCTATGAGCTATCAAAATTACTTCTAGCAAATTTGTATTGGCTCTTATATTGTATTAGCATCATTAAGTTAAAATTTAAACCTTTCATTTCACCACTAATAAAAGGCAATTCTAGCAAATAACCTAAATGTTCTAATTTAACAATAGTCTCATGTCTTACTTTCCATTTTTAGTAACCAGTCATAACCTCTGTAGCTAAGAGAGGAGTTTCTACACCCTGGTATAGCAGTCCTGCTCCCTTCTGCCAAGCAAACTTCCGAAGTCTAAGTACCCTCTGCTTGCATCTCTGCAAAGCTTAAATACTTCTGCAGGGTCAGCAGTGTTGTGTACAATATCCACCAGATACATCCCTAGAAAATTCTGCTTCCCTTTGACAGGCAATAGTGCTAATGTAAGCAAATTGGCTGTGGGAATTACATGCTCCCACTTCAGGAATGTTTTCTGGTTTTCATTTCTCTTCTCTCTGGTGCACAGATCCATCGTCAGTACTTCTGAAACGTATTAGAACTGGAATTGCAAGACTAAAGTGCTGAAATTAGCCAAAAGCTAGAAGCACAACTTTAATGTGTCAAGAGTTTGCATATGAGTGATAGAGGCTCTTTTCAGTTTGATACTGTAAATTTCAGGAAAGCTAACACAATACTTTAAAATGAAAGCTTCCTTTGTCTTCAGTGTAAGAAAACTTAGGCACAGCTAGGATTTGTTTTTGTAAAGATACCATCCATATTATCTTTGACTGTTTCTTGAGAAACAATACACAATGGTTGCAGGCCATAGCCATGAAAAAAGAACTTTTTTTTTTCCTTTTATGGAAATATTTGGTGGAAGAAAAAAAAATGGAACTAGTAATGAAGAGCTAGCCAATACACATCAACACACTGGTTGGTGACTGTTGGGTCATGCTTGTTAATGCACAATGGTGGCCTTAAATTATATAGAATGATAAGCTGTCCAATAAGAATTAGACTTGCATTTCAGGCACTTGTATGTGTTTGGGAAGAAGCTCTTTCTGGTGTCAGAGATGAAAATATAAGTGGTGATACATCCAATATACAGCTACCAGATGGCTGCTTTAAAAACAAAACAACAAAAAACCCTAAACAAACAAATAAAAACCACAACGGCTTAATTCTGAAGACCAGGTTTTGGAAGATCAAACCTACAGATGTACACACACGTTCTCCACTTCATTGCAAGAGAAATCAGATGCCAAGAAAGGCCACACAAAATCAGTCAAAGTGCTCACTTTGCCTGGCACCCTGCCTGTGACAAGGACCGATAAAGGATTCCTGTGGAGCAGTTCAATAAAAGAGTCAAGTATGTAGTGGTGCTTCCCCAGAACAGTCTTTCAGCTGTCAACAATTCTTGTTTAAGGATTTGCTGCAGAACTGCCTGGAGATTTAATAACCCTTGATGGATTTTTCCTCAATGAATTTGCTCATGTCAACCTTTGGCAACCACAGTATCTTGAACAGAAGAGCTCTTTCTCACAAGTACATATCATGGAAAACATTTGTTGAAGAATTAGATCGTGTATGTTAGACATATTTGCATATGAACATCAGAATGACCTGCTAGAAAATCACATCCTTTCATCTTTTTCTGAACCTGCTGCCTGCTGAGTTTGTTTGATACTCCTTACTTCTTGTATTGAAAAAAGGCAGGAAAAATTGTTTATTCCTACATATAAAGAAAAGCTTGTTTGATTCAGAACAGTGATATACTTGGAGCAGCATCCTATCTCCTACAGGAGCTGTCAGAGAAGTATGGGAATGAGGGAATTTTATATGTTTGTAAGGGGAACTATCCCCTTAATTGTCCCACATTACAATTATTTTTAGCAAAGAGATTTTCTTCTGTTTATTCTGAATGTGGCTCCCACTAACTCCATTAAATGGCCTCACAATCCTATACAGAACAAAGTGGTGCATTTGCAAGACAATATACTTTCTGGCATTATCATAGGTGAAAGGTTTCCTCTTATTTCCAAACTCAGTGTGAGTACAGTCCATCTTTGTTCATCCTTCCCAGGCCACATGTGTTTTTGTAAAATTAATCACACCACCAGTCTGCCAGGCTGAAGAATCCCAGCCTGCATACTCATTCCATGTAAGGAAGCTTCCTGCTATGGGCAGGTACACATCCCACCAGACCAGGCTGCTCAAAGCCCCATCCAATCTGGCCCTGAATGCTTCCTGGAAGGAGCAGCCACAACTTCCCTGGGTGCTGTGTGTCAATGTCTCATCATGCTCACAATTAAGTATTTCTTCTTAAGGTCTGATCTAAATCCACCCTCTTTCAGTTTGAAACCATTCCCCCTCGTCCTGTCACTATCTGCCCTTGCAAAGGCCTCTGAACCACACCAGTAGCAATCTATTTTTACTCTCAAAAATGATCATTCGCCCCTACCCTCTCCCTGCTGATTATTCACACAAAGATCTTCTATCCAGTAGCTGCTCAATTGCTTTAAAGGTCTCTTTAGTTTTAAATTTTTTAATATCTTTGAGCATCCCCGGGTATGTTGAATCCAGATCTCCTTTACTCTCATGATCTTTCATTCAGAGGACTCCAAAATATTTGCATAACACAATCTCCCACTGTATATTTCTTTTCCTTGCTATAAAAACACTTTTTCTCACTACAAAAAAAAGCCTTTCTCACTGTTTCTGGTTTATGCATCTACTCACTGATCCTCCATGGTTCTTAAATAACACCACTAGTAATTTGCCTAGGTCACATGCCAGGTTTCCAAATTAGAGGTTCTGTTTTTCAAATTAACTTCCATTCTTATGGTACTAAGACACCTGTAAGAGCAAGGTTACACATTACAGTGAGAACTTCAGCTGTATCAGCCTGGAGCTCCTCTGGTGCATTTTGTATACAGACCATCAAGTAATAGGGCCTCACTAATTCTGTCTGTTCAGGCTCTTACTCAGTGGATAAATCCTAAAAGTATTACTTTTTTTTTTTTCTTTTCTTTTTCCTTTTCTGTTTTTTACTTTTTCTCCCCTGCATCTTTCATACTTGGAACACTGGTATGATCTAACAATCCCCTGATGGGCTTCTTGTTCTTGATGTGGTTTTCAGATTTATTAATAATCTTCACTAAATATTTCCTGTATTTATTTGGATTTGGGGATGTTTAGGAGAGATTTTTTTGTCCTGCCTTACTACATTTTTGTGCTCATAATTAGAGCTTACAGATATTTACATTTATCCTCTTTGAGCATGACTTCAGGTATTAGAAGGAAGCCTTCTTGTTTTTAGTACCGTTCCTTTCAGTGATGTTCATCTGTGCTGACCTCCTCCTACACTTTCTCAAAACTTTTTTGGTTAGTAGTGCTTTTTTTCCCTGCTCTGGTTCTCTTAACTGGTCCCAAGGTTCTGTGCAGAGATTCAATGCCCTTGTAAATACCTTAATAAACATCCTCACTTTTGTATAGCTCCTCTTTGTAATGCTTAACAGCTTTAAAGCAGGTTTGATTGTTTCTTTGGGCTTTCTTGCTTCTTTTGATCCTGAAAATGTTGCAAAACCAATTACATCTTGGCCATGGATACAAAATGTTTCTTCCATGGTGACAGTCACTATCTGTTAATATTTTTCCTTTTTGAAGTCCTGGGCAAGGTATTTCAGCTGACCCTGGACTGGGAGACTGGATTAGGCAACATCCAGAGGTGCTGCCACCCTCAACTATTCTGTGATTTTATATTGTATTATTATATAATGAGAAAAATATACTAGAAAATAATGAGATATAAGTATAATCACACTCATATCACATAATATTACATGCTAATACTCTATTTTTTTTTTTCATAAACCTGGATTTCCGTTCACAAGGATTCCATCTTCTTTTGTGAACACTTCATCAACACGATTAAATTGTTCTGTAGCATGGAGTAGATCTCCTCCATCAGCACAGCTCTCTGAATCTTTCAAGAATCCTTTGCATCCCATACCACGAGTCCCTTCAGGCTTTGGGTGTACCTGTTATACTGGTGCCCTCATTGAAATTTTCCACTGTAATCTCGCTGTCCCATTTTCTGGACTCCAGCTGTTTTCCCACATTTCCTATTGAAACATTGCAATATTCTGTCCTGTCCTTTACTCACTCAGTACACAGAGCTTCCATGCCTCTTCCTCTACTGGATGCTACATCTGAAGTGCCACATGCACTTCTGTTTAAATACTCACCTGTGACCTTCTGAAGCATCAACAGCACAATCACCTTATGGTTCAAATGAAGCTCATCTATCTGGTACATGCTCCTGTTATTCTAGAAGTATCCTCTGTTGCCCAGGAATTTTTATGCCTCCCCTTTATACCATTTTCTCATGTAACTACTGGAACTACAATTCTCCCTCTTCCTGGTCTTGCACAAGGTGCCAGGACCATTTTGGACAGTAAAAGCAGAAAGCTCCTGATACTCAACCTCCTACCAAACGTGGGTTAGAAATACCATCACCTCTCCAGTATTTCCTAGAAGCTGATTCAGATGCATTTTGAGGTTCAGTTGGCAAGCAAGTCACTGCTATGAGCTCAGATCTTTATACAGGTGATGATCAAACTGACCATGATCAAAGCTGCTCCTGCTTTTCTTTCTTGCAGCAGGTATCTGTGCCTCCTGAGGGTCAGCCTTATACAGACAGACTAATTCTGAGAGAGATGACCTGGGGGAAAGAAGGGGGAAGGCAGGTATTTCCTTCTGATTAGAAAGGGAAATACAAAAATACCAGGGCAACTCTGGAAAAAGATTCAGCTTCTTGTGGTTTCCACCTTTAGGTAGAAATATTTCAGTATTTAATTTATACTGAGCAATTTTTTTAAGGACTTCATAAAAGACTTACTTCAACTTAAATACCAGGGGATTAATTTTAAGCTGAAAAGTTTATGTCTGATGCAGAAAACCCTGCTTTTATAGTAGCATTAGTAGGTCATACCTGGTCTGTGCTGGAAATTAAATGCCTTCCTAAGTGAGGTTAAAACTCCACAGAAAAGAAAAGGAAGATAACCAGTTGGAAATTTTAAGACAGAAAATTTCTGAAAGGCTGCAGAGGGTCATTGTGAAGTACAGAAAGAGACAAAAAGATCCAAGAGAAAAGGATGGATTTTTAATTTATTTTTTTTTAATAGCACAAGATTATTAATTCAGACATGTTTAGTTCTTGTCAGATTGTAACTAGATGGGCACAGGAGGTAGGCAGAGATCTCTTCTAGTGGCATCACCAATGTATAGACAAAGACAGACTGAACAGCAAAGCACACAGAACATTAAGACCTGAACTGACAGGGATGAGGAATTTTCCTGTGGGAATTATGGTTTATTCATATTAATTATTCCCACTTATGTTAGGAAAAGAATTAATAAAACGTAGACAGCAATAAGAAGAGGTGGACTGCTGCTAATTCATCTGTGAAAGCATATTGAGATTTCAAAGGTTTGTTTCTTCTCTAGGGCCTAGGCTGGTAAAGCTGGGCTTGGCAAAACCTTGGATACTATGATTCAAAATAGTCCTGGGAAAAGATGACTCGTCTGGTGCCCAGATTAATTCAGAAGGAGGAAGAATCCAGTCCTTTGAAGGCTGTCTTGGGTTTGATCATCTGATTTCTGCCCCCAGGAGGACAAGACCCAAGGCATGTAAATTGTTGTTGGTGAGCTCTTAAATTAAGAATCAAAGGAGGGAATGGTTATATTAATGGATTTCACTCAGTTGTGGGATGGGTATCAAAGGAAGTCTGCAACTGGTAGATAGATTCAAGAAAATAGCAGCAAGGCAGAGACCAACAGGGAAGGATACATGCTGTGCAGCAGGAAAATGGAGGTCTCAACAAAATGTAATGCCCAGTGGGGAGAGAAGCAAAGACAGAGTCACTGGAAAGGTAAGGAAATCATCCCCTGTCATTGGCTCCATCCCCTTGCACTGGACATTGGTGTTGGCTCCTGGCTGGCAGAGGGGGGCATGAAAATTGGGCAGGGACTGGGTACACTAGGATAATACAGTGAGAAAAGAAATATCCCGAGTTTCTGAGACATAGAAAGACTGGCAAGAGGGTCATCAGTGTATTGCATCCCATTAAAGCCATCCCTGGAATTTTCTCAAATACAGGGATGAGGAGGTTCTGCCAGCAATTCACAATGGCTCTGTAGTATTTACAGTGGAAAAATATTTAAAGTTTAGATATTATTTACTGAAAAAAAAAAAAAAAAAAAAAAAACCACCAACAAAAAAACACAACAAACCACTATGGAATCTGACAATATTGATTCTTGGAAAGAACAAGAGTCTATGAAACAGCTATTTTAAGAAATACAGGCTGCAATTATAAGAGTGAAATAATGCATGCCCAGAGATGTTCTCAGATACCAGAAAAGCTCCCAGGTGATCTGCAGTGTTAAATGGTTAAAACAATCTGGTACTAGGGGTGCCAACCTGTTCTCTTCCAATTTCCATGCATTATTTGGAAGCTACCAGGGTCATTGCAACAGGTCATTTGGAAAAGGCAGAGGGTCAGAAAGATTGACAGGGTCAACATTTTGCAATATAGACCTGGGCTGTTCAGTTCAATGTGAGAAAATAGTTCAGCACTACTAGTATAGCTGTAGCCATGGGAATTGCAATAGATCCAGGTAATGAGCTGAAGAGTGGGAATAATTAAAATATATTATAGCAGATCCATGGTCTCTGGTAACTTGCAAGTTAAGAACAAGAGTTGAAGCATGATCTGGTTGGGAAACAGCAGATTTCTGAGTAAATAAAACATGGGATTATGAGAAAAAAGACAGATCTGAACTGAGGGAAAGGATCCTAAAGCAGTGAATAGATATTGAAAAATACACTAACAACTACCTATGAAGCAAAGGCACCAACATTAATTGTAAGGAACTGAGCATTCCAATTTTATTATAAATATCTTCCCCAAGGAGTACATTACAAAGAGATTTTACAAAATCACTACCACTTTGGCAGGGCATATGTACTGATTCAGCAGTAACAAGGGTTGATCCTATCAAAGGCAAAAGAGAGAAAAACTATGTGGAGATGTCCAGGAGAAATGAGATGTCAGGCATTGGAACGGGCAGCCCAGGGAGATGGTGGAGTTATCATCCCTGAAGGCATTTAAAATCCATGTAGATGAGGCACTTCAGGACATGCTTTAGTGGGCATGGTGAGATATATTTATTTATTTATTTATTTATTTATGATTTGCTTGTTTGGTTTTTTGTTTGTTTTATTTTCAGGAGGAGGATGTTGATGGTTGGATGCAGTGATCTTAGATGCCTTTTCCAACCATGACAATTCTGTGATTGAGTTGCTTTTGTAGGAGCCATTGTCCCTAAATTATTACTCAAATCAGTGGTGATGAATGAATTTCTCAGTGATTCCCCTTTCCCCTTTGCCCTCAGTGCAGCAAATGTGGAGAACATCATTAATGCTACAATCTTGTGTGGCCAGCAAGCAACTGAGCCCCACACAGCTGCTTTCTCACGATCCCCCAGTGGGATGGGAAAGAGAACTGGAAGAGTAAAAGTGAGAAAACTCACAGGATGAGATAAAGACATACTAATAGGCAAAGCAAAAGCTGCACACAAACAAAGCAAACCAAGGAATTCATTCCCTACTCCCCATTGGCAGGCAGGTGTCCAGCCATCCCCAGGAAAGCCAGGCTCCATCACACTTTGGGGTTACATGGGAAGACAAATGCCTTCACTCCAAATGTCCCTACCTCCCTTTTCTTCCTCCAGCTTTATACACTGAGCATTCTGTCATATGGTATGATATGTTATATCCTTTTGGTCTGTTGGGATCAGATGTCCCAGCTGTCTCCCCTCTGAACTTCTTGGGTACCTCCATCATGTTTGCTGATGGCGTGAGAACTGTGCCTTGACTGAGCAAGCACTGCTCAGCAATAACCAAAACATCCCTGTATTATTAACACTTTTCCCAGCACAAATCCAAAACACAGACCCATAGCATCTATTATGATGAAAATCACCTCTATCCCAGCCACAACCAGAACACCCGGTCTGACTCCATTGCAGGAGAGAAAACAATACCAGAATAGCAATGGGCAATATATTAATATAAAGGGTGCCTGTTTACATTTAATTTCTGGTGATGCACAAACATTTGAGTCCATTGGAATAGGCTGATGCTTAGAGTCATGTTAAAGAATGACTTGTCTGAGCCAAGGTGACCTATAAAGCTGGGCTGAGTATGGTATCCCAGAAATACTAGCAAAAAGTGCACAAAAGAAAGTGACAGCCAGACTTACAAACCTCCTGTCTTTGGCTCTCCAGTCTGAAAGATCAGCTATTTTATTTATGTAGCCTTAATTTTTACTCCAGAATAAGGCTTGAACTGGCTCTTTGTGACTAAAAAATCTGTCAGATGATGCAGTGATATGTCATTTATCAGGGTATGTGCACAATCCTAAATTTACAAGGTGCAAATGTCTTTCTTAGGTACATAAATTATTGTAAAACTCCTGAAACAAGCTAAAGAACTATCCTGAGTTATTTTAGAGTGTGTCTGACTGTGAGAAGCTGGGCTACCTATACCAAACCAAATCTTTATCTGCTGAAAACCACCTGGATGGTTTTTGTTTGGAGGCTGGTTGTCCTTAGCAACTTGTTAGCAAAAGCAACAAAGAGCCTTCAGGATACAGCTTAATGACTTTGATCTAGGCAATCAAAAAGCTAAAACTCTACAGATGTCTACTGTATGCATGGCCAAATAGGAAAGGTTTGCTTTTTAAGGCAAAATTACTTAATTATGCAGTAAAAGAGGTTCTTTGAAATGAATCAGCATCCATTCATTTCTGGAAGGCGTGAACATCACAGTCTTGCCATGAGAGAAAAAAAATGAAGTGAATAAAAAGTAAGGTTATTCATTTTGAAATAAGTTTAAGCTCTTGTCTCCTTATGATTGTATGCCAGAAGAAAGTAATGTGTGAGGTACTTCATGGATCTTGCCTGTCCAGTCCTAGTGGCAGGAAGAACTACTAAGCAGTCATCCTCACAAAGGTATGGAAAACAAGTCTTAAAAAATACAAAGAAATAGGTAAAATATATATATATTTAGGCAAGTATCTAGAGTGCTCAGAGTGCTTCCTTCCCACACTCTGATGTATTGGTAACAGTGCTGCCTACCTGAGGTGTCCAGGAAGATGAAGACTGCAAAATACAAAAGTGTTAGGTAAGGCAAAGAAACACTGATTCTCGAACGCAGTATTTTCTTTCTAAATGTATACATTTTTGCCTATTAACTACAGGTAAATTACACAGCACCTTAAATAGTCCCTCCAGTATCATCTTAGGCCAAGCAATTGCTACATCATGTCCAGCACAACAGCTGCCAAGCCATTGCAGCAGAACTTAAGGACAACATCATGAAGGTTCATAACATGTTTGTTCTCTCTCCTTGCCAGGTGCTAATGAAGAGTGATGGGCTTTGCTGGCTTTATTGTGTGTGAGAAATTATATGTCAAGGATGATATGAGAGGTGACAGATCCCTGTCTGTCAAAAGGGACAGAGTCTTCAAGCCAGTGTTTGGTACTACTGTCAGAAAGAAGCCCATGAGTGCAGCAGCCCCCTGAGCTGCCTAAGCCCAGCAGAGATGGAGTATTCCAAAGAAATGAGACTGTGGCAGTACAGTTTCAAAGAGCCAAAAATATGGACAGTGGACTTTTTAATACAAGGCACCTTACATTTCAGATCTCCGGTTCAATATCATCTCCATGTAGACAGAGGAAAAAAAAAAATCTGGAAAACAATTCTCCATGTTGATTTGAGCAAAGGACTGGAAGCAGGGTTCTGATTTCAGGAGATATATTTTGGTTTATAAGTAACCATATTCAGAGACTGCATTACGAAGTACTCCAACACCCTCTACAGGAACCAGAAATGAAAAAGAAAGCAACTTATACCTGCAGCTAATTCTGATGAATTGAACAGACTGATTAAACTAGTTTTGGACTGTTCAGGTGGTCCTGAGAACTCTCATTTTCCTGACCTGGTCAATAAGTGCCTTATATTCTAGCAGCTATTACGTGTTTTGGTTTTGTCTCAGGAAAGACTTTGATTTGAAGACTACAAACCTTTCTCAACCTTTCTACTTGTTATTGATTATTTCATCTTTTTCTACTTTAAGAGTGGATTGTTATCATCATGCATTTTCTAAATAACTTTATATTGTCAATGTCTGAAAATAAATTCAATTGAAACTGCCTGTGCTATATCTAAAAGACAAGTGTGTCTCTTGTCTAGCACCTCCTAACACCATTGACAAGGGGAAGATACAGCTCCTGAGTAAAATTCTAACCCCTAGCTTATTTTGGGAGTGCTGGGGAGGATTTATTTCACCCACATTAACTCACATTGTGCATCATCATGAGATAATTGTTTTCCCCTAGGTGACTTCCTCCTGTCACAGAAGAAGAGAGAACAAGAGCAGCTCTCTGTTAGATAACCCAGACCTCCCAGTCAAATCACCAACACACTTAGGGCTTCTTCCAGCATGGAGTAAAGCCCTGAACATCTTCCACAGAAGGAGCTTACACACCTCAGACAAAACCAATACAACTCAAGAGCACCTGCAGGCAAGAATCTTGCCTTGGCTATGGGAGAGGAGGAAAACAGGGATTTGTACTTGAGTGTGAAGAAGGAGAAAGGTAGGATTTGGGAGCTTTAATGCAATGCGTCAGGATGTGAGGCACATTTAATCAAGTAACATAAATTTTATTTCTGCTTCTGCTACCAGGCTTAACCTCTCTCCTCACTCACAGATGCTGTGGGCAAAGCTGGGAGTCTCACAGGCTGTCTGATGAGAAAGCCCAACAGAAGTCACACAAGCTCCACAGAAGATGCAGTCTGGCATCCTCAGACATCAAGGCTGGCTCGTGGAAATTTGACAGGAGACTGGTAATAGGAAGGGAAACTTTGATGGCTGTGGCCTCAGGTCTACAAAGAGGGATGCATGCTTCCCTGTGTGTCCATGTGGGACATACAGGAGAAGGTGACAGCAGTACACACAACCCACACTCCAGGGGAAATCAGCAGTTCTAAATCAGGGCTTCTTGTTAAGATTGTTCTTGTCTGGGTTTTCAGTCTGCATATATCCTTTAAACCTGACAGTGTGTTGCAACAGTCTGAGCTCCACAGGCCTGTCCATCTGGGTTGCCTCTGCCAAGAGCTGAGGAGGGAGCTGACACACGTTCAAGCCAGGACAGGCTGTGGCTGTCAGTGCAGCTACTGAAGCTTAAAATCTCTTCAGGCAGATACCTGTTGTGAGCTGAACTTTGGTCCCTTGGCACTGAAGCAGCCCTGAAGCAGGAGATGCCCTAGCAGGGTGGTGCAGTCTCTGAGCAAGGCCAGATGTGCCAGCTGTGTCCTGCCCAGGAAAGCCTGCCCTTGCCACCAGCTCAGCCACCCTGGTGTGTGACAGCACTGGGACAGCAGAGATTGTTCAGGGTTTACTTTTGGGGTGCTGGTGACAATGTGGTACCAGTGTGAATACGGCCTGCACATCCAGCCACAGAACCCACAAGCTTAACTACCTCACATAAAACTGGATAGTTGATTGCCCACAAACCTCCTCCCCCTTCTTGGAGATGGCTTTAATAGCTTTTCTTAACAGATTTCTTGTACCATGAGCCACAGGGTGGCAAAACCTCTATTAGACAGATCTGTTCATAGTGAATCTTCAGTTCATCTTTGAAAAGGTCAGACTTCTCCCTTGTGTGCTTAGAAAAATGAGTAATCATAGTGTAAAAATACTAAAAATACCTAAAACCTGACTTATAAACACTTTTCCAAGAGGTGTCAATGCCTCTTGCAAAGTAAATTTGTCTTGTGTGAATAGGGAGAGCAGAATTTCAGACATGTTGATTCTTGCACTACCTCTTAATGAGTTCTTTGGATTCCTATTTGTCATATAATTTTGCTATTTGCTATTTGATTCAGAGTTTGTAACCTTTCCAGTGATCTATGGAATTCTGTGCAAGCTATGGGTGTGAGCATTCTTTGATTTCCATGTACATGTGCAGAGTTTGCTCAAGTCCCTGACAGTTTCTGTTAAAGGAAGAAATCAAGTTATTACCTGTAGAGTGGTTCATACAACAGCTTGTAGTCATCTGGATTAAAATTGTAACTTCTGTTTACTGAAACAGCTTCAGGAATAAAATCCCTCAATTAAGCCTTTTTCAATCTGAACTCAAATCTTTTATACACACATGTGTTGTCTCTAATACATGTCAAGCATTTCAAGTGTATGGGATATTTTTAGAGTCACCACAGTGTCACTATGGGAAGGTAAAAGACTATTTCCCACACATTGCACAACAACTGTGCAGAGAGATGCACAGACAATTTTATTTGCAGGCTCTGCAGTTGACCACTTGCAACCACTCTAACACTGAAAGCTACTTTAGGAAGAAACAAACAAAAAACAAAAGACAAACAAATAAACAAACAAAAAAAGCCAAACAAACAAACAAAAAAACACCAAACAACAACAACAAAAACTCAGAACAGAGAGGAGGAAAGGAAAAACTTTCTGAGTGACCAGCCAGGAAAAGCAGGGATGGGGACCCAGATGAGCATCTTTCTCTGGGTCTTCTACCTGGTGGGTAGCAGCAATGATGACTGTGTCCCTACATTTACACACACTTTGTTGGTAGTTGTTGTTTCCTGTGAGAACCCATTGTAAGAATATCTGTGTTTGCAGTGCAAAGCCATGAGAAGAACATGAAAAATAAAAAGAGTATGAAGGTAACATGGGCAAACTCACTGCTTTAAAGGCTCTGAAGAATGCTGCCACAGCAGATTTGATGAGAGGGTGCTGAGCTGTGAGTAAAAGGCAGTCTGCAGAGCTGAATCTTGTAGACTCTCAGTGTCACCCAGGTCATGACACTGAGGTAATGAAGGTGAAGAGCAATACCCATGCTTGAAGCTAAGCAGAAAAGAATGAGGTCCAGAGAACAGAGAGCTCCTACAGTGATGCCACCTCCTCCCAGCACCACCCAGGCAGCTCTTTGCTGCTGAAACAAATCTCAGCATCAAAGCAGTGAGTCACAGACAGATGTGTTCAGTATCAGGTTGCTGATGGGGGATGAGATGCTGAAGGAAATAAAAATTACAAAAACTGTGATTAACCTCCAGGTACGCCGTGAAATCCTCCTCCTCCTTTCAGCATTCCCACTTGAAGGCTGGGTGGGTACTGGCATACAGACAATGCCAGTGTTACTGGGGGCACTTGGGGTTTTGGAATGATACATGATATAGAAAACCTTGTGACAGGTACAGATTTTGAATGCTAGAGTAATATAATGAAAAATCTGTTAGCCAGGAAGGGATGAACAGTAGAAAAGTTGGTCCATAGTTTACAAAGCAATATAAACCTTAAAATAAATAATTATTTATAAACAGCTCTTTTCTTGGATCTTTGCATGATGCATCTGAAAGTAAAACTTTTAGCTCCTCTAGAAACAGCTGGAGCATGGGAAAAGTGATTTCTTCATAAGCAGAGTTTTAAAACTACTGTGGCATATAGAAGACAAATTAAACTGCATCAGCTAAATGTGAAAGGGCACCCCAAAACCTTTTTTTTTAGGCAGGTGACCCTAGCAGCATCCCTGGTTTCTTCCTTACACATGAGCTGGGATGACTCAGTACACACAGTCTTCTTTCTACCCTTAGAGAGTATCTATTACTACAGGCTGCTCTTCTGAGTGGTCCAGGAGTACAGAAAAATTAGAGTAGCATAATTAATCTTCTTTCATATTCTATGTAAACTAGCACGTTTGTACAACAATAACAAAACCATGAAATTGATGTAAAAGGAACACTTAAAAGAAGTAACACCAGTAGAAAGAACCCTGTATCATAAAGACTGTGAGGAAAAAAAATTGCTGCTGCCAAAAGTGAGCAGAAAGGGAGGCAAAGCTGAATCTTGGAACACATTTGTTTTAGTGAATTGTTCAAGTAGTCATTAAAATAAAACTGTGAAAAGAGGATCCATGAAGAGAAAGGACTCTGCAGTAATGAGGCACTGGCGCCATCTAGAAGAGGAACAAAACAGAGACTAAATAAAAATTAAGTGGAGCATAAAAAGCAGCTCAGCCTAGTTTAGAAAGTGTAAGGGGGTGTTTTTCATCCACAGGATTTACATGATTTACAAGGATAAAATTCAGTGAGCAGCATTCTCCACTTTTCCAAGCCTTGGTGATACTTAAAATAATTAAAAGTGGTTTTATGCTGTATTTTTTTCCTAGTTTTTAACAAGATTTAGTCCCTGAATGAGGGCTGTGTGTCCCCCATGAAGCAGTGATTCTCAGGGCTGTCTCAGATGGCTGCTGCTCCCCCTTTCCCTGTTTGCCAGGGCCACAAGGAGGCATCACACGTGGTTGATGGAGGTCCCCAGATTACAGTGAGATGTGAGGCTGTGGCTTGTTGCTGGGTAGGCTTTGGAGGGCAACATGGATGGGGTTTTTCTTCCTTTCCCCACATGCAGTAGGCCTTTTACTTCATCTGAGAAACCATCTCCAGATAGGAGAGCAAAGGTGGGAGAAGTGCACCGGTCTTGCTGGAATGCTGAGAAGTAACCTTTTGTGACACCCTTATCACAGTCTGGGCTTCATAAACATTTTTGGACTTTAGGAAACCTTGTATTTCAAGATGACAGACACTAATGAGGTATATATGGACACAGGAAGTCTTTGCCTACTACTCAGGAGGGAGATGCTTTGTGGCCTTAGTGCCACAAGGAGATCCAACAGCTGACAGGCAAGACAGAAGAATTCCTGAAAGAGCAATAGAGGAGAAAGATAAGGCCAGATAAGCCATATCACTGCTCAAACTCACCTGATCATCAGGAACCAGAGGATCAACTGTCCAGGATAAGCTTTTATCTGGGAGTTCCCATATATCATAGTCATTCATGAAAGTATACCTACCTCAGCTTTTTTTCTACACACATTTCCCAGTCTTCTTTTTTGTGTTTTCTTTTGTTACAAACAGAAAAACTGATTGCTCTTCATAGCTCCACATTCAATAAATGAACTATCCTGTCTTTCCACTGAAAAGGATGAATCAAGAGCATGACACCTCAGCAGGTGCCCTCTCACAGGAAAAGACCTTTAAAAGATCTTCTTCTGATACTTGCTTGGTTTGAATAGACTCTCAGCTGGACTTTTTTCTTTTGTGTGCCTGAGTCAGCAAATTTCATACCTTTGGCAGAAATTACCTAGCATGTTTCCACAGGATTATGGGCCATGATTTTTTTACCTCAAAGCCTCTCTGCACATCAGTGTAGCTGTGAAAGTATTTTTTCCACTAAAGTTCAAACAATAATGGAAAGAGAAAACATAAGATATAAGCATTTTATAACATAAACATCCAGACAAGATGATCCTAAAGAGGGAGAGCTTTTACATGCCTATTTAACAGAGGGCTTATGTGTGATTTTGTGCCTGATTCTTTCGTGGGGGGAGCTGGCAAAACTTACGGCAGAAACCTTGGACAAGGTAATTTTATAGGGCAAGGTCTGTTGGATAAAAGCCAAGAAGGTTTTGTGATGTACTGGGTTTTCAGAGTGATTGGATTTAGAGAGAGATCACAATGTTTGATGCTGAGTGATGCTGAGTCTGTGATAAAGCATTTGAGAGCTGGATTGGTTGATGCATCAGCAGCTGTAATGAAATATGTGAGGTCAACAGGATTTTTCAAAATCTTATAGGAGTGCGATAAGGATGAAGATATAACTGTGGACACAGGAACAAAATGTACTGTAAATTCGAATATTTGGGCTTTAAAAGGCAATGAGGAATACTTTTGGAAATGCCTTCCACATTCATTGCCTCTACATCTGCTCTTGCTGTTCTGGTATGTTGTGAGCATGAAAACATAAGAAGCTAATAGAAAGTTGTTCTTTTTTATTTTATTTTCAAATTTTAGCAATTATAAACATAAATTCTTTCTCTTGATTTCTGATTAAATAATCTTAAGACTTCAATATTAAATTCTTAGGGAGAGTGATCCAAATCATTCCTAAGTCACCAGTGTTTTTTTGAACTATGTCCAAACTCAGTCTAATCAGATGGAAATCTGTGTGTTAGATTTCAAGAGCAGCGGTATTAAATAAAAATCCAAAAGTGGACTCCAGACTTTTTGACCTCTGAGTTTTCAAAATATTCAGACTTGAGTCAAGATGTTGATACAGAAAATCTGGTATGCAGGAAAGATGCCCAACTTGTTTCATTCTACCTTCTGCCTTTGAAGGTTGGAATGTTTGTAACCCTGTGGTAAGGGTAAGTAATAGCACTCATGGCATGACAAAAATCTCATAGGGCCAATATTTAAATGAGAGCAGGCTTTTATTTGGATGAGAAACCTACCAGCAAAGCTAAAATGCTGCAAGGAAAACTACTGCAAGTGGAAGGTAATTTATCTAAACCAGAGTCCCACCACAAATCTGGAGATGATCTACGTGCTGCTGGATGTGCTGCCTTTCAAATGTAGCTACAAACAGGAGCCAAGATTGTTACTCACTGGCAAGATGTCTTCCTTAAGGAGATTCCTGTGAAGATCTACTCCTGGCAGACATTTCCATTGGAGTGAGGGAGCTGAGGAAGGGAAAGGTCCCTGATGCCCAGCCTGAGGTGACTGGGAGAAGTGAAGGGGACCAAGAGGTAGGGAGATCTGGAGCAAGAGCACCTGGACTAGTGTAACTTGTAAGCTGGACTGATGAATGAGGAAAGGGAAGGAGGAGATATCTGTGGAGTTCAGCTGACTGAACACTGCTGTGGAGAAGGAAACTTTGCCCTTTCCAGGAAAGAGCATTCTGAGATGTTGCCTACAGCAAATCCCTCACAGAAGTTAGCCAAGTGCATTTTTCTGGGCTTGTCCTGAATACTGTGAGTTGATCTGGAGATCATGTATGTACACAGAGCTACAGCCAAAGGCAATGAGAGATCCCATATATAAAGCAAAGTATACCAAACACAAGCTATTACATCTATTTTTTTTTAATTTTACTCAGCTCTCAGTAGGCAAACTGGAGTCATGTTACCTCCTCATTTTAGAGGAGTCTGAAAAAAAGAAGTTACAGTTTGCAAGACATTCAGGCACTGAAACAATGGCAAATCACACAGGGAAATGAAGCATTGTTTTGAGAAGAGGAACAGAGCAAGGTGCAGTAAACAAGGATTCTGGACCATGTTTATTTTACTTGCTCAGTTAAGGAGCGTAATACTGGCACTTGTTCTCCTTAGGATCTATGCTACAGAAAGGAGAGAAAGAAACACTTCCAGAATGCAATTCATATTTTTACAATGAACTCAAAACCCTGAGGAAGTGGCAACATCCCTTCACTGATTCCAGATGGATCCTTGGATAACTGTCTCTTAATTTCAGCAGCAGCAAACGAGGCCAAAGGCTGAAGACTAAAGCTGGAGAAAACAAACTGAGGAGCAGCTCTTAAGCAATCAGCACTCTTCCTCTTTGTGCAGATTAGGGCAGAAAATCTTTGGAGTAAAAATAGCTGGGGAACTGATGGCCAAAGTCTGTATTCTAACATGTCTGTACAAAGGGGAGAAATTAACATTGTCCATGTCATTTTCTTCTGGCATTTCCTAAACTCTGGGAGGTTGGGTCCAAAGCCTTCATGCTCTTCTAGCACAGCTTGATGTGTAAGATATGCAGATAGCTCTCATTTATTCAGGGTATTTCTGTTGCTAGATTGGAACACATCAATGCCAGCTTCTTAGCCAAAACTGTAAACTAAGAGCAGGAAGAGTATTTTGCATTTTCGTTTTGTCTCTTTTCTGGTTTCCATTTACAGTTTTGGTTGGATACATGATGTCTTCCACCTTCAGAAAGGTTCAATGAACCTGTGAGATTTTAGATGATGCAAGCTCTTATCTAAAACATTGTATGTATATATATATGTCCAAATTATATGCTAAAACACAGTACATTTAGACACTTTAGGTAAACAAAACATACTTAAAGTGAACAGAATCGTTTTGGAGAAATAACAAGATCTCTTCCATGTCTGGATTCTGGTTTTCCTTTAGGTTGTGTAAGAGGACGTGGATGTGGCTTCAACAGCATCCTCCCCCCATTTCTACATCAGTATTAAAAGTAGCCCAAACCCTCCCTGTATGTGTCCAAAAAAGAGGTTACAGACCACCCCCCTAATTCGAGGATAGTCTATTTCTGCAGAGGATGTAGAGTACATCCCTACAAGGTGGCTCTAAGCAGCTTCAAAGGGAACTTTTATAGGAGTCATATTAAAGTTCAGCACCTTACAGTAAAATGCTCTGGGCCAGAGCTGCCCATGAGGTGCCACTTCTCATCTTCTTCTTTTTCCACAGCTCTGGGTGGAAAAGCCACATCACAGCATATCCAGAGCATGCACAATTATATATAGAAACAGTATTTATAGATTATAACTCTGTAAGTATCACTGTCTTTGGCATGAATTGCACACATCATCACCCTTCCTATAGTCCTCTCTACTGAAGGAATTAGCTGCTGTAGTGATTTACACACCTGAGTACAAATATTTGAGTTAAACCTTTGAATTACTAATATTTTAAGAAAACAGACATATTACACAAACTTATTTTGGTGAAGTTTCACAGGAATAAAAGATACTTTGAGGAAGATGCTTTCCAATTTCCAGAAATTCACATCATATGTAAGTGAACAGAGTTACAAGTTATGGCTATTGACATCTGCCAGGACCCAGAAATTGGTATAGGAAACAGTGCCATGTTTCACCAAGTGGGCACAACATGCATTCTGTCATACAACCTGCCTGTCTTATCCTCTCTTTTGCTCTTTCAGGAACACAATGGGCACTGTCAAATTACTTTCTCTGCCATCACTGCTGATACAGGTAATTAATTACAGGCAATCTAGAATGTGATCTAGAATCAATGATACACTTGAAGCCTCAGTAAAATGGAGGCTGCCTTCTTCCTTTACTTATTTTCCAAATCTACATCTATCTATGTTCTGTCAAAACTTGTATCCACATGCTAATTACTACTTAGTTTGTGTCCAGAAATCAAACTTTCATACCCTGTTACTCCAACTCACTCATTTCTCTGTGTGCAGTAGCTCAAAGCTGGGCACTGCTCTCTTGTTTTCTGTCATTTCAGAATGAATATCTCATTACATCCATGCACTGCTTCCACTTATAAATAGCATTGGCTAAGGTCACAGGAAATGTTCAACGTGCCTTTTACTTCTAAGTGGTAATTCCTGTCTAAACAATATCTCGCTGTGAATTCCAAGAAAAATGGAAGATACTATTATGATATATTTTTAAATTATAACTTGGTAGTAAGGTGGCAATATTACTGAAATAGAATTCCTGATAGTGCCAAATTGTACTTAACTTATAATCTATATAGTTTTACTTACAAGACATGCTTTCTTTATAGTAAAAGGAGGTAAGAAGGAATGTCTGAGGCAGTGTGTCTGACCTGCTTTAGCCATTTAAAGGGAAACCATGTCCCATGTCCCTCTCTAGGGACTATAGCACAACCACCTCAGACATAGACACTGTCCAATTTGATCTGAAATATCCTACTGCAAATTTTTAGCTTAAAAAGCCATTATATGAAAAGCTATACTTAAATGAAGGCAAGGGCTTGATTGTGCAAAGGTAGAGCCTGGCTGCAGAGCCCAGGGGACAGGAATTGGTTAAAGTCAACAAGACTGCTCCTGACTGTAAGTACAAGAGGAGTTCCTTCTCGAATCCTTGCTGTCATAGCTGCTTAGATGTGTGATCTCATGAGATGTACCTTGCCAGCCCTCCCTGCCTCTTTGTTCAGCAGCATAATCAGCTTTGTCACTCACACATCATGGCCTAAAATCCAGCAAAGCCAGAAGGGCTCTTACATCCACAGCCTTATTTTTCTTTGTATTAGTTCACATTCTTCCAGGAGGAAACTACTGCTTCTCTTGGATTATCTGGAGGAGTTTAACAGTAAAAAAATTAACTGCATATTCTTACAACCTATATTGATAAATTCAAATCAGGTATTGGTTTCAGAGCTTCTAAGAATTATCACCTGTTCAAAAACTTTTCTTCACAAAGCAAATGCATCCAATCTGATTTTTAAGACAAATTAAAAATTTCAAGAGAAAAGATCTCAGCATCAGCCAAAATAAATCCTTCCCCTGTGACCACTCTTGCCTGCAACTGCTTGCTTGTAATCATATTTCCACACACTGCAGGAAACTGTAACCAGAACCATACTTTCCTGCATTCCGTATTTTTTCCTGCATTATTGCATGTACAGTTTAATAGCTGAATCTCTGGCAGGCAAAGGATCCACCAGTGACATTGCTCACAATAATAGCATGCCCTGCAAACATGGTTATAGCTGCTGTTGTTTGACTTGCAGGTGGGCATTTGGACCTGATGTGTGTTGATAAAGGAACAGAGCAGAAGCAGAAGATGGACTGCCACAGGGCAGGTTCCCACCAGAATCCATCTGCTTGCCTACCCACCTTTAGTCATCCAAGCAATCAGAAACCAGTCCTAATTGCACTGCTAAACTAGCCTGATGAATACTTTTTGTCATTGGGATGAAAAAACCACAAAGATTCCTGGATGTTGCCACCATCTATTCATTGTGTTTGAAGTGACTGGGCCTAGTATCTTGGCCATAAGTGCTGTCAAAAGCAATCTTTATAATTATTTTTCACTTGGAGGGAGACCTGTGCTCATAAAGGATCACAAAAGGAGGGGAGGGGATTGGGAGACCAGAGATCATCTCATGAAATACCATGTATCTGATGTAATTTGCAATGAACAAATAAATGAATATATAACGTGATTCTCTTGCCTATCAAACATGACATCCCTATGAGAGAACAGGTTCACAACAAAATTGAAAGCATCAGCTCCTAATCCTGTGATTTGCTCTCAAAATATCTAAAATTAGCCTTCAAACTGCTTTAATCTGTAGTAACAAGCCAATACCTGCTGTACATTTCAGGAGTGGGACACAGTTCTGCCAATCCCTGAAATAAATTGCTAGCAGATAAGATGTTGAATTAAAAAGTTTTCTGCAACATCTTTACTGTATTTTAGTCAGACTACACATGCTATCTCTTTCTTCTATCTTTGCCTAATTTTGCTCTTTTTTCTAATCCAGAAGATGTAAATTTTGAGGTCTGGAACCTATTCAGCAAGAGGGACACAGTGAACTCTCTTCTTGGGTTCACTGCAAGTTTGGTTCTCCACCAGTCCAAACACAACAGACTTACAATTTGTGGTTCAAAATATAAAAGTCTATGATGACTTAAGTACTTGAAAAAAATATTAAGCTGTCCAAAAAAACAACAACAAAAAAAAACCCCGCCCAACTAATTTCCATGTTTTTCCTTAAAAAAAAAAATTTTTTTTCTAAAAAAAATACTGTGCTTATAGGAAAGAACAAAAGGAAAAAAGATAATTAACCTTAACAGTTTATCATCACTTAAGTGTTTAGATTGTATTGATGATGTTATGTTTACCTGGCAAATAACTCAGTCTAACTGACCAGAGTATGGATTTGTAAGAAATCAGTTTCATGGCTCTGTATGTGATGAGGATTAGAAAATAATAGTTTTAAATATTTTTTGTCTCTTCCTATTGCCTTGAGTTGTAACAAATTGGTAATTTCAAAATATCTAAATTTCATAACCAAGATGTGGTAAAGGATGTTCTATGGGCATATAAGCATTGACACATTTTCTGCAGGAACAGGGGCCAAAACATTGCTGTGATCACATTAGAGGAGACACAAGGACAGATAAGTACCTGACAGGCCTCAAACACAGTGACTCTATTGGGAGAGCACAGAGTGCCACAGGTTTTAGGATTTGGAGAATGGTACATTTTATATACATTTCACACACTGTTTTAACCACAGAATAATAATAAGTAGAGCCAAGTGGAAAACAAAATCTCTGCTAAGGGAAAAGTCTCAAGTTTCACAGGATGCAGGAGATGGTTTGGAGGTTTATCTGACATTTTTCATCAAGTTACCAGAGCTTTGTCTTTTCCTAATGGAGTCAATTTGGGTAGAAAGAGTAATACTTGTGACAAGTGTTGTAAAACTGCTTATTAGGAGTTTTTCCTTCTAAAAGACACAGTGGTCTCAAACATGGCCAACAGAGCAGCCAATATCTTTTAAAATCTTTTAGAGTGTCCACATACAGCTGCACTCCCAGGGTTGCATGTTCTATGATGCTATCCTCCTTAGAACCAATACTCTACACACAAAAAGAAGGGGGTTCCAAAGGCACGAAAAAGAGCAGATCGAGTAATTTACTCAAGGAAAAACCACTTCCAAAATTTTTTCCAAGAACCAGGTGAAACCCAGGGCTGAATTACTAATGCCTTCCCAGAAGAATGCAGCTGCAACAAGCCCAATTGTAGAAAAACCAGCTGCAGTTTTGAGAGGGCAGCTACTCACACACTTTGAGGCAGAACCTGTGCATCTCCCAGTTTGGGTTAGAGGCCAAGCCCCAGAGCAGAGGTGCAGGTGTACCTGTTGGAGGACCAGCAGGTAGCTCACCCCATGCTTTCCCATGGAGCAGCTCCCATGGATCACTCCACAAGCAGGATATCCAGACAGGGGGTCATGGTAAGGCTTTTAGGATTCACCAGAAGAGTTTCAGAACCAAATATTTGGATTTTCAGAGAGGTTTTTACCCTGCGTATAGATGCGTGCCTGTGCCTGGTGCTTCTCCAGCCACCAACAGGTTTCTTCGTGGGGCTGACCAAGCCTGGGGCTTCTTCCATCTCATATCAAAAAAAAAAAAAAAAAAAAAAAAAAAAAAAAAAAAAAAAAGCAATTTTGTGAGGACAGTCACTTTGGAGAAAAAGTTCTTGGCTGTCTCTAGTCATAGAAAACTTTACTGAATGATTTTTTGTATTGTACTTCATTCTCTCTCCTGTCCATAATATGCTTCCACATCAGGGTCAAAGAGGCCACAATCCTACTTGAGGTTTCTACATGTGAATAAATACAGCAATAACTATGGTGCAAACAAAGTGTGTGTCATTATCTGTCACAGAAATAGCAGCCTATCTTCTGAGTTCGGGGAGTTCAGATTACAGCTTTAAGATTTTAGATAACTTTTCCTGGAATTCTGCAGTTTTCTTAAAAGCACTCTGAAAAGCTTATTCTGAGGGAGTCAACCAAGGTCAAATGGACTCTCTTTTCAGTGTGTTTCCATATTCATACAAATTTAGAAAGCTCTTACTGTTCATTCAAAGAGGGTAAAGCAACAACAAATGAACCAGGGGGAAAAAAAAGGCATGGAGATGTATTGCTTCAGGAATGACACAACTAAGAGGTAAATCAGACTGCTTGGTTTGAGTCAGCTCATTTCACCTGCACTCATGGACTCATCCTGCAGTAACCCAAAACCCTGCAAGTCCTCTTGAGCTCTTCCAAGGACCACAAAAAGGGCACTTCAGTGTAGAAGCAGTGTGTGACAACCCAGGTCTGCTTATTTATCCAGCATTATAAATATTTGTTCAGCTCTTTCCTTTCTGTAGCTGTCAGTGTCCACAAATCTCAAAAAAAGCAGGGTTGCAATGTTGGAAAACTCTGTCTCACCACTGCATTTTGTTGAAACAGGAGAATGAGTTTAAAAGTAATTTGCTGAGGAGATGAGAGGGGGAGAGGTCAGTAAATGAAGTGATCCCATATACCTGATTGGAAACAACCAAACAAACAAAAAAACCCCCAGGAAAACCTGGTTTGAAAACCCAGGAAAATGTAGACTCTGAGGAACTCCCAGAAAATAAGAACAGTGAGAAGCAGCAGTAGGCTTATTATGAACATGACCTGGAAAGAGAAAGTTAGTTAATGGCAAGAACAGATACCTATAATTAGGTCTTAAGGTTTAGGCATTCAGAAAGCAATATGCATTTTAAGTAACACAGTACATATTGAAAGCAGTATCATAGAATCATAGAATGGTTTGGGTTGGAAGGGACCTTAAAGATGACTTAGTTCCAACCCCCCCTGCCATGGTCAGGGACACCTCCCACCAGACCAGGTTGCTCCAAGCCCCATCCAACCTGGCCCTAAACACTTCCAGGGAAGGGGCAGCCATAACTTCTCTGGGCAACCTGTAGCAATGTCTTACCACCCTCATAGTAAAAAAATCTTCCTAATGTTTAATATAAATCTAAATATACCCACTTTAAGTTTAAAACCACTCCCTCTTCATCCTATCACCACGTATCTTTGTAAACAGTCTTTTCCCATCATTCTTTTATGTCCCCTTTAGGTACTGGAAGGTGACCTTCTCTTCTCCAGACTGAAGAACCCCAACTTCCTCAGCCTGCCTGCAAAGGACAGGTGCTCCAGCCCTCTGATATATTTTTATATTTTTTATGTCACTGTTCTAAAGAGAGATCAGGATATTTTTTTTTTTTAGTTATTCATGCTTTTTAACAACTTAATTGTAATTGAGATATCCAGAAAATCTATTGATTTACATTTAAACCTAAGGGCTCAAAGATCATGTTCATCTTTCCCTGATGGAGTCAGAGAACAGAAATTTATAAGTTTTTTGTACAAATCACACACAATGGAGTATGAATGAAAGCTATTTGCTATGATGAAAATCAACTGAATGAAAAAATTTCAGAGTGAATATTTCCTGATACCACATGTAATTCACTGAAGTATTACAGTATTTGTACACACACCTCTAAACAGACAACCTCAAAATAGAATTATTTAAAAAAAAATCCAGTAGCTCAGTACATTTCAGCAGGCTATCATGCTGTTGTTTTGTAAGCAGTCATTGACCCCATGAAACCTGAACAGTAGCCAGTGATGGATTTACTCCATCAAACAAAGATTTTTGTGCCAGTTACTATCATAAATTCCCTCTATAATCAGCAGAAAAGAGACATTGCCTGGATTTAATTCAATTTATCACACAACAGACATTTTAAATAAAATAAATCACCCTTCAAAATTATGATTGTTCTCCACTGTCCATAAAGGATATGTAGGAGAATGTATGGGTTTACCCTGCATATACCTAAAGGTATGAGAGATGCTCCCACACATGTTGTCTGATTGTGTGGGAACTGGATCCGGCCCCACTGAGGAACACAGAAATTTCTCTTAGCTCACATCACTATAAAATCCAGTCCCCATTTTAGAGATCATGGTTTTTCACAGCATAAAAGAAGGAATATTTTAGATTCATTAAAAAGGGAAGATTGCTGTACTTCTGTGAGGCTACTTGCTTTCAAAAAATTGAGCCAGATTCCTCTTGTATTACAAAAACAATTCTCACCTGATATTCTTCACGTTGGTTTACTTCTACCCATATTTATTTGCCTACGTAATCTTTGTCTCTGTAATGTTTTCCTGTAGAGCAGATGGTAAAGTGTCTGTGTGCTGGAAAGACCAAGGTACAATTTGACCTGTACTTTCTTTTTCATAGTTTACTTCTTAACTAACTGGCTTGGTAGAACCCCATCCAACCAAGAGTCTTCTTCCTCAAGAAGACAAAAGAAAAAAATGAAGCTTCAAATATAATTTAAAACTTCTTTAATTTAGGCTCTGATACTGAAGTTCACCTGCATCCCTAATTTATTAGCCTTTGCTTCTAAGGCAAACCAATATTTTTTTTTTCTTCACTGTAACTGATCTTTTTCAGTTAATGTCCTGGTTTGGGCCAGGATAGAAATAATTTTCATTCCAGTAATATTGCTTTCAGATGAGCTTGCTAAAACTTACAGCAAGTTTCTCAGTCAATGTCTGCTTCTAGAACTGAAAATGCTCAATATTTATAGTTTCCTTTTTCATTGTTACCATTTCATTATAGCTGTGTAGTTTAGTTTCCAACCCATAAGGGAATCTCTCAGGAAGGGGAGGGGGATTAATACAGAGCATCTCTCATTTGGTTAATTGCCAGCCCAGCATTAAACTGTGAAAAACCGTTGATTTCTGGGCTTCATTAGCCAGAGAGGTTGTGGAGTGTCCATCTCTGGAGACTTTCAAGATGCATCTGGATGCATTTCTGAGTGATCTGCCCTAGTCTTGGCCCTGCTCTGGCAGGAGGGTTGGGGTTGGACTCTGTGATTTTCAGAGGTCCCTTCCAACCCCTGACAATCTGTGATTTGGATTCAGAGAACCGGGAGGAAAAAGTGAAAATAAGATTCAGGTCGTCTGTTCAGAGGCTGGGTAGAGGTTAGAAGTGAACCAGGTTAGATAGAACTGTAACCGAATAAAAGTCAAAGAAAGATCTTCTGAAGAACAATTTGCTAGATACAAAGGCCCTACAGGAGACAAAAATAGACAAAGGAAATACTTTTGGTAAACTGGAGCTGGTAAAACTCTTCTTGAAAGTTTGAATAGTTCCATCCTGGCACTGGCAATATGAAGCTTACACTCGGAAGTCCAGATGTTTTCCAGATGAATAAATATCTATTTTGACCACACCCCATTTAGCTCCATTTTATTTGTTTTTCTGTTCACTGAACTGTCCTAACCTGTACCTTTATCTCCACTCTGACTGCTCTGTCACTTATCAGGCAATATGCTTAGAAGTCACCAGCCTTGCTTCAGTCCCCTGGCAGCAAGTCAACCAGTCAGCTGGCAAAGCTGGATAATGACTGCTTAGCTCTAAAGACCTTAACATTTGTTTGCATAATTTGTGTCCTAGCAACACTGAGGCACTAAACCAGAGGGTAAATTTT
The DNA here is from genome assembly GCA_023637945.1 of Phaethornis superciliosus. Classification (NCBI taxonomy): domain Eukaryota; kingdom Metazoa; phylum Chordata; class Aves; order Apodiformes; family Trochilidae; genus Phaethornis; species Phaethornis superciliosus. The sequence continues at coordinate 168,739,450 of JAJQWJ010000001.1, read as the reverse complement.
CTTTTCCCTGAAGATTTTCTGCAAGGGAAGGACACAAAGGACTTCAGCACAGACACAGAATGGGGGTTACCAAGCAGGATTACTGAGGACTGAGATAGATGGACTGTCCTCTGTGGTTGACTTGCTGTCATTATAGTGTAGGAGAGACCACTGGGCTTCATTCTTTCTTTTTTTTTTGTGCCTTTATAGAAAATTGTATATGGCTGCATTGCCCTAAAGGTTTTTGTGGAATCGCCTTTGCAGAGGTGCTAAAATGAAGGCTTAACAAATAGGCTGTGGTAGAGACAAGAGAAAAAGCCAGCAAGGAGACATTAAGTTACACATTTTAGGTGAAGTCAAAATTTTCAATGTGTATTCAGTACAGACTTCATATGACACCTTCTGGCTTTTGGGTTTCTTCTTCTTATTGCTGTTTTTCATGGATGAAGCATCCTGACTAGCTCCATCTGGAAGAAATAACACTGGTTAAGATGATAAGTAATGAAATAGTCTCACATATGTTGGCAATCAGGTTGTACAATACTATTCATGGTCTGAAAGCCAAAGTATCATAAGAAGCTTCAGTACCCAACTAATTGCCTCCATTCTTCACTGTTGTGTTGCTCCTACTCTGATCTAATTCCAGCAGCATTTATATAACTGCATTTGCATTGCAACCTGATAAGCACTGGAGTGTTTTAAAGCAGTATTAAATGTGATGGTGCAGATGGATGCACAATTTATATCTATGAGTCCAGTAAACTGATTTTATTTAAATTAAAGGGGTTTGACATTACAATTTGGTCAAAATGAGAATTTTGGCAAATCTTTTTTATTCTTCCAACTTCTTCCCCGACAGCAAATGCTTCCCTGAATGGCAATGCTTCCATATATTTTTTTAGAGTAATTTTCATTTTTTCATTGGTGGAAAAACTGACAGGGTGGTTAATGAACTATGTCACACACCATGACTTGCAGTTATAGAAACATATGAAAAAGCTGTGAAGCACAATGTGAGATATTCCGCAGTCTGCAAAAAAGAACATTGTAAACCTTGTGGTGATCCAGAGTCTTGTCAGTGGAAAAGATTGAGGTTTTCAGGAATATTTCAAATGAAGCTGAGAACTCAGAGTGCCTGTGTCTGGTCCAAGGAACTCCAGATTTGTAGCTCCAGATTCTTCCCCTGAGTAGCTTGTTTATTTTCCTTTCACCATATATTATGAAAACCAGTGGTTACACACCACTTTAAGGAAAACATAATGAGTTTAAAATCAAATAATAAATTCTATTTCTATATCACATTTGCTCAAAAGAGTGCTAAATACTGTATAGAGACTCAACAACCATCTGCTGACACTGGACTACTTGAGTTAACTATTTTAAAGTCATTGATGAAAAAGATTTTAACATAAGTAAATATTGGATATATTAAGAAGACCATCCTGAAGAATAAACAGAAAGTGCATAACTGGGCACATGCTTAAGGTATCCAAAATTAGAAAGTTAATAGAGCAGATAAGTCTTCTTTGCCTGTTCACTATTTCTCAAAATGCAGATTAATAATGCTATGAAAATGACAGGAAACAAACCCACCAACTTTAAGGCTGGTTACAATAAAGACAGATCCTTTACTGGTATTCACTTCCTCACTGGACCCTGACTTGTTGCTTAATTGATTCACTTTCATTCAAAATTCTTGCTTTATTTTTGACAGTGCTGCTTAATAAATGTGATCATCTCTGTCTCTCATGTATGACACTCTGTAAGTCATGTTTAGAGCTGATATACCATGGATTCATGTGGCATTTTAAGTGTATCAACATCTATATATATGTGGGGTACATAATCTGTAATGTGTATATAGTATAATACTTAGACACTTCTAATGGCAATGTAATAATTCACTATCACAAATAATACAAATTTCTGCAACATATATTATACACTTCCTCTTTTAATCTATTAATTTCTCTATATTTTAATATAGTATATATAAAACACATTCAATATCACATTTAGTGTGGGCCTGCGCATACCTGGCTGCCCAGACAGTCTTACATTGCATTTCCTAGGCTGGTAAGAAAACTTCAGTCCCTCTGACCTTAGTAGAGAACAGTCCTCACATCAACAAACAGCAACAAAGCTTCTGTTAAAAACAAAACCCTGAAAAAACCCCAGTCGCAGAAAACTCTGAGCATTTCCACACGGGAAGTAAAAAGTGCATATCAGTGTTATCTCAAAAGCTAGACGCATAGTTAAACATCCTCTACATAAGGATGTAGATTTTTTCATTTTCACAGAATGAAAAAAAAGGGGTCAGGCCAAAGTTTTACCAAGCCAAGTGCTTTCTCCTCAGCACTGACAAAATCTGTTCCCTGTCTGAGAGTGTAAGAAAACAAAGGGGTAAATAAACATGAAACATCCTTTAAATATTGTTCTAAGCTTTGAACATGTGTAGCTCAGACACTTCCTGGGCTGAAGACTCTCTGTTGAGCAATCTCTGTTGTTGTTCAGGCAAAATTTTAGCATTCACAGAGTCTTGTAACAGGAAGTTCTGTGGGCTGAATTGCAAGAGGAAAAGCTTTTTTTGTTTGACCTCTTAGCACTAATACTGTAAATTAAAAAAAAAAAAAAAAAAAAAAAAGAAAAAAAAAGAAAAAAAAGAAAAAAAGAAAAAAAAAGTTTTCTTTTCTTCTGCCAGTTAGTTTTACATGTACACATTTTAGTAGCAACCATAAAAAAATGTAATACTGCTTCTGGCTTCTGATAAAATGGGATGCTCCTATCATCTGTATCATTTAGCTTTTCAACAGCCTGGAGAATGACTTGCAAATTACTTCCATTGAAAAAAAAATTCATACTGTTTTTAAAGACATTTGTGTCAAGTAATATAAATCCCACAAAGCGTGAGATATCGATGTCACTTTCTGTTATAAGGTTACTGAATACATTCCTTGCCAGAAGGCTACAATAAATGCTAAAGCATTTGCTCAAGATTAGCAATCACCTTGTGTTTTAATGACACAATTGCAGAACTGGAGGCAATTCAGTGAAAAATTTACACTTCATCACACATATACCGCCATAGTTTTTAAATTTTTAGTGTAGAACCTTAAAAATGCTTTATTCATTAGGATCAAAGGAAACATCTCCAAGATATCTGCTCTGTAGAGAGCAGATGATGACAATGGATATGATCCACTAGCCATATATAGCCTCACACTGCATTACTTATTATTTATTTATAGAGTCCTATAATGGAAAATCAATCTACCTTATCCTGGCCATTACTGCGTTCAGTGCTACCAATTTTGTTTTGTTTTAAAATTTTAAATCAAGGATTAGAGTTCAGTTTCCTTTTCCATAAACACTTCAGATTTTTACACACATCCTCCATGAGTGACACAGGTGATTACATCACTGTCTCCTTTCAGATACTTGAGTAGCTTCTGCAGTCAGCACTAAGTTGCATGACTTGGATCAACTCTTTGTGAGGATATTTTATTCACTCTTTTCCAGCCTAATTTAAAAAAACAAACAAACAAACAATCAAAAATTTCACTCTGTTTTAGATTCTGTTTCCTTGGATATTTTTCTGAGGATACATTCAGGATGTGCATGAAAACTATTCTGATGCACAATTCACCAACAGTGTATTTTTTTTTCCAAATTCAGCTCTACCCATGTATCTTGCCTAAAGCTTTGTCCTCCACATTCTTCTTTCTCCAGCTCTTTCCAATAGAAATTAAACTTAAGGCAAAGCCTTAGTTAGACTCCATAAACTCATCACACCCAGATGCAGAGCCTGAACACCTGACCTCAGAGCATCCAGACTTTTTGTCAGCTGAACTTCCCAGCACACTTGGCCTGTGCCAACAACCACAGCTCAGGGGTAGTGCACACCAAGCACCGTTTTGGGTGAACTTTATGGACAGCACTGCTCAAGTCTGCTCCCTATAGAAGCCCTCAATGTTATCTCAGCAGGCTATGCCCCCTCAAATGCTTTCAGTAATGTGCCTTAATTTGTCTTTTCTTGAAAAGCTGTCAGGAAGAAAACAGGAGTTCAAAACTTCTGAACAAAAGGAAACTGTCACTTTCAAGTGCAATTACTTGGAAAAACCCTCATGGGCATAAATAAGTATTCTGTCTGAAGGCCACAGGATGATAGAGAGCACAGAAGAGGTCCAAGGCCAAAAGTTATGTAGTGTCATTTGGCCAGTGTGATCTTAAGGGAAATACAACCCTAAATAATACCAACATGAGTCTGGCTATACCTCGAGGCTTTGGGGCCAGAGGGTGCATCCTGGCCATCTACTATTTAGTAGCACAGTCAAACATACCTATGATCTTTGTGTGAATGAGAACCACAATCAGCCATAAGTGATACTGCTTGTCTCTGATTACTAAAATAAGCAGTAAACTCAAAAAATGGCAAAAGTGGTCCTGTTCACTGAAAATATGACACTTGGGTAAAGTAAAATTCCTCACTGTAGCCTCATTTTAATGTTTTGCCAGGACAATGCTTTAAAGATCCTTAGAAAGTGTCCAACTTCTTCTGATACCCTTCCAGGATCACCAAGTCCAATTGCACAATTAAAAACTCCACAAAGTCCCACCATGTCACCTAAAGCCATTCTAGAAGCTTGTTAAAATCACTGAAAACACAGCAGACAATGTTCTATTCAAAATACTGAGGAGTCTCCACCCTTCTGGGAATTCCCAAAACGTTGCACGTGTATTGTTATTTCTTTCACTGTTCCAGACACAGTTTAAATGAAGGGAAATGGACAACATAAAATCTTGCATCACATTATAACCAAATGTCTGACTTGCTGAAACCTTTGTTTGACCGGATGAGCACACTTAGCCAGATCACATATGTGTGTTAATTATAGCAAAATAGACAACAAAGTGACAATAGTTTAAAAACCCTACCAGCAGGAAATGGTTATCAAGCTGAGATAAAATGTTTATCCGGAAATGTTGTTACTCTATCCAAAACATTTCCTGCCTGCAACATTTTTTGTGGGAAAAAGAATGTCTGTGGTGCTAGAAATAAGAATGTCTGTGGTGCTAGAAATAGCATTTTCACAAGGAATTACAAACAATACTTACAGATAAAAACATTCACATGAAAGACAATTTGCTTTGATTAAAAACTGTTTGTTCCTATTTTAACTACAAGTTGTATCACTTTTATTGCAAATGTTTTGTAATTTCCTGTACAGTAAATGGAACTAATGACAGAATCCTAAAACTGTACAGGACTTCAATAGGTCATCTGATTGACTTCCACGACCTGAATTAGGACTGCCAAAAGTCATTTTACATCTGATATACAATCTCTAATGATGGAAACTGCAATCTCAGCAGGCAATCTATTCCCAACATCCTTATTATTACTGTGGGAGCAGTTTTCCCTATTGCCAAAGGTGAATCTCCTTTCCTTCAACTTTACTCCTTATACCACAAAGAAAAAAAAATTCCCCCTTTCCCTTTACAATACCATTTTGCATTCTTCAGAATGTTGCATTCTCACATACTGTCTAACTATATTTTTACAGTGTACAAAATAATCCTACCAAATTAAAATAAAACAAACCTCAGTTAAACAGAAAAGAAAATAGGTCAACTGCAGTCAAGTTACTCTGAAGACCAAGGGGAAATGCAAAAAGTAAATTAAAATATTTGAAGATTACACTGCAGAGTCCAACAATACATTACTAGTGGAAAAGAAGGAAAAGGCAATCCTGGCACATACACATAGGAGTGTATGTAAGATGAGAGAGGCACATATTCATTTCCATTCAGTGCTGTTGAGGTCTAAATCTGGTATTACATTTGGAAAAGAAGAAAAACAAACTGAAGACAGCCCAAATGAAATGAAGAAAACAAGACAGGTGTCAAAAAAATCATGTATAAGGAAAGGCAGAGGTAACTGGATCAGGTTTTTATTGAAAGCTTGAAAAATATCTTTTTTTAACTTTTCACTTTCACTGTTAGAAATCTGTTCTCCATTCTGGATTTGAATTTCTGTAGCTTTAATTTCCCTGCATTCCTATGGCTTTTTCCATTAAAATCAATGTCATATAGTACCTATTATTTTCTCATTGTAAGGACCCTATAATTCATTTTAATAAACTAAACAAACAACCTCTTCAACTATCTTTTATTCTCAAACCATTGATCAGTTCATGCAGCCTATCCTATTCTCACCTTCTCTGTTGGAATGTATAGAAGCATTACATGCAGTGTTCCTCTAGTTGGTAGCAAATTACCTTTAAGTTACTGTTGATTCTTCTCTTTATACTCTAAGGAATTACATCAGCCTTTTTCACTTCTACATCTTCCGGCATTACCCTTTCAGCTGTTGTTCGCTGACCTCAGTGTTACTGAATGCAGTTTCTCTGATTGTAGATCTACATTCATTGCTTCTAGATTTAATGACTTCACTGTATTAAGATGCACTTTGCTTTGATAGGTCAAATGCACCATCTGTTCCACTGATTCTAAGTGTGACCTCTGCTTAACACAGTGCACAGCATTTCCTTCAGTTAAATAGTGCTCAACTTTTAGGAAAATATCCAATAATGTTTTAAAATGTGCACAGAAGAATCTATAAACAGCTCACAGTCCTAGATGTGACCTCTTTTAAGGAAAAATCAGTCTTTGCTTTACTGGCAGTTTGAAAATTAATAGGTTCATCTTCCACCGGGTCTTGTTATCACTGTTTGCTTATCTGAAATTAGCAGGTGTATTATTATATTTACTCATGCATCAGAGATCCAGTAAGTTTCCCTGCCTCAACCATTCAAGAAAACAGAAAAATTCAGAGGAGACACAGTAAAAGACAGTTAGTCTCTTTGTGTTACAAAGTGATCATTTAACTCTTAATAAAGAGAAAACTAAAATGTCTGTCATCCTATGCAGTTCTTACTGAGCCTCGTGTCCCTAAAATTCGTTGTCTTCCATCCCACACCATACATAAATCATTATGCTTATCTCCTGTGAATGAAGAAACCACTCCTAGCAAAAAATACTCTCAATTTTATCTTGGAAGAACTGAAGTGACTGAGTCAACAAAGCTGAAAACATCCATTATTTACAGATTCCAATGTGTTCAGGTTGCCAGCATAGAAAGTTGAACATATTCCAAAGTGTAAATAGCTGACAAACTAAAGCGAGATAGTGACAGTGGTGGAGTCACCATCCCTGGAGGTATTTAACAGTCATATAGACATGATATTTAGGGATATGGCTTAGCTAAGGCCTTGTCAAGTTAATGTTATGTTAATAGTTGGACTCAATGATCTTGGAGGTCTTTTCCAACCAAGGTAAATCTGTGATTCTGTGATACATGAAGAACAGAATGCAAGGCATGTGTCATGTGTCAAGTGAGAACATCATACAGTGCAGCAAGTATGGACACTATATTGACCCTTCTCCTTCAGGAACTATGAGGAGAGTTTTTGCTACTTTAAGTACTTGTACAAGCCTCATTTTTGGACATCCAAAATCTTGTATCCAACTACATCAGTCTTCAGAATACCAAACCATCCTTATGAGGCTGAGTCCCAAAAGAGAAACTGAGACCTCCTCAGGGAGTCAAGGGAATTCAGTCCTGTGACAGACCAGTTCCTTAGCCTCAGAGCAAACACTCTGCTCCTGAATAAGGTTCCCACAGGAATGGGCCAGCAGTATCATTGAATACCACAGCAAAGGTCTCCTGAACATAAGCAGCAAGACAGCGAGGTATTCACACATGCAAGGTAAGAGACACAACCAAGCAAAACAGCCAAGCTGCTGCTTTCAGGAAAACTTTTCAAGTCTATTCCCTTTGGGAGCATTTAGTTTTGGAAATAAATATTAGGAGAAACAGATCTATAGTTTTATCCCTCTCGTTGCCCTTGGGAACAAAGAAGCGATTGCTCGCTGGAACATGTAGCACAGCAATATTTGACACTTGCTGAACAGCCGTCCCTGATGCTGTGCCTCTCACCACGTGTTGTTGTCACATGTATTCCGGCCCAGGGAACAGCCTGAGGCTGGTGTAAGTTGGTTGTTACCTCCCTCAGTGCCCTGTTCACCATGAGCACCTCAAGCCTTCCCAAGGCGGCCACATCACCCAAAGAGAGGACACGGAGGGGCTTCTCTCCGCTTCTCTGGGCCTCTCCTCAGCCCCATCTCCGCACCCTCGGGCAGACACAAACCACCCCCAGGCCGGGGCCGCCTTCCCAGCAGCCGTATCCCGGCCGGGCTGGGAGGGCCGATGCCGGGGCTCTCTCTCCCCACTGCAGCAGCTGCAGTAGGTGGATCCCTGGGAGGTGCCAACCCTATTCCCTCCCCCGCTCCCTCCCTTCTTCCCTCCCTCGGCGGCTGCGGAGGGGTCTGAACGCGGCGGAATCTTCCCCTTGTCTCATCGCGGAGAGGAGGAGGAGGAGGAGCCGCCGCTTGCCGGGAAGGTAAGCGGCTGGGGAAGGGGATCACCGCCACCCAGACCCCCCCGGCACCCTTCGGCGGGCAAAGCACCGCGCACCGCCCCGCGGAGGAGAGCGGAGGCGACGCAGCCTCAGCTGCCGGGCGGGCCGTGGCGGGGGAGGGGACTGGCGGGGCGGGCTGGGCTGGGTTGGGCCGGACTGGGCTGGGCTCGGTTCTCCATCGCTTCCCGCTGGCGGGGCGGGATGGAGAGGTTGGCCCTGGGGTGCCAGCGGGATGGGGGCTTGCAGGCTTCTGGGCTTTGTAGATGGGTCTGGGTCTGGGCATGGTGGGTTTCCTTCCCCGTGCCCACCCGTGGGTAGAGGTGGGGAGCGGGGGTGGGCAGGGTGCTCCGGGCCGCTGTGGTGCGGCCTTGCCCTCGGTGCCCCTTCCCGGGTGGCCGGTGTGTGCATGGCGGGCAGGCGGGGCCTGGGGCTTCGGGCAGGGGTTAGGTTTGTGTGGTGATATGGAGGTCTCCGGAGGGGTGACCCCTCTTATGGAGGGGTGGGAAGCTCTCGGTGCACTTGAGAAGCTGAGCTTCGTGGCTAAGTTGCATTTGGAGTGAAAGGAAGGAATATTTGGGGAAGCCAAGGTTTGTTAATGTGCGGGAGATGGGAGGATTGTTAACGTGTATCCTTGGGACTTCTAATAGGGATGGATATAAAGAGAACAATTAGCAAAAGGATTTTACTACGGGTTCCAAGCTGATTATGGTCTGTAGACTGTTGTGTTGTGCACCATTTGGGCTGAACTAATGGTGAAGGATGTTAAAAGGTGACATAGGGTAAAGGAAACATGGAGAAATAATGATCCTGCTGGAAAGAGCTAATACTGGCCAGGTATGAGAAATGAATGTTATAGAATGACACTAGATGTGACAGGTGATGAACTGTAAACTAATAGAAAGAGATTATGTGGATAAAAAAAGCCTAGTGTGTCATTCCTTTGAGAAAAACAAATAATAAGAGCTTTTGATGGTGTCTGTTCTGGGACACAAAGGTTGGATTTGGGTAAATGTATCACTTACCTTCAGGAATTACATCACAACTGGATTTCTTAGATGTAGATAACAGCATCATTTGGGAAGGATGTGTAGTGATCCAGTTGTTTGTACATACAGATGCTTAGTAAGGTGAGATGTTTGGTAAGGTGAGCTTACCAAAAAAAAGCACCAAATTGCTTTAGACTCACTCAGTAAGTAGCATGAAAAATTCTCAGAAAAGCTCAGGGTTTTGATTCTAGAGCCAGTCCTGTTCAATATATTTACCAGTGATCTGCATGCCAGACTTGAAATGCACCATTAGTGAGTTTGCTGATGGTACCAAAGTGGGAGATGGTGTTGACTCTTGAGGGACAAGAGGCCTTGCAGAGTGACATACGTTGGAGAATTGGGATACAGTTAATGGAATGAAATGTAAAAAGTCCAAATGCCATATTCTGCACCTAAAATGGAGGAACACTGTGCACTAGTATAAATTGGGAGAGGAGTGACTGACAGCATCTCAGCAAGAAGGGATCTGGAGGTGCTGGTTGGCAGCAGGCTCAGTGCATGTGAGCCATGTGCCCTGGCAGCCAGGTGGGCAAAACACATCTGAGGGTACATCAAACATGGCATGACAAGTCCATCAAAAGAGGTGATTGTCCTGGTGGATTTGGCATTGTTGAGGCCTCAAGTGGCCTCATCTTGAGTAATACGAGCAGTTTGTGTCTTCACAATTTAAGAAGGGTGTGAAGGTCTGGAAATGTGTTTCTGGAGGAGGGCAGAAAGGTCTGGAAGGCTTGTCCTTTGAGGTGCAGCTAAGGACTTGGTCTCATTTGGAGAAAAGGAGGCTGAGGGGTAATCTCATGGCTCTCCACAGCTTCCTGAGAAGGGGAAGTGGAGAGGGAGGTGCTGATCTCTTCTCCCCAAGTTCCAGTGATAGGGCATGTAAGAATGGTTCAAAGCTGCACCAGAGGAGGTTTAGACTGGACATTAGGAAACATTTATTTACTGAGAGGGTGGTCAAACACTGGAACAAGCTTCCTAGGAAGCTGGTGAGTGCCTCAAGACTGTCAGTAATTAAGAGGCATTTGGACAAAGCCCCATTAACAGCATGCGTTGATTTTTAATAAGCTCTGAATTGGTCAGGTGTTTGGACTCGATTGTTGCAGGTCCCTTTCACTTGAATAATCTAGTCTTTTGTATTAGTCAGATTGTGATATTGGACCGCATTTTTATTTGATTAAATAGATATAAATAAAGTAGAGGAGTAAACAGAGATAGGTTTGAAATTTTCAGTTTTAGAAGGACGACCTTTTAAAAATCAAGAGCATGAATTCGTGATGTTAGTTGTGCTGGAGTTATGAGGGCCCTAGAATCAAAGAAGGTTACAAAGCTGTTTTATTCTAGAGGTAGAATCTTGGTATTTATATAAGAAAAAAAAGGGAAAATCTCTGTTGAAAAGAATTTTTTACCTATCTTATAAGGGATTTTAGGAATAAAGACTAGAAAAAGGATGGATAAGCAAAGAAAAGTATAGGAGATGAGATAAGGTGCAGTTCTAAAGTGAAGATCAACAAAAGTAGTTCTGAGATAGGCACTTGTTTTTTAAAGCTTCTTTCATCATGTAAGTAAAAACATGAATAGAAGTAAGACCACTGAGTGAGAAAGTTAAGGTATAATAACCTTGGAATCGTGATGCATGTGATCTGTTGCAGTTTGGAGACACCACTGCAGTGGGTAGACTGAATATTAAATGCTTAAACTTACACTGCAAAGAATAACATTTTGTCTCTTAATTATTTTCTAGCAGTTAGGAAACTTTTGTTAAGTCTAATCCAGTCTCTTAATGTTGGTCAGTCCCAGCATCTGCATGTGTGTGTGTCTCCAGATGTGTGTTTGTTGTATTTACCTTAGGCAAATCCTGATTTTGTGTCAAGGAAAGAATGCACCATCATCCCACCGTGCTGGGTCCATGGGAAGTCTTCTGCCCAGTGTTACAGGCAAGTGTAGCTACAGCCAAACTCTGCTAGATATGGCATTGAAGAAACTTCTCATGGTGACCCAGCAGGTAGAACTCTTACCTGTAGGAAGGAGCCCTTGGTCACAGACCAAGGCTCTGATGTGCAGAAATACTGTGTTAAACTGAAGTAAGCAAGGAATGCATGAAAGAAAGCCAGGCGTGGTTTAGTAATGTTTGTGGGCTTGCTTAGGATTCTTATTAAGGCTTAGGATGTTCTAGAATATACATTTTAAAGTTAAGTCTTTTTAGTCTAAATGAGTCTAGAAGGATCTTCCTTGTAAGGAAGTGATTAAAGGTGAACCTTGTACATGGTTTATCCTGAACTACTTGGTGACCTGTTCATGTTTCTTAAATTCTTAAAGCGTTAGTATTTTCTGTACTAAGATTAGATAGGTTTATAAAAATATACTAGCTGTTTCTTTCACATATTTATTGTCTTGTTTTGCTTTGTTATATGGGTTATATTTTTAATAAAGTTATTCTAAACCCAGATCTTTGGAACTCTTTTTTCCCTAAAGCTGGTTCCTTGAACTCTCATGTTGGAAGGTCAAAATGAAGAATGAGAATTAAATTTCAATTCTAACACGTCAATTATATGGTAAACTTTATAGCATTTAAAATAGACAAGAGCTAACAATTGCATTAGTTATATTTGTTTGTGTGTACGTGTGGATTAGGAGAACTAAAGTGTGTTTAGAGTTTGACTAACAATTCAAGAAAGAGAAAGAGCTTTTGAAGTTAATGCTCTGAAAATCTTGGATCAGCCACTTTTAGAAAGTGAACAAAAAGTTTTTCTGCATCTCAAATTAGATTTAGGTTACATTTAATTGCAAAAGGTTAGATTTATACACAGGGATTACTTCCTGTTCCCAGGAGACTAATAAAATATTTCATTATTTTAATGTACTTCAAGGTTTGGAGATGATGCTCATTTTTTTTTTTTTTTCCCTTCTACTGCAGAAGTAAGCCACTAATTCTGTGAAAATGTTTCCACCATCCTATAATGCTTTTTAACACTGAAGGTAGTTTTTGCATTGTTTCCATGATCTGAAATATTTAAATTGCCTTCAAAAGGTGTTTTTGCACTTGTAGAAAGAAGTGTGAGTATTTTGAAATGAAAACATTTTGTGTTTGACACTTTGTTAAGAGGCTTTGTCAGCATTTAGTCGTTTCAGTAAGTCTATGAAAAGTATAAGTTTAGGATAAGCCTTATTACTATTTTCTAATCTTTACATTCCTGGCTTTGATTATTTTGTTATGTAGTTTCTCTTTCTTATTAGTTGTTAGTTGCTTTATTCTGATCTTAATTTTTTTAGTCAAGTAGATGGATAGCCAAAGCTTTGAAGTTATTTTTACAGGATCACTACAGAGCTTGTAGAATGAGAAAATAATTTTAATTCATTTTTGTTTTTTCTTTAAAGATTTTCCCTCTGATGGATGATGATGAATTTTTTCAGTCCCTTCCACTCTCATTTCTCACTGATAAACAATAAACCATTCTACATCAATGGGGATGATAGACAGTAGTTCTAAAGGGAAAAAATAATTTGAATATGAATTGGAGAAATAAAGAAGCTTAAGTATGTGGTGTGCCTTACCAGAATATAGGGTGTTTTAAAGTCTTGGATGATTTTTATAAAAATGGAATTAGTTAAATTATCTTGCTAGCCCAAAACCCCAATGTGGATTGGTTTTTGGGGGGTTTTTTGGGTTTTGGGTTTTTTGGGGTTTTTTTGTTTGTTTGTTTGGTTTTTTTTGTTTTGTTTTTTTTTTTTTTTTTTTTGAGGTGAGAGGGAGCAGTCCTGGGAATCTACATAGGATTTTTCAAAGCAATTTTGTGTACTTAGAACAGAAATTTCACACCAGGCCCTAAAACTTATTTTTAAACCATTGGAGAGCTGAAAAATCATATCCTTTGTTTTTTCTTTTGTCTTCTAATTTCTTTCAAAATCCTTCTCCGCAATATCTTTGCTCTTTCTTGCAGTAATATTGAACTTGTATTGAAGGATAGTGCTGAGCATGGCTAAAAAGAACAGTATTCCCACTGTCTTCTTTGCTTGTTGTGTGCCCATGTTTTCTTTTGTGTGTTGTTGGCATCTGGTCCTTCACTGCTTTCATTCTTGGCAACCAATTTCTTTTTGGGGGTGATGCTGTTACTGAAAAAAGGCCTTTGTGAATAGGTTTCAAGCACCAGTCTCCAAAGCAGCATCCTGCATGCAGATGGACCACTCATAAATTTAGTGGAGTCGTGCTGGAGGTCCATCCATGGAGCCAACAGGTGAAACCAAAAGATATTTGGTATCTGGGGATGTTTTTGGCTGAAGATTTGTCTCTGGAGATTGGGATGGTGACACTGTCTTGTCTCAGATTATTTCAATTAGAAACTTCTGTAGCAGAGATTAGAATTTCTGTAGCATCCTTAGAAGGTCGAGGATGTCAAGTCTTTCAGACTGTCAGTACTTCATTTCATGTGTTTTGGGTCTAGCCTCCTAGAAGGAGAATGTAGCCTGTTTAGTAGCAATAACTGTTGGTAATATTATTGTTTTGTCCTCTATTGCAAGATCACTTGGACAAGTTAGTGTGATTTAATGACTATTCTGATAGGAAACTGCTGAGAAATCAAAAATATCAGAGAAGGTTAGATTCCTTTCCCAGCAAGTCCCTTTTTTCTGGATCTTTTTCCTCCTGATCTTTCCTAACCTGGTCCAGACAGACCTTTGATTCAGCAGATGATCTATCTGAATGCCAGAATTAAGTGGGCGGAAATACTAAGTGGAGTTCTGAAATTTTTTTGTTTGCTTGCCAAGTTCCTAGTGAGAGAATCTCCAAGAATGTTTACATGCAAATGAGTGAACCCATCCAAATATTCAGGATGAAACAGTCTAAGACTGCTGCTACAGGTTTACTATTAGAACTAGCACTTGTGTTCCTTAACTCATTCTTATCTGTACTATGGAAGCATATGTGCCTAACCTAAAGATGTGTAATGGTTGGATCAAAACAGTGGTTAGAACTTTCACATTCCAACACCTAAACTCAGACTGCCAGAGTGTGCTGTCCAGATACTTAAATTGTCCTTGGATTCCAGATAAGAGACTTGTGAAAGTTTAATAGAAATACTTGTATATTTCCTCAAGAAATAGATGTTTACCATGATGAAATTTCCTCCTTTAGATCTGCACTTGAGCATATTTTTTTAAACAGCTAGTGAAAATATATATAAAGTTTTAATACATGAGGAATATTGTGCTTACCTTTTTGCTTTTTGGAGTATTTTTTTGAATGTAGCTGGTACCTATTTTAAAGTAATATTTAATAGCAATTATACATTTATTGCAGGATTTAGCAGATGAATAACCCAAATAACTTGTCTGAAATAGCTAGGATGTGTTTTTCTTCTGTACCCGAAGTACTAAAATATACAGGATTTTATCTTTTAATTTTTGATAAAAACACTGTTTTTTCTTTGCTTCACACTCTGCATATACAGTATTGGGTTTTTTTTCTGGAGGGAAAAATTCCTACATGTAGGCAAATATTCACTGGAATTTTAAAGGTACACAGGCAAGAAGGATTCTTAGGCAGGCTTAATGAATACTTTTTTTTGTCTGTCTTTTTTTTCAGGATCCCAGACTGAATATGTGCTCTTAAATCAATTGCAGTTTTTTAGAAATAACATCTTTGGAGATGCAGATGTGGCAATCTGTATGTACTTTATTAGGCTACATGAATTTGAATGAAAGAATAAATGGATGTAATTTGAGCCATCCCATGTACTGCTGTAGGGCTGCTCAGAAATAAAGTGTTTGTGTTTGCAGAACAGCTTAAAGAATAGAATTGTGGGGAATTCAGCTTTTAGTTATCTATGTTTCATATAAAAGCACTGTCTTTTACCCCCTCCTCCCCTGGAGGTGTTCAAGACTATGTTGGACAGGGGTTGGACTTAGATGATCTTTAAGGTCCTTGCAGCCCAAACTATCTTGTTATATGATTCTAGCATAAAACATGTTATAACTTTTTACCTGTGAGGACATGTAAGTGATATTTGTTCTTGAAAACTTAGTGCAAATTGATCAGCATGTTTGGGGGACTCTGAAAAAAGTGGTAGGCTGGAAAACCCTTCCTTAGATAAGTGAAAGAGTCCATCCTAATGTATCTTTCTTTATATTAACAAACTGCTTTTAACATCAGACTGTGCTTTTGTCTGAACTGATACATTAGAACTTGAAGAACTGTGAGTATGAGTTTGTGTCAAATGGCTTGAGGAAGTAAAGGCAGAATGTGGCATTAACTTAAATTAGAAACTTCATAGATAATTGTTTTCTCTTGGGCAGCATGGGCTGAGTGTAGGCTAAGGATGGCCAAGAAGTGGGTAACATATATCAGCATTGCTAGAGAGTGCTGGAAATTGATGTTGCAAAATACTGGATAGACTTAATGTTCAGTTTCACAGTAGGACTGCTGCCATACTTGAAATGTTTCAGAATTGCAGTTCAGTAGTACAGTCCTCTAGTTTAAACAGAGATAATGTACACAAAATCAAGTGGTTGCATCTCTGTAACACTAAGTGTGTTAAAGACAATAAGAAAGTAAGGAAGCCCTGAACAGCAAGAGCTTGACAAGTTATCTTTTAGCCATTGAATTGTAAATCCTGGTAAATGTCCTTCTGTCTTTATTGAGGGTTCTGTTCAGTTGCATACATCTACTTCTAGTTTTTAGCTGTTGCTCCAGCGTGGTATGGGTACCCCTATAGAATCCTGTGGGTACCCCACAGGTCCTGTCTGACAGCCCCGTGTTGGGGATCCCCAGAGTCATCTCAAATAGCAGTAGATGCTAATGCGAGGCCATTGAGTCAGCCATTTACTCTTTCCTAATTGAAAGGGGATATGACCAGGATTTTTCAACTTTGTGTAGTGTGTTTGAACCTTAAGCTTTCAGTCAACATGGACAAGAAAGTAGCTGGAGTTTAACACATGATCTGAATTTATTATTTAATGTCTCAGACAAGCTGTATAAACCATCCTGTGTTGATGTAGATTTGTGGCTTTTGTTAAAGTCTAAGTTGAACACTGTGAATATTCAGTATAATTAAGCTACAGCAGTTGTTCATATTTTGTTTCAAGTAAATAAAAACAATTTTTGTTCAGTAAATTAAATCATCTTTTTAAAAAGCACTAGCCTTTATAATATTTAAATCATATGACTTTCATATATTCCATGTCCTTAGCTTAAGTTATGGCATGAAGTCTTACAGAAGACATGTTTACTAGTAAGTTAGGTAGTTTTCTAAAATTATGTTTGATATTTCTTTTAAGGTGTGCCTCTGAAAAGCAAGAAAGTAAAATTGTAACTTTTTGTTTGTTGTGCTACTCTGCTTGTACTCAGAATCTTACAGAGAGTAAATTTTCAGTGAAAAGTGAACAACCTTTAGCAATGGCTGAAATAACACACCTCAAAGAAAATGATGTGTACAAGTTTCCCACATGTTGAGTAGAAGCAGCTTGCACAGCCTCAGAGCTGGTTGCTCATTTTTTAAAGTTTTACTGAAAATGGAGTTGCACAATTTTATGTTAAGAAATAATTCAAGGGTAGTACCAGAGTTGTGATTATTTATTTTCAAGAATGTATGTGTATAAATATGCAAGAAACACCTGATCTGAAATTGTTATTCTTTTGATGATGCTTGTCATAGAAAGTAATTTACAGGGCTGGCAATACTTTCTGAAACAAAGTGTGAATTTTAACAATTCTCAGTAAACCTAAAAACATCCAAATGCATTCCTAACAATGTTTTCCCAAATGGAACTGGGATATTTCAAGGCTTAAACCAGAAATTAAAAGTTCTGAGCAGTGTCCTTTGTCTTTCCTGAATGAAATGTCATGAAAAATTACATCAACAAGTTTCTAAATTCATTTTTACTGCAATAAGAAGACATCGGAGTATTGTGTTTAATAAATTTATTTCTTTCCCATCATAGTCTGATTAATTTTACTACTTAATTTTGCTACTTATTTTAAAAAAATATTTTACCTAAGATTTCTTCCTTTGGATAAGAATACAGAAGAGCAGAGTTGGTAACTGATCACTGTACAGTTGAATACAAAACCAAAATTGCCTGAGCTTTGTGTTTCCTGTTTTCTCAGCACACAGAAGCAGATAGTTGTGGCTTAATATTAAGTGTGTATCATTCCATAAAGTATTGCTGCAGCAATATGATACAGCAATTTTAACTTCAGTTCTTTCTCTGCAGGGGGACACAAGCACAAATCCATATGGAGGATGAATCTCCTCCTGCCCAAGGAGTCAGTACCAAGGTCAGAGTATGAATTTTTATTGACAATTCTGTACTGCTCAAAAGGGAGAAGCTTGGTTCTATTTAGCAGTAACTTGGTACATGCTAGTAGCTTTCAAGATAAACAGAAACCCAAAACTATAGCCAGGAAAATTATACTTGTGAAATAAATGTTGTGTTGTTCTAAACTATATTAGAAGAACAATGTAATTATTTGGCTGAGTTACTCTTTGGGGTTACAAGGTTGGTTTAATTTTGTATAAAGTTCTAAAGTTATGTGTTGCAGCCTAGTGTTTCAACAATATAAACTTGTTAAAATTAACTTTCATAGCAAAACCAAAATCAGTATCCTAAGTGTTTCCTTGAATGCTTTTTGTGAGAGCGTTTGTGTTTTTTTTTTTCCTTCAATGAAAGAAATGCTTCAACTTGTTGGGGGTTTTTCACCTGTCAATTATGGGGGTAAAAAAAGAGTGCTTTGTGGAAGGAGGTTACAGAAAAAAACTTTTCTATTTAAGCTTAATACATTCTAACATACTGCTCTTGGAATTAGAGCTCACATATAAAGAAAACAGTATGTCCTTCCAGTAATGAAATCTGTACATTTGAAGGACACCCTGACTGTCTTGAACCTCAGGCTTCATCAGTCTTGGGCAAAAGTGGGATACAGCTTTGTTAATGAGTTTGTGATGCTTTCATTATTCATTATCTTATTTTTAAAATAATTAAAATCCTCCATAGAATAAATACTAGTCTTTTAAAATAAAACAGACTGTTCTGTGAACAGCAGATGAATACAGCCTGATTCCGTATGGATTCATGTCCTTTGTGTCTTAAAAGCCTGCTATGTGTCTGTCAGTATAATGCTGGGCTGGCTCTCTATTAATCCCCTTTCTCTCCCTGATAAAGAAAAGAGAGAGGATAAGGAAGAGAGACTTATGGGTTGGAAACTAAACTACACAGCTTTAATGAAACACTAATGATAAAAGAAGAAAAGTTATTCAACATATACAAATATATTTAAAAAAATGATACCACGTTCCCCCCCCCCTATTCCCCCAATAACTCCCATGTCCCCACCGAGGCTGCAGGGCAGCCCTGGGAAAGTCCAGGCGGGAATCCTGGAGTCGGCAGCAGTCAGGAGCTGGAGGCAGGAACACACAGATTCAGGATGGCATGGATCAGGACCACAGGCAGACAAAAAGGACAGAATCCTTCCAGGATGCTGAAGCAAATGGGAACAGGCGAAGAAGGGGTGAAGGGAAGGGTGAAGAAGAAGGTGCTTGACCCTCATGATCCCTCAAATTTATTCTGAATATGACACATATGGGATGGAATGCTCTGTTTGGACAATTTTGGTCACCTGTCTTGTCTGCCCCTCCCCAAAGGAGGGCTGCAGGTGTGACCCCTTTACTCCCTTTCTCTCTTGGGGGCATAAGATATTCCTCAGAACCGAGCAGTATCCTTGGTTCTGCAGAGCATTCTCTTGCAACAACTAGAAACATCGAGTGTAATCAGTCTTAGAAGCAGACACTGACTGAGCAACTTGCTGTTAATTTCAGCAAATACAGCTATTTATAGAGACTTAGTTGAAAGCAAAATTACAAGACAGAAAATCAGCTCTATCCTGTCCCAAACCAGGACATTCCACCCCCTGTTCCATACCATTTCTGTTACGCTTGAGTCAACTACTATCTCTTGTCCCTAAATACACCTATACAGAGATTATTACTGTCTCTCTATAGGAAACCCCATTAAGTTAATTTAGTCTGCGATTGCAGATGTCCGTTGTAGCTGATTCTTAAGGTAAGGAACAATTGTCACAGCTCATTTCCACAGGGTTATGGGTTACAGATATCATCTTTGAGGAAGTTACTGGACACCAGGCAGTGAACCAAGCTCTGGTTTCATCACCATGGCATTGTCCTGAAAAACACTTAGTGAACACTGTTAGGATTATGCAATAAGTCACATAACAGCAATTAATGTGGGGCTTGGATCCATGATCCCCAAAATTCCATGCTCTACTGATTCAGCCAGTCAGGCAAAAATTGGGTATTCTCATAGTGTTAGATCGCCTTGAAGTACACATTGTACTTCTCCATCCTTCATCATCACTCACCAAGTGTGTCCAGGCTCTTGAGCAAAAACAACTCCATGAATGGGTTTGCCTTTGCCCAAAGTAGAAAAAACCCAAACTGTTTTCCCCAGCAGATTCCTTTCATTCACCACAGGCACTTCAGCCCCATCTACTGAATGCAGAAGATCTGACTGAGCAGGACCAGTTCGACTGATGGAACCCCAGGTGTTAACCAACCAGGTAGCTTGTCCCAGTGTTTAAAGGTTTCACCAACCATTACCTTCAGGGTAGTTTTTAACAGTCCATTGTATTGTTCATTTTTCCCAGAGGCTGGTGTGTGACAGAGGATATGATATACCCACTTGATACCATGTTCTTTGGCCCAGTTACTTGTAAGACTGGTTTTGAAATGAGTCCCATTGTCTTACTCAGTTCTTTCTGGTGTACCATGTCTCCACAAGACTTTCTTCTCTAAGCCCAGGATGGTGTTCTGGGCTGTGGCTTGAGGCACAGGATATGTTTCCAGCCATCCTGTACTTACTTCCACCATTGTAAGCACATAGCACTTACCCTGGCAGGTTTGAGGCAGTGTGATACAGTCAATTTGCCAGGCCTCTCCATACCTATGTTTCAACCATCTCCCTTCATACCACAGAGGTTTCAACCTTTTAGCTTGATTAATTGCAGTGCATATGTCACAATTGTGGATAACCTGTGCAGTAGTGTCCAAAGTCCATCCCTTGGTCACGAGCCCATCAGTATGTTCCATTCCTGCCTCGATGACCTGAAGTGTCATGGGCCCATCAACCTAAAAGTGGTTCACCTTTATGCTCCCAGTCCAAATTGATTTGGAACACTTGAGTATCCTCATCTGCTTGTTGGTTGTTTTGATGTTCCTCAGTGGTTTGATGTAAAGGTTTGTGGGCATCTACATGATGCACTTTCACATCAAGTTTCTCTAACTGAGCAGCAATGGCTTTCCACAGTTCAGCAATCCAGATAAGTTTACCTTTACGTTGCCAGTTGTTTTGCTTCCACTGCTTTAACCACCCCCTTAAGGCATTTGCTGCCATCTGAATCCGTATAGAGAGAAAGTCTCAGCTACCTTTTTTGCTCAGCAATGCCCAAAGGCAGATGGATGGCTTTTACCTCTGCAAACTGACTCAATTCACCTTCTTCTTCAGCTGCTTTTGCAACTAGTAGTATAGGGTCCCATACAGCAGCTTTCCATCTCTGGTGGCTTCCTACCAGATGGCAGGATACACCAGTGCAAAGAGCACATTGTTTCTCTGGTAGTTGGTTGTATGGTGGGGCTTCTTCAGCCCATTTTACCACTTTTTCTGGTGGCATTCCTTCTGGACAGCCTATAATCACTTCTAGAATTACTGGACAATTGAGTTTTCCTGTTCTAGCTCTCTATGAGAGTAAACCAGTCCATTTACTCCATGTAGCATCAGTGGCATGATGAAGGGAAGACGTTCTTCCTGTGTACATAAAACCCAGTACAGGTAATCAGAGCACCAGGAGGAGCTGTGCTTCAGTACCAATCACTTCCAAAGCAGCTCTAACTCCTTTATATGCACCCAGTATCACTTTTTCAGTGGCTGTGTTGTTGGCCTCGGACCCTGTGTAGTTGTGACCCCAGAATCCTAGAGGTTGAGCTCGAGTTCTCTCCTGAACATTTCTGCCAGAGGCTCCATGTAGGATCATTCCTGGCTGCAGAGTAGAGCACATTTTTAATGTCTGACCCTGTTTGAGTTGGTCCAAGGGCTATTGCCTGCACATTCTCCCATTTAATATATTTGAAAGCAGCTGCTTGTTCTGTGCCCCATTTTAAAGTCTTTCTTCTTTTGGATAACCTCTTAGAGAGGTTTCACAATCTGATTATAACCAGGAACATTCATCCTCCCTAAACCAACAGTTCCTAAGAAGCACTAAGTTTCCTTTTGGGTAGTTGTTGGGGGCATAGCTGTTATTTTGTTAATCACATCCATTGGGATGTGGCAATGCCCATCTTGCCACTTAATCCCAAGAATTGTATCTCCTGCACAGGTCGCTTGACCTTGCTTCTTTTTACAGCAAAACCAGCTTTAGAAGAATCTGGATCATCTTCTTACCTTTCTCAAAGACTTCGTTTTCTGTGTCAGCCTACACAATGATGTAGCTGATGTATTGTAGATGTTCTGGAGCTCCAGGGTAGTGTGGATCAGTCTGTGACAGACTGTAGGGCTGTGTTTCCACCCCTGGGGCATTCAGTTCCAGGTGTACTGGACACCCCTCCAGGTGAAAGCAAACTATGGCCTGCACTCTGGTGCTAAAGGGATAGCAAAAAATGCATTATCAATGTCAATAGTGGTGTACCACCTGGCTGCCTTTGACTCCAGTTCATACTGAAGTTCTAGAATGTCTTGTCACAGCATCACTTTGTGGTGGTGTAACCTCATTTAGGCCACGATAGTCCACTGTTAACATCCACTCTCCAGCAGGCTCTCTCTCTCTCCTTGGCTCTCTAGTTGCTGGATCAGCTTGTGAATGGGGATCAGAGCATCTCAGTTGGGATGATAGGGTTGTTGTTGCACTATCAAGGTAGCAATTGGCACCTGCTGGTCTTTGACTTTCACTGCAGAGCTTTTCACTTCCTCTGTGTGGGGGGAAGCAGCAGCTGTGGCTGCAGCAGATACTCTGGCAATGCTGTCTGGCTGTATCGTGGCCTTGGATGTGTGTGGGGAGCAGTGGCTGTGGAGGCAGAAGAAGCAGGGCTCTCTTTATGAGTGGCAGCTCTGACTTTCTTCCAAGCAGCAGCTCTCAGTCTCAGAACAGATGTGCTCACCCTCAGAGCCAGGACAGTCATCTCACTCCTCCCCAGTACAAGAGAAACATTAATAACACTTCACAGGAAATTCAGAAGCTTAATGCTACTGAAGTCATAATTACCAACAAAGTTTTCTATCTATCTCTGCATGAAATGCCACTGCACAATGTACCACACTGTATATCAGTATTAAGACCATATCACAGCTATGGTTTTTAAGCAGTGCTTACCAAAGATAAACCATCTAGCAATGCTAATCCTGGCTGCAAAGCAACATATTCCATAGCCTAAATACCAGAGGTACAGCATGATCGGTTCAATTTCCAACCCTTTGAAATTTCCAGAGGAAAAAGTCTGATTCCCTCTCAAAAGAGCCAGATGGGTATCCTCCCACCAGAGCTGGAATTCAATCCATTCTGGCAAATTAGTCTGAATTTGAGCTAATGAGTTTAAGCCACTCTGGGTGCCATAAATCTGCCAAGGTTTAACACTGGGCTGGCAATTACCTGAATGAGAGATGCTCTCTATTAATCCCCCTCCCTGATAAAGAAAAGAGAGAGGATAAGGGAGAGAGACTTATGGGTTGGAAACTAAACTACACAGCTTTAATGAAACACTAATGATAAAAGAAGAAAAATTATTCAACATATACAAATATATTTTAAAAAATGATACCATGTTCCTCCCCCTATTTCCCCAGTAACTCCCATGTCTCCACCGAGGCTGCAGGGCAGCCCTGGGAAAGTCCAGGCGGGAATCCTGGGGTCAGCAGCAGTCAGGAGCTGGAGGCAGGAACACACAGATTCAGGATGGCATGGATCAGGACCACAGGCAGACAAAAAGGACAGAATCCTTCCAGGTTGCTGAAGAAAAAACGGGAACAGGCAAAGAAGGGGTGAAGGGAAGGGTGAAGAGGAAGGTGCTTGACCCTCATGATCCCTCAAATTTATGCCGAGTATGATGCATATGGGATGGAATGCTCCGTTTGGACAATTTTGGTCACCTGTCTTGTCTGCCCCACCCCAAAGGAGGGTGCAGGTGTGATCCCTTTACTGCCTTTCTCTTTTGGGGGCATAAGAAGTTCCTCAGAACCAAGCAGTATCCTTGGTTCTGCAGAGCATTCTCTTGCCACAACTAGAAACATCGAGTGTTATCAAGTCTTAGAAGCAGACACTGACTGAGAATCTTGCTGTTAATTTCAGCAAGTACAGCTACTTATAGAGACTTAGTTGAAAGCAAAATTACAAGACAGAAAATCAGCTCTATCCTGTCCCAAACCAGGACAGTGTCATAGAGGACTTTGGACCTGCTTGCTTGCTGTGTTATTTCTTACCATAAATGTCTGATTTTCCATCTGCCAAATGGATTGTGTCAGCAGAATCTTAACTTCCCTTTCACTTACAAATTTGGCTGGAATTGGTCAGTTACTTGGTGTGGGGGAATTGGGAAAGAACTAGTGTGATCAAACCCACAATTTTTCTTCTGTGAAGGTGACAAACCTTCCTTTCCCTTTCTGAAAAGTGTATTATAAACAAATATGTCATTAAATGCTATTTAAAGATAAAGAGTGTATTTCTATAGTTTCAAATGCTATCTACATTTCTGTGTACATTTTTTCATAGTAAGTGATACTAATGAAAAAAGAAATATCCTTACAACTGACAAATTCCAAACTAAAATATATTTATATCTTTGTTTCAATTGGAGGTAGAAACAGTTATGTTCAATTCAATTTTTTCTTTTATTATATATCTACTTACAGAAAATGCAAATATTCTTAGGAAGTTCTCAAAGATTCAACAATTGTTGAAACACAAATGTGTATATTTTTTCCAAGGTAAGTGTATTCTTGGGCAGATTTTTTAATGGTTTCTTCTTCTAACAGTAATTTTAGCACCAGAGGAAACAACACAAATTATTTTCAAGTTTTGCATATACACTTAACATTTTGTCCTAGAAATCCTGTACATTGAACTCTATAAGCTCAGAGTCATATTGTATAGATATTGTGAAAATACAATCTTACCATTTAACTTGTTATAGGGCACTTTCCTTCATGCATATAGATTCTTTCTTTCTGGATCATGGTATATTTTATTTGTTTATTTTAATGGCTTATCTGCAAGTATTGTTCTATAATTAAAATACGTCTGTGGTTGAAAAAGGAGATTATGGTTCTTTTCTAAATTTTTCCTTTTCACTGTGCAAAGATCTATATGTTTCTTTCTGCCTAGGTATTTGATTTTATTTTTTTTTTAATAATGTCAGGTCTTGGAGGCAACATTATTGTCAGCCCTGAAGATGCTAGATGTTGGGAAATGGCCAATTTTTTCTCTCTGTTCCCAAGAAGAGCTCAAGTTAATTCGTCAAGCCTGTGTATTTGGCAGTGCTGGTAATGAAGTGCTCTATGCAACTGAAAATGATGAGGTAATTGTCCAAGAGTGGGTATGAACATGACCTATTTAGTCATTTATGTATTGAGTTATTCTGGAAGCCAGTACTATGATAGTATACTTAGAAAAATTGCATATAAAAATGACTGATAACTTTTATGGCTACTAAAATATTTTCAATTCAAATAAATGTCTTTCTACTACAGTCAGAGCATAAAGAGAAGATGAAGTTAGGCATTTCTGGAAGGTGCAGGGTGGCTGCATGAGAGGCAATGGATACAAGCTGGAAGATGGAAAATTTTGATTCAGTATTAGGAAAAAATCACCATGAGTGCTTATATCCTGGAGGGCTGTGAGATCTTGAATACCTGGGGGTCTGCTTAAGACTCATATGGACATGCCTTGAGTCAACTGGTCTATTTAGACCTTTGTTGAGCAGGGGTTTGGACTGGCTGACCTTTGGAGGAGGTCTTCTATTCCAACCTAAATTATTATTATTTTGTAACAGGTTTTTGTGCTTGGCATGAACTGCAGTGGGTGTTTAGGAACTGGTGACATGCAGAGCACCATTGAACCAAGGAGGTTAGATTCTCTGTGTGGCAAAAAGATTGCCTGCCTGAGTTATGGAAGTGGCCCTCATGTTGTTCTTGCTACAGAAGGTAAAGTATGATCTATGTTTTCAGATAGTCCACTTTTATTAATCCATGTGAAAGGTCTGTGTTGTGACCTTATGAGAAAGCCCAGAATGTCTATGCCAATTCTATCAAATCAAACATATTGTCACTGGTGAACATGACTTGTCTCCAAAAAATCTCAATCTCTAGTTTGAATTTGCTACTATTTTTGGATTTTTTTTTTAACCTTGTACTTAACTTTGTAACTTCTAATTGTTTTTGAAATGTATTAGTGGTTATGTTATGGCCATGTTATGGCCATATGTTCTTGTGCCAGCATTGGTCTTTAGTTAAAATGCATCCTTTCCCTCCTATACCTACTTTTGAATGTGCTTTAAAAGACCAGTTGTATTGACTCTCAATTTTTACTTTTCTGTTGGCTCATTAACACTCTATTTTCTGTATCATGCTAGTGGGCCTTCTGTTGCTGATTAATACATGATTCTTGAAGACAAATTACTAATATTGTGTTTCCAGTCAGGGTCTCTTAGAGTTTGACTGATGATGTTAACATTTGTCTCTCTAATAAGAAATCTTTGACTAGTCTAGATTAGATGACTAAAGGTAGGTGAGGGGAACTGTGTTGTAAATGTGAGACTATTTTTATATTAAATTGCATTCCACCATTTTCTTCAGTCTTGAGGGTAGACCCTTCTGGATGCTTTTTATGTATGTATGTATGTGTATTCTCCTGAGCTTTGTTGCTGGCAGATCTCACTGTCATGCTCATTCTCCTTACCCAGTCAATGAACTAAAGTATTACAAAAGCAGAGGTCCAGACCTGATCCTTGATGATTTTTACTCATAACTGCATTTGCACGAATAACTTGCATTCAGCACATCCTCTTTTAACCTACCTTTCAGACAGCTAATGTGTATTTCACAATTCTTGTATTTATTACTGTGATTTCCAGTTTGTATTATATGTCTCTGTGTGGCTGTTTGACCTGTTTAATGAAATTTGTATTCTCCTGTTGATGAAATGAAGAGAGGGTCGTTTCCTTTTGACAGAATAAAGTCACTAGATTTATCTTCCTCTTGTAGAGCAATATTGATCTAGTGTAGCACATCTTGCCTTTTTAGTTCTGAGAGCACCTTTCTTAAGGATAAGGAGTTCAGTGATCTCTTTAGAAGTCTGATGGAGTTATTTGTCAGCCTTAGCAATAATGGTGTCTTTTAGGTTTAGAAAATGATGATGATGATGATGATGATAGACAAGATTAGTGTAGGACAGCTATTCTTCAAGTCCTGCACTACTATAACTAAGGAACATTTGATTTAAAACAGATGAAAGAGACTGAGTGTGAAAAGGTGTTAGCTTCATGGGTAATGGGCCAATACATATACATTGAATAGAATCAGGAGTACCTGGTAATATCTGTACTCCAGTGATTGAAAGTGCTTGGGAACTGCAGAAAAGTGACCAGGCTCATGTTTCTCTAACACAGCAGCTTTTTTTCTATTGCCAGCTGGAGAAAGAATTTTGCCCTAGGTGGACCATTGTTCTAACCAATCATACTTTCCTTGCATTATTAATTTTACTAGCAAGTTTCTCCAAATACAGGACATGAATAGTGTGTTTAAATAATAATTATATAATAGTTATGTTTATTAATAAGTAATAATAAGTTTTTCTTACAAGCATCTTCATGTATATTGGAAAGGAATGAAAACTTTTTATTTGAATTTCCCAAAGTGGGAAACAGTGCCAGGGCACAGGCAAGCGATTTTGATTGATTTTCAGTAACAAAGACATTGGAATGGAGACTTCTGACTGCCATTTCATCCTTTTCTCTTCTATATTGCTTCCAGCTGTATGATTGGCTTTATTAAGATTGCATTGATACTATGTTCTTGGATTTGTGGTCAACACTGTGAGAAGAAGGCAGCATTGGTATGTCCATGGCATAAAGAGCCCCAAAGGGTATATAAATGTATATGTGTATATACTTGAATATACTGTTATTGAATGTGACCTTTCAATTTGTAAATTTATATTGTGGACTCATTGGAAATATAGAGATTGTAAACCAGCTTTTTATGTTTCTGTTATAGAAGGAGAAGTGTATACATGGGGTCATAATGCTTATAGTCAGTTGGGCAATGGTACAACAAATCATGGTTTCATTCCCTGTCAAGTCTCTACTAACTTGGTGAACAAGAAAGTCATTGAAGTTGCCTGTGGTTCTCATCATTCTATGGTGTTAACATCTGATGGAGAGGTGAGAATACTTGGAATAGATTTCTTTCTCTTAATGAAGTTCACATAGCTGAGAAACAAGAAAACATTCTGCACCTAGAGCGTTAGGCCTTACTTCTTGCTAGCCTCACAGTGCTCATGCAGCACAACTGTTT
Organism: Phaethornis superciliosus; assembly: GCA_023637945.1. Lineage (NCBI taxonomy): Eukaryota > Metazoa > Chordata > Aves > Apodiformes > Trochilidae > Phaethornis > Phaethornis superciliosus. Next base: position 168,711,390 of record JAJQWJ010000001.1, on the reverse strand, counting down.
TATAAAAATGAGAACCCTGTTAGGATCTGGCTGCTTTGTATTAATATTTTTGTATTACATGTGCTAGTAATAAGAATTTTTAATTTTGTTGTAGAGGGCAGCCAATTCCTTCCTATGCTATACTTTACTGTAAATGCATAATGGTGTTACAGCTGACATTAATATAAATGACACTCATGTAAGGAGTCCTACTCACCAAAGTGAAAGTTTTCTGTCATTTACTTTGAGGTACCCATTGTGTCTAATTAGGCAGTCTACTTTCATTCTGGAAAGCAAGCAATTATTTCCTTCAGCATTAATGCAACTATCATGTTGCCTCTTATCTTTGCATGGGAAATAATGGAATACGTAAGTTTCATAAGTGGCATATTTTATGGAAATAGTTAAGTTGTAAACCTGTGCATCTGCCTAGATCTGTAAGAGAAGGCACCCACTTGAATTCAAAATGTAATTATTTATGTGCTTAACTTCTTTGTCTCTTGAATATATACTTTGAACTTTAGTTACAGTACCTCCTTTTATGACAATTCTCTTCAAACAGGTATACACATGGGGTTATAATAACTCTGGACAAGTTGGATCTGGTTCAACAGCTAATCAACCAATTCCTCGAAGAGTTACCAGCTGCCTGCAAAATAAAATAGTAGTTAATATAGCTTGTGGACAGATGTGCTCTATGGCTGTAGTAGAAAATGGAGAGGTAAGAAACTTATAGTGAATTTTATGACAGAGTTTTATTTTATGTAGTATCTTGGTTTGTTTTCAAAGCTGTCAGTAATGAGAAAAGAAAGTATACTCAGAAAAGAAAGTATACTCAGAAAAGTATACCTTTACAGACTCCCTCAAATCTATCTGCTTGTTCTTTTTGTAAAAACCTTTGTAATAAATTGCCTTGCACATTCTGACACACTTAAGCACATCTTCCTATTCATGATGATTATGGTTTCTTTTTCAGAAAGGAGGTAGGGTGAAACAGGGAAAATTGTTCTCTAACTTTGTTTATGGCTTTTTGGTTTATGAGATTCCTCAAATTTAGCAGTTGATACTTTGTGTTTGCTAGAATAAAGAACCGTCCCTAAAAATCACTTTGTACCAACTACTGAACTTGGTTTTGAGTTGAAGGTTTTCAAGTATCACATTTCAAATTTTCTTTCAAATACAGTTCTGAAGTAAATATAGCATTGTGAAACCCAGAAGACTTTTACAAATTCTGTGATTAAATCATATTGAAACTATATACCTATAATTAGCATTTAATTCTAGCTTCACTTTCTCATATGTAAAAATAACTGGGTTTGTGTCATCCATTTAGTGATTTTTAGGGCCAGTTCTTTATTCTAGCAAAAATAAAATTGCTGATTAATACATTATCTCACTGCTCTATTTAGCATTCCTAGAAAAATAAATAATTGTGTATACTAAAATCTTAGGTATCAAGAATGTGAGAATAATTGGGGAATGCTGTTTTAACTTTCAGTGTTCATATATGCATGCTTTATTTCAAGAGAAAACAGAAAATAAAAGTACATTAACTATATTTGTTCTACTGCAGCATCCCTTGAATCCCTCTCATACTTTTAAAAATCATTGCAAAGATAAGAAGGGGTTCTAATATACTTATTTTCAATTATGAGTTGAAGATTTTAGCATTTCAGCTTAGACCTAAGTAGCTATTGACTGTTTGTAGTAAAACATTGAAATTACAGAAATTATCAGAGCTCAGTATTTTCCCCTAAATTCCAGCATAAAGCTGTTAACAGCCTCCTTAAACTGTTGTGAATAACTTGCAGTTTAGTGTGTTTTCTGTTAGAGGATTTTTGAGTGAGAAATTAGCTCTTTGGAAAAGCCAAGTATTCATGCTGAATTTGCTCTGTGCTGGGAAACAGCCATATGAATCACATGTTTTCTACTCTTTATATTAAAATATTGTAGTCTTACATCATCTAACCCTTAAAGAGCAACATGAGTGTGGAGGTTTAGAATTTGAGATGACAAATTGCAGCTGATGTTTTCAACAGAATAAGCATCCAAAATTTGCAGTGCAGAAAAACATATGTAAATATATGTGTATATATATGCATTTATATATGTACATTTATATGGGTATGTATACTTGTATATTTGTGTGTATCCACATATAAATTACAGATCTTAAGGTGTGGGGATAGGAAATATTGAAGCAAATTATCACAGAGTCATGGAATGGTTTGGGTTGGAAGGGATCATCTGGTTCCAACCCCCTGCATGGGCAGGGACACCTCCCACCAGACCAGGCTGCTCCAAGCCCCATCCAACCTGGCCTTGAACACTTCCAGGGAGGGGGCAGCCACAACTTCCTTGGGCCACCTGTGCCAGTGTCTCACCACCCTCACAGGAAAGAATTTTTTCCTGATGTCTAACCTAAATCTCCCCTCTTCGAGTTTTTGATTTCCCTTTGTCCTCTCGCCACACACCCATGTAAAAAACCCAGCCCCGGCTTTCTTTTATTTTTATTATTTTTATTTGTATTATTGCTCTGAAGTAGTTCTGTTGCTTTCAAAAGAAGTAGCTAGTAGTAAACAGTTAAAATCCCTGTCTCTTTTTTTAAGGTCTACGTCTGGGGTTACAATGGCAATGGTCAGCTGGGACTGGGCAGCAGTGGCAACCAACCAACCCCGTGCCGAATAGCTGCTCTGCAAGGCATTCGTGTGCAGAGGGTATGTGTGTGGTGCTCCGTGTCAAACCCTTTGGGAACAACTGAAAATATCCTAAGGCATCTTCTGTGTTTATAACAGATAGTTCTTCATCTCTTGGTTTAAAGTGGCATTTATAAGAATGAAAACATGCATCTTACAATAGACCTCTGGAGTTCAGTGGGAATGTTGCCACTGACTTGAGTGAGGTCAGGATTTTACTTAAGGAGGACTAGGGAATTAGAAATGTTTGGTCTTTTTTTTTTTTTTTTGTCTTTGACACTTAGCTAAAAAAATCCCCCACAAACCACTATTTTAGTACATAAAAAAGTCTTCTTAGACTGCCTCATTTTTCATTAACCCCTGCCATCTTGTCTGGGTGAGTGCTGCAATTCAGCATTTTATCTTTCAGTCAGACTGAGTGTCACTTTTAGAATTGCTCTCCAGCCACAGTGATTAACCAGTGTTTGGAGACTGAACAAGTTGCCTCCAACTGCTTTTGATCAACAGTTGGTATGATTCCATGATTGGGAGATTATTAAACATTACCAAATAATGGGGTAATCAGCCTTAATGAGAAAACAGGTAACTTTTTTTGACTGTTAAGAAATATTTAAAGTAACTACAGAACTGATACTTAAAAGTTTTTAATTTATTTGTCCAAAATAGAAGTTACTGTCAGAGAAGTGACACATCCTGCTAGAAAGCAGTGGTTTTGTAAACTAGTGAAAATTTACAAAAGGGTTTTAAATTTTGTATGCTATTTATTACATTTACTCATGAAAGTTAAGGATTTTTAAAAATCTTTAAAAAGACACCCATTTAGTTACATAGTTGTACATTCATTTTCTAGGATGTATCTTGGCTGGCAGCAATTACTACTGGAGAGTAATGTAATAAAGTGAATATAATTTTCCTCTGTATTTATTCTCCTATTAATAGAGTATGAGTGCTCCATTAAGTCTAACTGCGATGATATTTCCATCCACTTGATTTCAATTATACCAAGTTGTGGCCCTCCTGTCAGTAAATAACTTTTAGATTTATTTCATTTATAGGTCATCACATGCTTCATGGATGACAGTGGACTACATATACTTATATGTGCTTTGCAGATCATATAAAGATACATGAGTTGGATTTGAATAACACACACTGGTTACTGATAGCCATCTAGCTGTCATAGGTTATATTATCCCATGCAGAGCAAGACTCTTGCTGCTAATTTTCCCACTGTGTATGTGGGGCATGTGCTGTATATATAAATCATAAAGTGGCCATTTGGGCAACTTAACCTGTGAGGTACCTGAGGAGGCACCTCAGGAGGACCAAGTGGGTTTCCACAAGAGGGTATGAGCTGACACAGTTGTGTGCTGCCATCAAGATGGAGAGTTTCATCTCTTCCCCCTCTTTCCTGGCTGGCAGCTCCTGTTGCTTACCTTGTGTGGGCACTGGTGATCCTCAAGCCCAGATGTGGAGAGTTTCCTTCCAGTGGTGTGAGTTATCTCAGCAGAGGGGCTGGTCAGCTCTGGAACTGGCACAGGGAGGGGGAAGTTTTGTGTGGCTGGCAGCTGAGGAGGAGAGAAGCAGCTAGGGAGAACTCCCCTGTTCTTACAGGGGTAAGCTCTTCCCCTTGGAGCAGTTGCCCACAGAGTAAGGTCAGTGCAAGACTTAGCTGCCTTTTTCTCCATTTTTTCTGCATACTGTCCATATTTTTTGTACAGCTTTCCTTTTTTCTCAGTCTCCAGCAATTCTTTTGCTGTATTCTTGAGATTATCAAGCAGGATTCCTCACTGATATGCTTTTTTTTTCCCCAAAGTCACCTTATCTACTTTGCTTCTTTTTAAAGAAAAAAAGAAAAAGAAAAACCTGTATTTGAAGGTTTTTTAATTTTTACACTGGTATAGACTTAATAACATAAATGTATGGCATAACATGTATCTGTCTGTATTAACTTACTGTTACATAAAAATCTCTTTTTATTATTCCTTGTAGGTTGCCTGTGGCTATGCACATACCTTAGTGCTAACAGATGAAGGTCAGATTTATGCCTGGGGAGCCAATTCATATGGCCAGTTAGGTACTGGTAATAAAAGTAACCAGTCTTACCCTACAACAGTAATTGTGGATAAGGACAGGTAATACTTACAGTCTAGCAGTCAGATATTAGTTGGCATTCTCTCAGAAAAGCTGCAGATAATTATGATGGTTTTAATCTATGTTTCTGGAAGAAATAGCATTTAATTTTTTTTAGTGTTTCTTCTGCTAAATATGGTCTGACGTACAAAATCGGTGCATTAATGTTTGGTTTTTACTGAAAGTGCTTGAAACTGCCCCATAACCATCCTTGTGAAAGAGAAACTGAATGTTCTGAGCCCAAATGTTCTGTTTTCTGCTTTTATTGTACTTTATACTCCTTAAGAGCAGTTTCTCTTCAGTGATGTATTTTCATCATTTGAAGTCAATGCTAAAAGCTTTATTGTCTCAATATAAATTATATTTTAATATGTTACTTTTTAAAAGTATACACCAAAACTGTGAAGAGTGGGCATCTGCTGTGTTTGTCCTTTCTGCTCTTCAGTCTGGCTCATAATCCAAGACAGAAAGAAAAAGAGGAGTTCTTCCTTGGTATTGTTGCCTGAAAATTAAATTTAGCTTTTCACAAGTTCAATGTTTTCCTGCAACTCCTTGATGGGTACTGGTGCAGTTATTTCTATTGGTGACTTAAAGCCATGTCTGTATGTGGCCAGAAATTTGATTTTATTGTTTTTCCTTTTGTTTCTTACTACTGAGGTCTTGATTTTGGCCTCCTACTGCAAACAATAAGACAAGTCAGATGTCCCTCCTAAATTTGTGTTTGTGGAAGAGGTAACTCCTCTCTGGTGATGAGACATGGCCTGGTTTGGAATGTTGCTATCTTTATGTTTCAAATGTAACTGATTTTTTTTCCCAGATGCTTTGGCTGTTTTAAATGTTACCCCATTTTAACACAATTTTAGTGCTGTACGCTCCCTTTCCCTTTTGTTGGCCAGGATATGCATTCCTGGTGTCATGGGGAATATTACCTCACTAAAGCCTGCAAGATTTGTACACACAGCTTTAAACAAGTTGTTTCCCAGCTATTTTCCCCAGGCAGCTGGGAAAACAAGTAAACAAGCAGTAGTTCAGACTCAAAACAGTGGATTGCATAATGTTGTGCACAATGGGAGTTTTGAAATTCTGAATCAACTTTGGGATTAATGAGATAGCCTAACGTGGCTAAACTACATTTAGAAACAGCTCTGAGTGCAGTTTGGTTCTGGTTTTCAATTTTCAAAATGAAAGTCCATTAAACATCATGATAGCTTGAGTAACAACACTTCAGTATTTTAATTAAAAGAAGTATGTTTAAGTGATTGGTTTATAACTGTTACCAAGAAGCAAGGATGAAAAAGTTTTCATTAACATTCAGTTGTGAGCCAAAATGCAAATTTTATTGTGTTTATTTTAGACACCTCCTCATTTCCTTTTTCATAGTTTCCAAGTACCCCTTTTCTACAGCCACTCACTTCACTGCCCAGCACCACCAAGGACATTCAGAGACTTGAAACTCAGCATAACTTTGTTTGAGGGAGTTGGGGCTATCAGTAGAGCATGTGCTGCAGCAGAGCAGTGTATCTGCTGCAGCAGTGTCTCCTCACTCCCAAAATGCTTTATCACTGAGAGACTTTCTGGGTGCCTGCTATTTGATGAAACTTCATTAGTCCTTGTAAATTTGCTACGTATGACAGGAAAACATTCTTTCGATTGGAAGTGCATGCATGCTTACAAATATGATTTGCACCAGAGAAAAGACGGGTCGTAGCGAGCTGCTTCACTGCATTTGGTTCTTAGGAGAGTGACTTGCTTTTTTTTTTTTTCCTTTTCTTTTCTTTTTTCTTTGTTTGCTTGTAAATTCAGAGTTATAGAGATTGCAGCCTGCCACTCTGCTCACACGTCGGCTGCCAAGACCCAGAGCGGGCAGGTGTACATGTGGGGCCAGTGCCGTGGGCAGTCAGTGATCCTTCCCCACCTCACTCACTTTGCCTGCACTGATGATGTCTTTGCTTGCTTTGCTACCCCTGCTGTTATGTGGCGCCTTCTCTCAGTAGGTGAGCTTAAATATTTTTTGCTTTGACATCTTCTAAATAGAACCATTAGTGCATAAAGCATGTACTTGAAGCCTGAGCTTAGTTTCCTGCAGAAATGTATACTGGGAAGCTTAATCCTAATCACACACGTGTAAATGGTAATATGGAACTGTAAAAATGATTAAGGCAGTTGTCTGATTTATTATTTATTATTTCTGTTATTATTATGTCTCGGTGTTGGGGAGGGGTTTTTTTTGTAGTGTAACCACTCAATGTTACTGCACCATGGCCATGGCTGGAGAAGCTGAGTTTGAATTGGGAGGCTTGAGGGAGCTATGCGGAACATTTAGGAACCCTGAAGTTTCTTAGTTTTCTTTGATGTCCTTAAGTAGGGTGTTAAGAATTGAAGGAGCCAACTTCTCATGTTTAGAATTGGCCACAAGTATTTAGAGTCTCATCACAAGTGATCATGACCTGGGATTCTGAAGAGACAGGTTGCTCAAATATTTGACTAATATTAAGGTTTGTCTTGCTGGCTTTGACTGTGAAGTGTTAAGTATATAGCATTGTCTAACAGAGAGCTTATTCTCCACTATAAATTAAATTTCGTATTGGTTGATAATAAAATTACTGATTTTGCTGACCTAATCAAAGATGAGACCCTTGGGGTTGTCTGTAGGTGTGATCTGGGAGCTTAAGCTAAAAGCTGCAATGATTTGTTAACTTGTAATTTGAACTATAGTGAGTCCATCATGCTTCCTTTCCACTTTGGTACTGCCTTCGTAATTGCTTTTGTGTTGCTGTTATGCTTTTGTCTGACAATTGTAGAACACTCTTTGGTCCCTTGGTAACCTCTGGATGCCAAGGTAAGGAAATGCTGTTAGTACTCACATTTCATCTTAGAGAGACTAAACTAGAGGATTAAATGGAGAATCCTGTTCACAGGAAGCTGCTTGCCAAAATTCATATTTTAAGAGCATAGTCTGAAGTCCCCCATTTTCTCTAGGTCGAGATAGTTGTGCTTTCTAGGGTGGCTTGTTCAAAACTGTAAGATACATGCCTAATTACTGGAGAAATTCTTAATATTCTTCATATTTGTCTACTACTAATTAAATGTAACTTATATTATTGCACTTAAATCCCAGGCAATGGCACAGCTCATTCTGTGTAAATATATGTTTGTCAGTCTTAAGTCCAACATAAAAGTGTCTGTAGTATGTTCATGTTTTTCTTCCATGAGAATTGGTTATTTTATGAAGGACATGGGCCAGTATTAGTTTGTGTAGCTTAAATTCAGTTATATATAAATTAGCAGGGTTCTGGGGCTCTTCAGCTTCTATTTTTCCTTGCCCAATTAAAATAAAACTTCCTGCTATGAGAATTTCCCCTCCACTTTTTCTCTTGCCTTCTCTTCTCACTTTAGTGCAAAGTATTGAAGAATTTTTTCAAAGGAGAATAGAGGAAAGCAGGAAGCAAAAACTACCTCTTATTTCTTTCCTCACAAAAAAGACAACTGCTTGAGTGAGGCCAAAACTGTTTGTTACAATGTTTCAGTACTCTTCTCTGCAAATTCACCTTTTCTTACCTTCTTTTAAAAATGCTGTTTTAGGTCACCAATGCTGTCTTAGGTCAGCTAAAAGAGTCCTGAGTGGGATTACAGGTGATCATTGATGTAATCACCACCTTTATGCTGAAGGCTTCCAAGTAAGCTGTTTATTAATAAGCATATTGCTCATTAATACTCATTGTATCTTTAGCAGAGCATGGTTAAGACTACATTCATAACTGTTTCCCAACACATCTTTTATCCCCACCTTCATAGTCACCTTTCACTAGGTGAAACCTTGCAGGATAAAAGGGTTCTTTTCTTTTTAATTAAAACTTATTTCAGATGCACTTTCAAACCCACATTCTTACATGTGCTGAGTGGTCTGTCTAGCACCCCAGCACTGAAATGTGTGTTCAGGTGGTCTGAGCAGGGTTCCTTGTAATGACCTAGGATAGAGGATGCTGACTTATCAGGCCCTCATCATGTCTTCTGGATTCCTTTTGGTTAGGTGACTCTGTGCTGGTTTTAGATGTGTCTTTTTGCATACTCTAAGAGATGAGAGTGTCTGTTTTCTTCATTCTGTCCTGTCTTGGTGAATCATCAGGACTGACTCACTGCTGGTCTCCTGATCCAGTGTGGTGAGAATCATCATGCAGCTGCATCCTTAATATCTTAACATCTGCAGAACTAGGTGCCAAGGACATTTGCTGTGCTTACAGCCCTTCTCTGTTGTATTCTGGTGCTTCCACACCCAGGCATTCCTGTCCATTCCCTGTTTGTGCCAGTTCTAACATTTTTATTACAGTTCTTTGCACTGATCAGAGAGTTTTCCTTTTCGACTTGTCAGTGTGAACTTCTTCTTCGTTTACTTCCTTTGGTTTCCCCTTCACTGCTGTAAAAAATTAAAGAACCTATTTTTTCTATTTGAATTTCATAACTGAACCCCCCTCTATTCAGTTTACCTGTGCTGGCTGGAGAAGTCATCTGGAGGTGTGTATTGGTGGACATCTGAATTCCAGTTAAATTTTAATACCTTCAGCTTTGCACTGGTTATTGAAATTCTTACTTACTTGGATAGCCAGAGACAAGAATAAATAAACCACATTAATAAATAAACCACAAACTAAGAACCAACATAGTATTTTACAGTATTGTTATTTCAGAAGGATTTTTTATTATCTTTATATTTGATCTCTTGAAATCCCTCCCCAATCCTTTTAGCTGTAATCCCATGCACCTTGATAATTGTTGCCCTGAGTATACCTGAATATAAGTGACATCTTCTACATGAAATTGAAATACTTGTGCTAAACAAAGTCTAACAGTATCAAACTGTGTATTAAGTTTTTTCTAGAACTTGTGGTGAAGCTCTTTCCATTTCCAGCAGAATACCAGCCTTATTTCTAGCTTGGTAGGCTACAAGACCTAGCATTCATGTAATTTTCTGTTGAGAGCAACTTATTTCTGACCCACAAAATTTCTATAAACCAGAAATGTTTGTATATTTGGTAAAAAGACAAAATGTTTTCTGGTTTAAGAATGAGGATTGAGGGGGTTAATTGTTTAGTGGTATTAAAGGAGATAATACTCTGAGGCTACTAATATGGTGGAGATCAGGAAATGGTACAGGAGGTTAAAGATTACATCCAGACAATAGATGACTTTTCAAGGCTCCCTGGTAACTATTATTTGAATGTCATATGCACAGGGGGATATACATACGTAGGACACAAAGAGGAACAGGCAGACATTCAGCCAGAGTGCTTTTAACTTTGTAACTCTAGGGAAAATATGTTTTTTAATAGATTTATAACTGTGTATTTACCATTAGGGATATTGTACTGGGTAGTTTGACTGAAGCCAGTATGTTGGTTCCAGCTTTATTTTTGCTGTACGACAGTGTTTCCTCATGGCAGTATTTTCCAAAATCTTACTGTGATTTTTATTGACCTTTTGAATAACTAATACTTTTGATTTAGAATAATTTGCCCAGTAATGATTCATAGCATTTGCTATCAGATGCATCCTTAAGCTTCCATGGCTGTGTTAGTTGGTTTTTTTTTTTCTTCTCTGGCCTTACACAGATGAGTCAGAACAGTAGATCTTAAAGTTTTTTACATTTTTTTTTTAATAGGAGTATTTGTTCAGAGTAGCAAACTAGTAAGGACTGAAGAAAACTTCCCTTTATTTGATGACACCAAGTTGTGTTGTATGGTTGGAGGGAGGGGAGATCACCCAGAGGGATCTTGAGAGTCTTGAGAGATGGACCCATGCCAATGGCATGAAGCTCAACAAGACCAAGTGCAAGGTCCTGCACCTGGGTCAGGGCAATCCCAAGCACAAATAGGGGCTGGGTGGAGAATGGATTGAGGGCGGCCATGAGGAGAAGGACTTCCAGGCTAAAAATTATTTTTTTGAGTTCTTGTGACAACGTGCACATGTCCAGAGGAGGTGTGGCTGCTCCCTCCCTGGAAGTGTTCAAGCCCAGGTTGGTTGGAGCTTGGAGTGACATGCTCTGGGGGGAGGTGTCCCTACCTATGTCAGGGGGCTTAGAACTAGGTCTTAAGGTCCCCTACAACCCAAACCTTTTGCTTTTCTGGGCATTCTTACTGAATATATAGTCTGCTGGGGTTTTTTACTACCCTAAAGATATGTTGTATTTTTTTAAGGGTGTTAATTGCTAACAGATATCCTGAGTGAGAAATACTTACATTACTTACTACTTTCTGTTAATTCCCCTTTTTATTCTAGAGCCTGATGACCATCTAACAGTAGCCCAGTCACTAAAGAAGGAATTTGACAACCCTGAAACTGCAGACCTGAAGTTTCTAGTGGATGGAAAATACATTCATGTTCATAAAGTTCTTCTCAAAATTAGGTAAGGCACAATCTGCATAGTTTAATATAACCTAAACTGTGTAGTGTAGCCTACAGTGCTGAGTAATCACTGCTCAAAATTCTTGACTTACAAATACCCTCTTCCCTCAGCCATGAGATTCACCTGCTGTTCTTCAGTGTTACTCTCTTTTCCTCACTGCTTGAAATCACCAAACATGCTGCTTACTCACAGCCTTTTCATCACTTCTCTCCATCTGACTGTGTAATCCTCCTTTGTGCTACCTAAGTGGCCTTGACCCTCATTTCAAATAACCTTTTCCTGCTGAGGAAAGGCTCATTTCTTTCTGCTGCCTTCCCAGTAGTCTGAATGAGGTTTTCCTCCTTTACATTCTTGGCTTCCTTCACTGGGATGATTTGAGGGCTTTGTATTTATTCTTGCCTGCCTTTCTTTCCATTGAACACTTCAATTTTCCCATCAGTAAATGCTCTGCAAATTATCTTTTTCTTTCTTTTTTTGTCACCTGTCTCTCATCCTACTTGTTCTAAACCTTCTTATCAGAGAATCTGAATTTTAAGATGGGCTTTTTTTTTTTTTTTACAGCTTTTTGCAAGTTAACACCACTCACCACAGTGAGATTTGAGATACACAGACCTACAGAGTTATCCCAGTGTTACTAACATGGAAAGATTAGTTTGTTATTGTTGACACAGTTTCTACTAGGGTATTCTAGAGTCACTGCTTAAGATCTTTTCTGTCTTTCCTCTCTGTCTTTTTGCTCCTTCTTACTCACTATTACAATACTTTATTCTCTTTCCTATTTTCCTTCTCAAAATGCTTGGCTATGTCATCCTGCTTATCACCACAAAATTAAATAATCCTTGTTAATTCTTACCTGCCCTTTTTTTGTCTTATCTGCTCTTCTCTTACTTTTCCAATTACCTGTATTACTGTTTTCTTCTCTTTACTGGTTTCATGGCTTGTACATGACACTCCTGCCCTCAGTACCCCCCGTTTTTTTGGAGAGCCACATGTCCTTCACCAGATACCACTCAAACTCTTGTGTGTTCCCAAAATGTTTCTGAGGTTCTTTTTCCTTATAATCAGACAATATGTAACTTTTCCTTATTTGATTTTTTTTTTGCTCTACTTTTCTAAGGGAGGAAAATCAATCTAATTCTAAAATGGATTAAAATATATGGCATTATCAAAAGAATATACAGGAATAAAAAAGCATCAAGCACAGTCTGTAGAATTAATATTTTCTGTGAGCCTCTAGTCTCATGAGGTAACTAAATCAAAGAATATTGTATTTAACATGGTATTTTGCAGCATTCAGCCTGCTCTTGAGCAGTGCCAAGAATGCAATTCTGTTGAAAGTTCATTATTCAGACATTTCTTTACTACTTCTGAAGACTTTTTTCCATCTTTTTCTGTGCCTACTCTCGAAGTAAATCATATTATTGGTGGCTATTAGCTTGCCATGGTGGTGAAATGAAATGGCAGCACAATGCCCATCTCAGTGAGGAGCTAACCCAGCAACATGCTGCCTGCAGAAACAGATCCATGGGAGTACCTGTGTGGGATTCATTTGCTTGGCATTTAGGCAGCCAAAATCTCATCTGTCTCTAATGAGAGAGGGGGAGAGGCAATCCAAAGGACAAGGCCCTCCCAAGATGCTCTGGAGAAAAAAGGATGCATACCAACTGATTTTTACTTACTTACTTATTTATTTTTAGGGGAGCAATGTGTACCACCTTCTCTATTTTTACTTTCTTGTGGCTACAGACCATTCCCAAGGTCTCTTCCACAGCTGCCTGGATTTACATCATCATAACCACTGAAGGGGAGGCTGCAGGAAACAAAGCAGTGGGATTTGGTCTGTCTCTTCCAGTGCTAGACTGTGGTACAAGATGGGGCAGAAACAAAGATAGTGACTTTTCACTTCTTCATTACTTAGACTGGATCTTTATTCTTTTTTTAAAAAAACGCTAAGAAAACGTTTTTACGTAAACATTAAAATCAAATGTGAAAAAGGTAAATTAAAGGATAAGTTAAATAATTTGTTTTAATTTGTATCTAGGTTGTGCTTTCTTCATGGTACAGACTTGTCCCACCATCATTAAAAAGAAACCAACCTTTTATGTAAAAGTTTTAGTAAAGGGAATGCAAATTCTGGTGTGGGAGAGTTAGAAAGTAAGTAGTGTTGTATAAAAGAGTCCAATTAAATTGCAGCTGTCATAGAAGTCACCTATGGTGGTGATGTTAGTTTGCACTAGCAATAATTTTGGAAACAATTCAAATGTTACTAGAAGATTTTTAGGGTGCAGCAAGGTACAGGGAGTTGTAAGTTACTCTGAACTGTGAGATGGAGAGTACAGCTATCCCAGGCAGCACTTTTCCCTTGTTTGTATCTTGTCTGTCAGAAAAGTAGTCATATTTATTAAAAAAAAAAAAAAAAAAAAAAAGTGATGGAAGACCTGTGTGAGAATGCCTTCACTTTAAACATTGTAATTTTTACTTCTAATGAAATCTAATGCTAAATTGTGTGTGGACTCTTGACACTGGCATAAAGGTTATCTAAAATGTTAATAAATTCCCTCCTCTCTAAATCATGCTGGAGAAAGCAGGTTGACATGACAACTGTCTAACTTAATTGTAAATGTTATCTATTATGAGCCAGGTAATAAAATACATAGCTAATGTGTAACATATTTAAGAAAACAGCATCAAAAAGACATGTTGTAGGTAGAAATGGAGCCTGCTATCAAATATTAATAAAAGAAATAAAGGAGAATTCTGAATTATATATATGTAAGCTTCATAAGGCTTAAAAAAATCAGCATATTCAAATTAGGAGATGAAGTTGCTAGAGCTTATGTATTTCAGCTGCTATGACTTATTTGTTGGGTTTTTTCTACCAACTTCTTGCTGCAGCTTATCTTGCTAGCTTAGCTCTTTACAGTACATAATCTTTGTCCATTTTTTCAGGTGTGAACATTTTCGTTCCATATTAAGCAACGATGATGAAATTATAGAAATGAGTGAATTTTCTTATCCTGTTTACCGAGCCTTCCTGGAATACCTCTACACAGACAACATAAGGCTCCCTCCTGAAGATGCAATAGGTATTTGTCATAAATGGACATAACTCCAGGTTACTGTTTCTGAAAAGTTCAATGTGTGTGTCCTACCAGGGTGAGGAAAGCAGGGCCTGTACAGCTGACTTTCATTTGCCCTTAAATCCTGAGTTTGACAGGTGTCAGAGAGAAGGGATATTGCAACAGGAAACATGCCCAAGGAGAATGAGTGGTGGGGATGCAGTGAGATGAAAGATGCAAAATGTTTGAAAAGAATGAATTGTTTCTCATAGTAAGAACTTTTTTTTTTTTCCCTTAAAAAGGCACTAATGCCATCCTAAAACTCTTCTGTTTGAGTAGCTGTCCAATTTGATCATGGATGAAAAGGGGGCTGTTTCTCTGTTTCTTCCATGAATTTAATAGGATGTAAGTTAATAATTGATGCCTAGAATGAGATACAGTACAGTGAAGAGGACAGAACACTTGCATAATATTAAAAGGGTCCCCTTTTCCATATGTCTTTTGAGGATCTTTAAAAATGTGTACATTGTCTGAGGAAAAAACACAACAAACAACAAGTCTTTGATTAATTGATCCTAAAACAATAGGGTAATTGATTAATTTGAAAAAGAAATTGTTAGGTTGTATGAATTTTCACAGGACTGCTAGATTTGGCAACACTGTATGGAGAAAACAGATTGAAAAAGCTTTGCCAGCAAACGATCAAACAAGGCATTTGTGAAGAGAATGCCATTGCTCTTCTTTCTGCTGCTGTCAAGTATGAAGCTCAGGTAAGGAGAACTTCAGGTAAACAGTTGTTTTCTGAGAAATGAGCTGCATTTAAGTGAGGCATCATCACTGCAATTTCCTTTAGTGGCTTCCCAGATATTTGCTTTCCCTTTTTAAAACTATATAAAAATGTAGCTACTAGTTTTTTCTTCCTGGCCCTTTGTCTTACACCTGTGAGTCAGGACTTTTAATCTGCTTCTTGCCTTGTCATCTGGCAGTGCGTGGCATGCAAATTTCTCCCTGCCATTTGCTTCTCCACCTTTGGATTTTGCACTGCCTGCTCATTTCCTGAGTTCTGCCAGTGTCTGGTACATTCATTCTGGCTCTGCCTTTTACAGGCAGTGGGAGAATTTACCTGTCAAGTCCCTCCTTATTTACACTTGTGCTTCTATTAAAAAAAAAAAAAAAAAGGTAACTTTTGCCATGTTGTTTACAATGAATTGTGCTGACACACAACAAATTATCTATTGTTATTCCTCTCCCTGTATCCTGTCATCTGGTTTGCCCTTGGCTCTGGAATGTTTCACTAGCACTCAACCTGTTATCAGCAGTACTGCAAGCATGATTTTTGTAAACAGGCAAATACTTTCAGAGATGTTTTCCCTTTCTCATCTTCTTAGTGCTGATTGGGGAACTAATGATGTGGTAAGTTTTTATTGTTCAAGAAGTCTGTGTTATGGATTTTAGACTTCATAGTTGTTAAAGCTGGGTATTTTAGTTGAGAAGTCCTCATCTTTCTGTTCAAGATTTCTTCTGCTTTACAAGTGTAAAAATAGTACAGCCCAACGGAAGTCTGCCTATTGCAAGAGCCCAAAATATGTAGCTGGTGTCAAAGTTGTTGTTTTTTTAAAAATTATTGTGTTTTTGCTTTTGCCTGGCTGTGAAATGTAGGATGAAGTTTTAAAGGTGGAGATGCTGGAAGTATAATGTGATGGATTGATTACCAGTTGTAGGTATGGGAAACAAGTAGCAAGAAGAGACTGGAACAAAATTTGAGTTAAAAATGTGGCAGCAGTCTGTGCTGTATGGAGGCAGCTTGCTAGATAAGATAAATCTGTAGGAGTTGCAAAGAGGAAGCTGGAAGTCAGCAAGTTTTGCAAATCAAAAGAGGGGATAACATCAGATTAGTAGATAACAGGATTATCAGCTGCTGGTTACCAAGCAGTTGTAACCAAGCTGTCAGTAACAGAAGGCAGGAACAGCTGAGGCAAAGCTGAATTGTACTTTCAGTGTGTGGTGGTAGAAACCTGGCACATCAGGGGAGGGAGGACAAGGAAGGGTGGATCCAGTGATTTGATTCTCCTAACAGCAGAAATTTTCATTGCAAGTTCACTCTGCAGTTTCTCCTCTTAAAAGCTTTTCAACAGTTTTTGACATCTTCAAAGCAGATGTACCCTTTGTTGTTCTTTTTCAGGCAAAATAGTTAAAGAGTTGACATTTAGGTGTGGTGTGAGGTAGTAAAACTGGCCTGGACAAAGTACCAGATTTTATAATGGCTGAAACACAATAAAAGGGGATGGGCTAGATAACTAAATATATTTTAGCCTCCTCTTCCTTCTGTGATTCAGGGTTTTATTCAGTACTCCTTCTCTTTCCAAACGTGCAATATTTTAACACGATTGTCAGATGCTGAATTGATTCACCTGCCCCAGGTGCAACATGTGCCAAACCCAGGAGTGCATTGTTGCTCTCCTCCCTACAACCACAGCTCAGAAAGGGACATCCTAGGACTGCTTCAGAGAAGGGCAGAAAAGACATGGGATAGTCTCAGTCTAAGGAATCATGAAGTATGCCAGCATCTTTTAGTGTACTACGTTAATATAGTAAAAATTGGTTTGAGACCTGTGTGCAGTGTATCAGCACTTCAGGACAAAAGTGTCCGAAGAAGGTGGAAATATTTTTTTTTGTCATTAAATGTAGACACTGCTAGTGAAAAGCTTGTAAGTGCTGTGTCATGTGCCATTAGCATATCAAATTAACTAAAGACTGCCTTGGCTACTGTATGCATCTGCTAGGATTAAAAACTCTCGAAAATATTTTGTCCTGTCCTCAGAAGATTTGGTGCTACAAATTATTTTAAAGCATATTTCTAATACACACTGTAATAAATTTTAGATTAATCATGTTCTATAGAACAGAATTAAAAGCCAGCATTTCTTGAAACTGCAAAATTAGTGACGAGAATTCTACAGGATCTATGACCAGTAAAGAAAAGGCAATTGCTGTCCATCTGATGTAAACACTTTGAAAATATGAAATATGTTGCTCAAATCAGTATTTGTTTCTGCTCTTTTAAAAATATATCAAACATATTCTCAATTAACCGATTTTTACCCCAAACTTAACTAGCTTCTGTTTTGTGTCATGCCTGCCAGGCACCTAAAGATCAGACCACTAAGCAGGTCACCTCCTGAGACAAAGATAATAAATTTAGCAAGGAAACAAGGACTGAAAGATTACAATAATTAAAAGTTCTTGGGATGGCAAATCTATGTGTCATCTTTGGCAAGTCTGTGTGCCAGTGATTTATGAAAAGACAGAACCCCTTTTTGCTGTATAAAAATCAAAGAGAAAAGGAGAAGAGCCTGGCTCTCTCTTCCCCCTTTCTCCCCCCCTTTTGCCACTTTGGCTTCAGATACGGAACAGCAACAGCAGAGGAAAAAAAAGCAGAGAAAAAAAAAGCAGAGAGCAGGAGCCAAGCAGGAACAGGGGGGTCCTACCCCCTCCCCCCCCTCCAGCCAGAGACCAGGGACAGCCGAAGGTGATAAAATTTAATTGCTCTCTTGTTTTTTCTTTCCTTTTCTTAACAACTCTCCTCAGAGTGACTAAGTTAGGTCAAATCTCTCCTCCTGTAAACTTGGTTTTTTTTATCTTTTGAAGGTGGTGTTATTGTCTCCTTTCCCTGAAATAAATCTTTGTAATTTGCTTAAATTATAAACCCTGTTATTTTTGTAAATTTGTGTGATGTCTATGAGAAGTGGCTGATTTTTCCTCACAATCAAAATATAAAATAATAGCTCGGATCGTAACACCATCTTATTTAGTGTAAAAGTTTGC
The DNA here is from genome assembly GCA_023637945.1 of Phaethornis superciliosus. NCBI lineage: Eukaryota > Metazoa > Chordata > Aves > Apodiformes > Trochilidae > Phaethornis > Phaethornis superciliosus. The sequence goes on along the minus strand of JAJQWJ010000001.1, from coordinate 168,693,298 downwards.
ACATTGACTGTAAAGCAGCCTAGGTTCTGGCAGTAACACTTCAGAGGTCTGCTGAAAATTAAACTGTCAGTGCCTCTGATTTACATTTTTTTTCCCCCCCCTTCTATTTTCATTAGTTTTCTGCTTTTCCAGTACTTGATTCTGATAGATACAATTTCCTTCTCTGCATTGTTGTTGCTACTTTCTTGCTCTTTAAAGGATATTTTGTGTTCCCTGGCCTCTTTTTAAAGCTTTAGTTACATGTTGACAGAGGCAACAGACTTGAAACATTCTATCCAGGGAAAGGGTTTCAAAGGGAAATGCACAGGTATTCTGCTGAATTTCGTTTTACTGTTAATCTCTGGTGGCAATAATTGTGTCTTAATCCACAGATTGGATTAAGAGACCTCTTTTTGCTGTAACCCTTGAAGAGTTTATAGATCATGGCTCACACAATGAATTTAGACTTGCCTTGCTCCTGGCTCCAGCTCTGCTTGCTGCAGAAGGGAATTCATCTTCCTTCAACAGAAAGTTGTTGCATAGGAATCAGCTAAAGGGGATTTACCCAGTGCATGGAGAGAAGGATTGCTACTGGTGTGAGCAGCTTCAGTGGGTAAAATCTGCTGTGAGAAATCATGGTTGTATGGCTTAATGGCTTGTTCCCTGTTCAGAGGAGCTGAACATCCTCTTACAGCAAGACCAGGACAAGAGAGAACTATTCTGGCTATTTAGGAATTCCTAGACAGGAGGACACAGCTCATGAGTTTGCCATGAAAGACACATCTATCTGAGCACTCACTTTGTGTTCAGCAAGCATCACTGAATGTTCCATTATATTTTGCTTTTTTTTTTTATTTTTAATTTTTTTTTTTCTTTTCAGCAAGACTGGGGTGTCTGCTATTCATAGAACCAGTACTGAATTCACTGCAGGGAAGAAAAGAGTTACTGATGCTCTAGTAGGTGTATATGGGGAAATCTGAAGATTTCACTTAATAGTAACTTTTCTAATGAGCTCAGTAAATGTGACTGAGTTCTAGAGTCAATTTCGGTGGCCACCCCTCTCTTCTCAGAGAGGGGAACACTTTTGCTATCAGTCATTCATACTATGAATCACCTTCTTTTTTTTTTTTTTTTTTCTAGGACTTGGAAGAATTTTGTTTCAGATTTTGCATAAACCATTTAACTGTTGTTACACAAACTCAAGGCTTTGCAGAAATGGACCATGACCTCCTGAAAAACTTCATCAGCAAAGCAAGCAGAGTGGGAGCATTCCGAAATTGAAAGTCTGACTACCACCAAACTGAAGAATACGTCTTCTTCCCTTCTGAAAACACTTCTTCTTTGGAGAACTTATCCACGGTCAGAATGTCCAAAGGTTAGGAAAGAAAGACTCAGTGCTGATCAGCTTCAGAAATGTGTAGAAGTACACTAATATCCAGGTTTTTGTAAAGATGGATGCAGTGTGGATGTCTGGTGAGAGTTTGTTGCCAACAGTCAGAATTTAACAACAAAACACTAATGCAGTAACTACTCTTTCCCACTTTAAAATCAGACAAGGCTATCATTATTTTATCTGTCTGTTTTGAGAATTTTCTTTTTTTTATAAACAACCTACATTTGGATTTTGTGTGACAGTGACCCAGTGCTAAAACTTTCACAGTCTACTTTTAGCACCAAATTAAGTTAATGTGCCACGGTGGGCTTCTTTGTTCCTGGTTTATCATCCAGTGAAGATAGAAACTTGTTTTTCTGAACATGTGATGAAGTAATGAATTCTCTAGGATGAGAGGCTTTCTGGTTGGAGGAGATGTCTCACATGGTGTTTATCTGGAGTGTCAGTACATAAAGCCCTAAACAGCTTCAGGTGGATATTACAGTTTTGAGTTCCGGGCGCTTTTATCCATTGTTGTAGACAGGAAAAAAAAAAAAATCTTTCCATTACACCAAGCACATTCCCTGGCACACCAGTGGGCCAGGAAGCATTTGCAGTATTTGTCTGGACATGAATTAATGTCCTGTTTTAATACTCAGAAAACCATCTGGTTGGTTGTTACCGAGAAAAAGAAACCCAAACAAAATCTCAAGAAAGTTGTTCATTCTTGTCTTACAATCTATCCCCAGATAGGTCAGTCATCTCAAGAAAAATGGTGAAAAAGATAATTTTGAAGTAGGTCTTCTGTGTGCCTTTTGTATTATTTTACAAATGGAGATGGCAAGAAGCTGGATAACCAGGCACTATGCCAGGTCATGTCACCTTCCTTTTGATCCTTGCTGTGATGCAGAATCGTTCAGTGACTTTATCTAATCCTCAGATGTGGTTTCTAAGAACCTAATTCCCTTAAATGATCACAGCCTCATTTCCTCATTTCTAAAGCAGAAATAATTGTTCTTTATTATACTGGAGGATCGTGTCTCCAATCAATCCTATTGCTCGAGGAGAGTAAGAAGGAGCACATCCTTAGAGAAACTGAGAAGTAGTGAGTGAGTAGTGTCTGCACATCAAATCACCCACAGCAGGGTGGGGCATGCTAACAGCAGATTTTACTTGGGAAGAGGAACACAAGCAGATTATTTTGGAAAACACTGTATTAAAAAAATACTTCTGTTTCAGACTTTTGCCTTAGACTCTCACTAGAAATATACTGGAACTTAAACTGTGTTGTGACACCCCCTCTGATTAGTACAACTTCAACTTCTTCCAGCTGCCCCAGTCCATACTTGAGCAGCTGTGTCAGTATTTTGCCTTCAAACAGAGCTGGTCAAAAACTCTCCAGTACATAATGCAGCTTCATCAAAACTTCAACTTCCCCAGGGATGAGATTAGTTTGGATAAGCTTGTGTTTAAAAGCACTTGACCCAGGCACGTAGATTAAGGTTAATGCAGATGGTAAAACTGTCATGGTAGGGCTTAATTTTTCTGCAGACCTTGCATGCTACAGCCACACTCATCATAACCAACAGAACAGGGACAAGGCAATTCTATGTGAGCCAAAGCTGGGGAATTCCACAGGTTTTGGTCAAGCCAGGGATGGTTTAGCAGCACAGAGAGGATGTGTGGCCACAGCCCAACCTCTGCCTGAGACCCTGCTCCACAGAGCAGCACTGCACTGGCAGGCAGCCTTGCTTGGCACTGGAATTACTGGGGCACTCCTAACAACCTTTCTGTCACACAGATCTGCCCAAAAACATGCTGAAAAAGTTCTTGGTAAATCTTTGTTGTTTTACTTAAAAGAACCAAAAGTGTAAATGATTGTTTTTAACTCTGATAAAAAACCACTCTGGGCTCAGTGAAGAGCCTGGTTCCCTGGTGACTCTTTTCAGCTGGCTCAAGGTCATTAACACAGTAATTAACACAGTTCAGCAACTAAAGACCAGGCTTTCTTAGCAAGGCATTTTTGGCTTAATATAACCAAAAGTACCAATTGTTTTCAGTTTATTTGCTTCCTGCTCATAATTTCCACCTTGCTGTACACATTAAAGCCTAGATACAATTTCAGAGTAGTTGGCAAAGCCTGTAATTTTGAGAAAAAAACATCTCTGGACTGAACAAGGGTGATTCTAAAGATCCAGTGTGTTAATGTTGGCTTTTATTCATGCCATACTGGACACATGAATATAAATATGTCCTTGAAACCCAGTCATGGGACACATTGTAGAAGAAATCAGTGATGCATTTTGGCATTGTGGGATGGCCTTCAAGAAACATGTTTGTGGATTGCAGGTTAATTACTTAAGGAAGTATTTAAGTATGTAAGTACTGGTCTTTTTTAGGACACCATGGATTAAAAAAGTTATTTGTTAAGAAGTGAAAATAAGGTCAAGTGTAAACTGTATCTGGGGTTTAAATCAAGAGGGAAATTCCACTTTAAAGAAAGGGACCCAGGTGGATAATATTCTGTATCAAATGGAACTTGAAAGAAATTATAGGGATAGAAACATTTAAAGGTTCTCCTAAGTTACTGAAGCTAAGAGCCAACATTGCATTGTCATCTTGTACCCACCTGTAGTATTTTATTACAACACCTAGTAACTATGTAACCTGCTGTTTTTATATGATCTGAACAATTTCTGTGGGCTTTCTTTCTTAAACAAAGCATTTAATTACTCCATAGAGTCAGGACTTGTTGGCTACTACCTAATGATGTAGAAAGTTTACAACCTGAACACAAAATGGTGTTTTGATTTCTTATTAGCTTACCTGCTTTTAATAGACCATTAATAAAAATGCCATAATATTTAAAAAAATATGAGTGGGATATTTTTTTTCCCTTTCTCTTCAGTAAGTGAAAAAGTCTGACATTTGCAAACTGAGTTGACAGTATAGTGTGGGAAAAAAAAAACACAGATATTTCAGACATAATATTTCAGAGATACTCTGAAGACTGTGTTCTTCAGAAGATAACTGCCTCCAAGTATTTGTGAGCAGAACTAAAACTGATTCTGCAAAAAGAGAGCTGGTGAATTTATATACATGTATTTCTACCTTTCAAAGAGACTGATGCCCTAGTGGCTTTATGATTAATAAAAATTGTCTTTGAAACACCAAGAGTTGTCCCTGAAGCAAACTTATGTTAAGGCAAACTTACTGGTTACATTTTAAAATACTTCAACTCGTACTTTGCAATAGTATCACACAGCCATAATCTTCTTCAGCTGTTTCAAATTTGGCACAGGCAGCTTCCTGCAGCCACTTCTGTACCTGAAAACAGGCAAATTACACCTTCTGTGACATTTAAGAAACAGCATTTGGAAACAAGGGAGAACAGCAAGAGGTTAAAGTATAAAACTAGAAATAAGAGGCTGGGGGTCAGCTCATCCATCTTGAGATGGCTCCAGAGCCAAGGCAGTAGATTACATCTCTCTCAGCATCAATGGAGCAAACCAGACCTCTCTGAGATGCATTTCACATGACCTTGTTTCACATGTACAGCTCAGGCAGAAACAAATTTTCTCCACAAACGTTCATTTCTCTGCTGTGGTTAAAGAGAGTTTGATCAGTGGTGCAGTGCTTACCATTATGCACCTGAGACACCAATCCCATTTTCTGTCCAAGTCTTCTGCTCCAAATTCTTATTTTCTTCTCTCCTGAAAGAATTTCGATATTCTAGCCCATTGGAAATACAACATCTTGCTTTATAAGAAAGGTACTCTCAAACAGTCAGATTTCCAAATCTATTAGAAAAGCCATTAATTTTAATACACATTTATTTGTGTATGTATCTGCTTAAAAATAAAGAATCTGAAAAATGTGTTTTTAGAGGGGGCAGGGACTGGCAGGTCAGGCAGTGAGTGCACTTTGTGCTCTAGGCACTGTCAAGAATGTTGATTCTATGAATAGCTCTGCACGTTCAGCAGAGTTGAGTCACAGGCACCTATGGACTCTGATGGAGCAACACCATCAGGGAGCCTGTGAGGCTGATGTGGCTACAGCCTGACAGACACCCTGCCCAGGGAGCCAGGACACCTCATGCTGGAGTTTTGAGTGTTTGAGCATGGAGTTTTGTATGCTGAGCTCTTTTCAGCACCCCCAAAGAAAAAAAATTAATTATAAAAAGCCAGGTGGCAAAATGATGGGGCAGTTTCTAAATGCAGGCACCAGCTTCACACGAGGACCACCCTCAAGCACCTCTGCAAGGGAGGTGACAGTGACCCAGACCACGATATGGGCCAGCATCTGCCAGAAGCGATACCAACATTGACCCTGGAACAATAGGTCTGGTGAGAACAACACTTCCAGAACATCCTATGGAAATTCCTGAAGGCTCAACAGAAGCTCAACAGAACAAATGATTTGGATCTCCCCACCAGTGGGGATCACTGGAGACAGAGTGACCTCTCCTTTGTACCAGTGTCTGAATCATGGTGGAAGCAAAACACCAATATGAAGACAACTTTCCAGCTAATAAGACCCAACTATAAATCTTTTAAAAGCTATTTTATTTATCTGGAAAGGAGAGAAACTGATTAGTTGTATAAAATGCTATCATACATTTGATGTAAAGCCTTCAGTTTGTTTGAACAAAAAAAGACACTGTCACAGAAAAGACATAATAAAACTGGTTAGGTACTGGAGTCCGTAAGGTCACCCCTTTAGCCAAAGGATCAGGGAAAAACTTCAATGGCTGTAACAGAACTTACGGTCAGTGTACCCCAATAGTAACATACATTCTATCTGTAAAACTCTGCAAAAAGTGAGAAAATAAACATAAGGTACTTTGGACACTTCTGTACATTCTTCAAGAAGAAAGCTGAAGCCCTACTGAGACTAAAAAAATAATTTTATTTTAAAATTGAAAAATCAGTGTGCTGCTCATAGAATTTTTAGTAGCTCTAAGATTAACTTCTGTTCAACACAAGAACTATCTTTAAAATGGACTAGTGTAAGTAATTCAAGGTTCAGATAAACAATTTCTAAATAAGCTACCCAGAGAAAATGTTTTTAAATGTTTGTGTACTGAACAGCATGCTTTTCTACTATCACTTATAATTCAAGTAGCTGTGAAAGCTAGATTTCCTCAAAATAGGTAATTTTAAAGCAGGACTTCATTTGTTTACCTGTATTTTAATTCTCTGGAAGTAAAATATGTGCTTTCCTTAACTGATGATTTTGCAAATCCTTTATCATTAGAAGAAATATTCCAGTACCGGAATCAGTAACGTAGAAACAGGAAAGCTGAAAAAAGTTGTGGGTTTTGGGGTTGTTTTGGGGGTTTTTTGCTAGTTGTAACAGTTCACAGCTGCCTTTTTGGTAAAACAAGGCAGACTGATTTTTCCAACCTGGACTCAAAAAAATTCTGCTTTTGTGCAGAGGCTGTAGTAAGGCCAATGGGTGATGCCCTGTGCTTTTAGAGACCAGGATACTCCTGCCTGGAACCCAATTGGAGATTCAGCTCTCAGCTAGGAAAAAAAGAGGTTCAATGTCTGTTTTTCAAGCTATTTGGCTTGGCTACAGTTAGGTGAAAATCTTAAGAAATCAAGAAAATTCTACATCATTAGAATTTTGAAATCTTATGTGTACCAGGTGAGATTTACATTTTGGGTTCTTCTCTTTTTCTTCTTCTTTTAAGTAACTTAGATTTTTCTGACATTCTTAAGTGCATATCAAGTACTCTGCATATGGGATGAAGCTCCAGCTTCTGGGAAGATTTTCTGTGGGGTTGTGGGAAGAATCCCTGTGTGATTCATATTCCATGGAATTCAAACTGATGGGACAGTGTAACTGCCCTCTGAAAGGACACTGGGATGGGAGCTGGGGAAGGAAAACTAAGAAAAACTACACAATGCTAAGACTTGTTTTCAGTAGTACAGCTACCTCATGAGTTCACTCTAATTCAGGTTGTACTGCTGATGTGAGGCCCTGCAAGGTCTATGACTGCTGTGCAGCTTAATTTAATGGGAATTTGATGTGCTGCTTATATACAGAGAGCGCAATCTTTGCAGTATCTGGCCCCTCATTTTCAGAATTTGCAAGAAATGAAAATCTAAGAATGAAACCAAGGAAATAAGATTAGTGCATTTCAAATCATTCTAGCTAACATTTTGTCTTTAGACAGAGAAATTCAACCCAAGTAGACTGAACTGGCTTAAATCAGTTATGTTGCAAGAGGATACTAAGACACCTTCCAAGTCTGTTTTTTAAAATCCTCAAAAAAAACCCACATAAATTAAATTCAGTGGCTTACATTATAAGGCAAAAAGTATAATGAAAAATATGTAAAAATTTTAAAAGTTCAAATGCTTTCAACTAGCAGTCTGGAATAAAAAGCAACTCAGTTAATGAAGGCTGTAAAACACAAACAAGCTAAGAGGGCTTCCGGTGCAGCCCCTGGTCCTGAGAGGAATCTCCCTTTTCTTCACTGGCTGAGGTATCATGTCCATCATTCAGTTTCTGCTTTTGCATTCTTGTTCGAGTAGATGCTGAAAGAAAATACCCAAAAGAATGAAATTGAATACTTCTTCAGAAACTTGTTGGACACAATTATTTATTGTAAAAATGTGTACTGACACAAGGAACAAATCCCTCATTTTAAAAGAAATGCATAATTCTGAGATGCTTCAGCAATTCTTGCTCAATCTCACACAACTTAAGAAATTAATTCTACCCAATTCAATCCAAGTTCTCATGGCTCAAGGCAGACACAGATGGACTGCATTGTGTAGAGACCTTGTCTTGCTGCCAGGAAGATGCCATGGGCTGAGCAGTCCCCAGACCCACAGCCCGCCTGCTCAGGAAATTACTTTTATCCCCACAGTGACACACTAACAACTGGATGTGCAGTAGAACATCCCTTCTTAACCTCTGCCACATGTAAACACTGAAACATTTGCCCTACCCTACAACAAACCAGAGGTGCCAGGATCTGTCCTCATACCCATCTTGATCAACACTTGCTAGGTAAGAATTTTTAACAGGCAAATCTGCTCAGCTGCAGAGCTCAGATTCCACTTGAGGGTGAGAATGCCTGGTCACACCGAGTGTTCCTTCTTGGAAGTGGAAAATACAAACTCACATGTAGGGACTAGGGTGTTTTGCACAAGCTAGACTTCCATTTTATTTGAAAAACAGAAAATGATCCCATAAAATCTGAAAGAAATGCTGATCAGTAGAAAAAAAAAAAAAGCAGTCTCCGTCATTTTAGTATAAACCACAGCAAAGCAACAAAATTGCAGATGGTTTTCCTGTGTATATAATTTTCCTTTATTATACTGTAATCACCTAAAATGGTGTTCTGGTCAACTAAATGCTGCTGCAATTACTACTGATTTCTACCTGCAAGCTCTCAGGCTCAGGGTCTGTCACTGGAAGAAAAGGGAAGCATTTAATTCCATTTAAAGAATTTTAGTGTGTCAGAAAAATGCATCATTCTCATTTTCTTATTCACATGTAATACAGCATCTTCTAAGCTGCTGTTCTATTCAGTACCCTCAAAAAGGCTTTGGAGGATTTCAATGTTATAATCTGCATTTTCAAGATTAAATGAAGCAAGTATAAGAAACTAAGCAGGTTACTGAAATGACATGAGTGTTAAGCAATGCTTTTATTTGAGTAGGCACGAACTGTATTAGCCAAGGCACTCAATGCAGTGCAGTTAAGGAAAAAAGAATAATACTCACTCATTTCTGCAAGCTTTTGTTGGAACTTGGACTCCTGGGGTAGGTGTTTGCTGCAGATAGAAAGCATTTGATTGAGTAGAAATAAAAAACAAAAACCTATAAAATCTATGTTTTATCCTTGTAAACCTAGCTATAAGTCACAGCTAGCTCATTTCAGTGCTATTTCCTTCTCTTAAAAAGATGCAAACCCTTTTTTCCTCCACACTGAAGAACTGCTTGATTTCTCATCCATCTAAAAAAATCTGGGCTTGTTTTTTAAACAGACTGACAAAAGATGACAGCATGGGTTAACACTCAGCAGTAACACTGGGATGCTGCATGTACAGGCACCAAATCCTTGCTTCTGACACTGAAGTGTCTAATTAATGAGTATTACACTACCATCATTTAATATACTTACTAGAATTCACACAATGACAGAAGTTAGAATGTCAGGAAGAAGTCAGGGAGAACCATATATACTTAAGTTTATTCAAAAGCTGAAAACAATCTCTCACCTTCCATCTGCTTCATCTTGCCCTTCTATATCAAAGCGCAGCCTCTTCAGGGGCTTAGGAGCAGCACTTACTTCTGCGCTGCGCTTCAGCTGGCAGTCACTGTTGCACACCATCTGATTTATCTTTTGAAACTTCTCAGAAGTCTGAAATTACAAAAAAATAGGGAAAGAACTGTCAGTAAAGCCCAAAGCTACTGAAACCTTCCAGATTATCCGTTTAAAAAAAAAATCAGGTGGTCTTAAACTCTGCGGTTTAAGAACTCAATCAGCATTCAAAGTAATTGAAACAAAATGCAAAACATTTTAAAAGAGAAATGTGGATATCTGAAAGGAGTTAACGGGACATCTTTGGAATTTTTGTGCTCACAAATGCCATGAAACACTGCAAGAAACTAGAGACACTGGCTGTCTGATTTCACAGGTGTCAGCAAACTATTCCATTCCTCTAAGTTACATGCATTCAAGACCAGACATTAAAAACATTAAAACTCACCCCAAATGATTCACCAATTGACACCAAAATTCTGCCAAATGAAGAAGAGAAGTGTTTCAGATTAAGCTATATTTAACACTAAGATAAAGCTCTATTTAGCACTAATTAAAACCACTAATTTTCACAGTTTAGTAGAAAACACTAACAAAGTCTCTTCCCCTCTCTCTCTCTCTCTCTCTCTCCCTGCTTTAAAAGTGCAAACCCAGACTGAGTTCTGCTGTGGTGAGACCACCCATTCAGGCCAGTAGACATCAACTGTACTATATAGCTAAAAAGTAAACTGGCTTAAGATAATCAGAGGCCCCACAGTCTGTCCCTTATCAGCAGGAAGACTCTTCAGTGTTGGGTACCAGATAATAAGTCTTTCATTGTAACCTTTAGTTGTTTGTTAATCAAAACCATCCAGGACTTCAACATAAAATATAAAATATTTAAACTTTTGCACACAGTGGGCCAGGTACAATGTGACTCCTTGATCCTAGTTTGAAAAGCTCACTGGGGAACTGTGTATTTGCTGTCATCCTCATCTGATAAAAACTGCTGACCAACAGTTTGAAATATTCTGCTCAGTCAACTTAATACTCTGAACCATGTTGTTCTAAAGATAGTATTTTCTCTTAAAAAAGCATACAAAGCTCATCTATGTTTTTCAGGAATGTGATCCAGAATCAAAGCCAACAACATTTAAGCACCAATGTCAGAAAGCCCTTCTTGGATATGACTACTCTGAAAAACAAATAAACCCCCTGAACAAACAAGCAAAAACCACAAAAAAAAAAAAAAAAAACAAAACACCAAAAACCTAAACGCAAAACAAATTCCTTGAGAATATTGACTAAACTGAAACAGAAAAGTGCTGGAAGACAACTAAGGATCCCAAATACAGGGCACAAATTTTTACCTAGAAAAGATACAATAAACACAGACTACTGACAATCCAGACTGTGCTGTTTTCTAATTTGCTTCCACTAAAATCCCTCAAATACCTTGAATTTAGTCAAAGAAATGCTTGTTGACAACCTACCTAGACCTTGGAGTCATCTTTGTAGGAGACTGAAACCCATCTGAGAATTTGTATGGGCTCTTCAGGGGTGAGATGTAGATGTTGTTGCCAGCAGGGACACGCCGAGGAGAGTTGGAAAACTGGTAAGGGCTGCGAGGAATGTGTGGGATAGGCGACAGGGTGGGGGGCTATAAAAATAATAAAGCAATCATAAGGGTTTTTTGTCGATATGTTCCTATTCTATTAAATAAAAGTGAACAGAAGTAAAAGCTTACCCTGTTGGAGGCATACTGCAAAATGTTTGTTTTCAGCTTCTGCATAAACACTAAGTTGTAGAACACTATAATGGAATCATACTGTTCTTCCCTGATAAGAACACGCTTGAAAGTCTGCATAGGGTGAGAAAAAACATACACAAAATTTCTCTAGATAAGACCTAAGATCTCATGGGCACTGTATAGAACCTATTGTAAATACCATTTAGAACTGTACTAAATTGCTTTATTGGGTTTTTTTTCCCAAAAAACATGTATGAACATCAGCAGTGGCACCTAATGCATTAATTGGCACACCTCCCTTATGCAAACCAAATTCATCAGAACTGTAACAACATTTTTCAAATTCAGACTATATTTACTTTCACACAAAATTGCCAACAAAAGGTTTTGCTACTGTGCATGCCTTGTAAGGCTAAAAACTTCATTACTGACCTGATGTGGATAAATTTTCTTTAGGCTTGGAGACAAAAGCCTGGAATTTAGCCAAGACACAAACACACTACAAGAAATTCTGCTAATAGAAAGATGTCTATAGGTCACTTAACTGATTGCTTATTTGGTTTCCTATTGTAATTATAATTTTGTGCAAAAAAATTAAGTACAATAAAAGGCCCTTACAAAGAAAGAAGCTTCTGAATCTTAGAATTAAACCTGCAACTTTAATACATACAGACCTGTGTGATATATAACAATAAATCTCTATTTGATACCTAACCATATTTCTATCAAAGTTTCTAAAGAAAGTTATCAGCTTGCCTTCCACTCAATGGATGTCAGGAAACTTCTGAAAGAACTTGGGTTGCTTTTGAAAATCCTATTAGCAGACAAATGAATCCTTCATAAGGTCTCCAAATACAATAATCACCCATAATTTAGCATTTTTAAGCAAAAAGTGGAATGAAGCTTGCTTTCTCAGGAAACTTACCAAACTGTGTGAGATGTTTAAGGAGATATTTAAGTATTAGATCCAGTTTTCTCCTCCACAAAATGGAGATGCAGTGAAGCAGGGTTTTTTGTACATTCAAGTCTAGTTTGTTTGGGTTTTTGTTTCACACAGACAGTTTATGTTTAACCATAAACACTTAGATTTTAACATTTTTATGAAGGCATAACATCAAAGCATTTCCATACCTCTTGATTTGTGTTTTGAAGCTCCTTGTATGCCGAAACGATTGTTTTAAACCTAAGATCTACATTCTTTACTTTGCATATGCCATACATGCAACACATCATGATCTATTAAGGAAACAAGAAAAGACAACTGGAGATGTAGAAAATTAATACAGCTTCTTCATTTCAACTTAAGAAATCAATGGGTGAGCTTCCTATTACTCATTGTGCCCTGTGAACTAGCACGCAACTCAACTTCATAAGAACTTCCAGAATGTAAGTCAGCTTCAGTTCCCTCTATTTCTGTATGACAACTAATTGGAGCTGGTAATAATTTCATATGCTACTCTTCTAAGGTGAAATAATAAAACATTTATCAGCCACACATGTTCTTTCCAAAGAAAATCAGAATTTTCCTATTCAAATCACAAGAAATCTGGTGTGTCTTCATTATTTTGAAAATAGCACTACATGGTATTTAAAGATCCCACTGGAAGTAACTGCCAGTACTTAAAAAAAAATGACATGACAGACTGCAATCTAAATTAATTTCTGAGTTATCAATAGAGAAATACTCACACATCACGATTTCTAATGGCTAAAGAATGTATAAGGAACATGTCCAGTGGAGTCTTTCTAAACTTTCTTGTTAAGGTTACCTGGTCCAAGTGCCTGTCTCTCATAAGTTCATACTCATTTTGCAGTGTGTGCTGGAAGAGAGTCCAGATCAAGGGTTCCAGGTCAGGATGGTCAGAGAGAAGCTGAAAGAACAGGGTATGTAGTCGACGATAGGCCAGTAGATACACTTGAGAAAAAGAGAAGAAAAACAAACTGAATTGATAATGCATACAAAGTAAAACGAGGATGATGAAGGATGGACAGCAATTGAATGTTCAGTCTCCCACTACAAGAACTGCAAACCACCACATGAAGTTAGTAGAAGCCACAAACAAGCATCTGGAAACACAAATCCACTGAAAGTTAATAAGGAAATGCATTACAAAGGGCTCAGAAAACCCCAGAGCTGGAGATAGCCAAGGCTTGGGAAAACATTCTGAGGAAGGACCACATATGCTTGTCAAGTTCTTAAGCCTCTCATGGAATCTATTTATGGTCACTGCTGAAAAAAAGGATGCTGTGTTAGAAGAATCCTTTATCTGAGCCTCCATTCTTACAGAATGTAAGTGTGGCCATTCTTACAGAATAATACAGTCGTTTGGGTTGGAAAAGACCCTAAAGATATAGTCTAGCCATTTACCCAGCACTGACAAGTCCACCCCTAAAATATGTCCCTAAGCACCACATCTATGCATCTTTTAAATACTACCAGGGATGGTGACACCACCAGTCCCCTTGGTAGCCTGCTCTAGTGGCTGACAACCCTTTAATGAAGAAATTTTTCCTAATATGAAAGAATGGTTTGGACTGGGAGGGACCTTAAAGATCATCCAGTTCCAATCCCCATGTTATGTGCAGGGACAACTCCCACTAAGACCAGGTTGTTCAAAGCCCCATCCAGCCTGGCCTTGAACACTTCCAAGGAAGAAGCACCCAGAGCTCTCCTGGGCAACCTCTTCCAGTACCTCCAGCACCCTCACAGTAAAAGATTTACTCCTAATACCAAATCTAAATGTACCCTCTTTCAGCTTGAAACTATCAGGCCTCATCCTCTCACTATATGCCCTTGTAAAAAGTCCCTCCCAGCTTTCCTGTGGGCCCCTTCAGAGATCAGAAGGCTGCTAGAAGCTCCCCTGACACAAACTTGAGGCCATTTCCTCTTGTCCTATCACTTGTAACTAAGGAGAAGAGACCAACCCCCCCTCACTACACCCTCCTTTCAAGCAGCTGTAGAGAGAGATAAGGTCTCCTCTCAGCCTCCTCTTCTCCAGGCTGAACAACCTCAGCTGCTCCTCATAAGACCTGTGCTTCAGACCCTTCAATTAGTTCCTTGTCCTTCTCTGGACTCACTCCAGCACTTTTTGGGGGACTGGGAAGCAAAACTGAACACAATATTCAAGGTGTGGCCTCATCAATGCTAAGTACAGGGGGAATTTTACAATCTGCAATCAGCAAGTTTTCGGTTTGAACTTGTGGTGTGTGGAGTTCCTGTGTTAACCTGCTGGCACATGTTACTGGTTCTTCTAGAGGCAGCTGAGGCTTGACTTTGCACAGTGTTTACTACAGATTCTCTTATAATCTTTTAAAAAATGTTGAGCTCCAAAACCAAAATAGGATAAATAACAAGGGATAACTTTGCAATTTCAACACATAGACAAGTAACAAACCTTTTTTGTAGAACAGAGAGAGGGAGGTAGATTTCTGTGGTTTCTGTGTTGGGGGAGTCACAGCTGGCTGAGCATCTGGAGTGGGAGTAGCACTTAGAGGAGGTCCAGGTGCTTTCTTCTTAGGAGATCTCACAGGAGAAAGATAGCTGGACATTGAACATACATTAAGCACTTAACATCACATGATAAAGGAACAATTTAATATGAATAATACTTGCAGGAAACCTTCCCTGTTCCCCCAGTGGAAGAATTTAATTGCTACTGTAACCTATTATTCCTGTAACAGGAATTAAAAATCCAAGTTATTGATTAAATACTTGACAAAGGGACTTATTTATTCCTAGGCAAGTAAGATAACAGTTTGCAATAACAAGTTTGAGAGGGCCTGCAAAAAAATATTTCAGGATTTGATTTAGATAAATTCATGTGTATAAGAAGCAACAGCAAACATTTAAATAGCAAGGGCAATATTACTGTCACATTTCACTGGACCTCAAGTACATGTCACTTACAGGTCTGCTGCAGTGTGATTATGTTGGAGAGGCAGATTGAGAGTGGAAGTGGGCTCAGGCTGATCAGTTTGGCCTTCTCGTTCTTTTGACAGCTTGATAAGATCAAACAAAGGTGACCCCTAGAAAAATGACAGGCACATTTTACTGAGAATAGACAACCACACCAGGTGGATTTTGTTCTCCTACTCTAAACACAACCCTCAAACTATGGTCCTAAACAAAAGACAAATGCGTTCAAAAAATTCAGAAGATTCATATTTTGCCAGATAAATTTTAACTATTTAACTGACAATTTTAAACTACTAAATACACTAGACACTTTTTATGTTTCAATAGCAGTCCACTGGATATATATATGCATATATATATGCATACTTCCTACTAAATAGCCATTCCTGGAAAGAAGAGCAAATAGAACAAAAGTACATAAAAGGCCACATTTTAAAACAAAACAAAGAACCCATTGGTGACTGAAAGTTACTGCTGCACCTAGTATCAATCCACTTTGCTGCAACATCTACCCAATATTTTACATATGATAATACACAAATCACAGTCACAACTCATCTAACTGCATGGGGGACTACTTTGGTCTCCACAGTGTCATATTTCAAGGCCACTTCTGCCAAGAGCTGCAGTCACTCTGGATGATTTAAGTCTGTGCCCTCATGCCCCAAAACAAACAAATAACTATTTTAACAAAAAAATAATTATTTTAGGTCAATTACCAGTACTTCAGGTGAGGCAGCTGAAATAAGACTGAAACTACTACAAGCTTGAGGTAGGAGGAAATGCAGAGAGAATCTTAAGTTGATCAGAGAAGGTTCTGGCAGCTTTTAGTAATAAACAGCAGTCTTGAAGAAACGAAATTTCAACCATTTGCTACTTGTCTGTTATGTACAGAGTACTATTATGCTGAGAAAATAAGACGGCATGGAAAAATATATTGCCACCATATTTATCCCTAATTTTGAAAACACAGGTTTGATGGCTTCTGGTTTTCTACTTTCTTTAAACAGGAGACTCATCCTTGAGCACAATGTTGTCTTCCAAAAGTACAGCAGCAGAACTTCAGAAGCAACAGAATAACGTTTGATTAGCAAATATCTGCTTTCTCAGGGGAAAAGGAGTGTCCAGAAGACTGGGAACAAAGTGGGCAAAACCACACATTCAGCACTTTCCTCCAAATGATCTCTCAAAAGACAGCAGTAAAATCAATCAGTACACCACTTCATTTATAATGCATCATTCAATTGTCCAAGGTTTACTTGACCCTATAAATGCATGTTACTAATATTAATATATAACAACAAAGAGCACAGGATGCATGTAAAGCAAGCTGCATCACCTGGCTAAGGGAATATGCAAAGGCCTAGTAAAACTACAACAGATCTACCAGAATTAAAACTTGCATTAAGAATTCTCTCATTTAGCCTTATTTCTAAAAAAAGAACACTTTTCTTCTGAAGTGCATTAAGTAAAAATTCAGAGCAACAAGATGACTGTGACTTGAGAATTACAATTTTCCACATTGTGTTAATTTTTAATTATTATTTTGGCAATACTGGAGTTGTTCCATCTGTAAGAGAAAAACGTAAGTTACTGAGTCATAACCACATTGTTTTTTCTCCAACATTTCTCAACCAGATCAGTTCTTGGGCTGCTTTGCATCATCTTTTCCTGTGCTCAGAAGTGCAGGTACTTCTCACTTGTTTCTTTCAGTGCTGCCCTTGCTAGAAATGCAGAGACGAGATCTTCTCCACTTCTCATTCTTTTGGCCAATTTACCTCTTCCCTTTTATTACTCCCATCAGTGTTTCACTATGCCCTGAAGAAGCCAAGTTTCTTTCCCAGAGCAATCACTAATTCATTACTGAAACAACTCTTGATTTCTTGACTAAGAGTGAATCCCACTTCATTCAACATTTTTGCTGTTAATGACTACAGAAGTAATATTTTTAATTAAGTATCAGTAGGACAAAAAGGGGTTGATAAATGCTAATGAGAGGTCAAGAAACATAAGCAAAAGTTACTATTTTTGAAGTTAGCACTTGAGACCAGAAGTTCCAGGTCCTCTCTCAACCCTGCTCCAATTTTCACTACACAGAGTGTGATTTCATGAGATAAGGTGATGGGACACAGCAGCTTGCTCCCCAGGGAAGAGACCTGCCTAATTTTGCATCATTTCCATGCCTCCTCTTCCACTTGCCAGCCTTGACAATCAGTCAACCTCCACGTAAGTCAATTTGATGCACTAAACCAGCAGGAAGCTAACAGAAAAAGAAAAACCAGATTTAAGCCAGCTCTGCAGAGAAGCAGAAGCAGAACCAGAAGAGCAAACATTCAGACAAGACAGGGCAGCAACTCCACAAAGGTTGTGAGCAAAGTAGGAAAAAGTAGCAATCTGGCAGTAAATCCTGCATTTATTGACAACAACCAGTTCAATCAGCTGATTGGCATGAAAACTTTACCATATAGGAATTTATGAAACCTACTCCTGCTTTCCATCAGTCTAATGAACTACAGTTAACAAGAAGATACTCTTTGTGTAGAAACACCTACTTACAGAGACGTGAGTAACAAGACACAGTGAGTCCAAAACATCTTTTTTGGCTCTCACAAATACTAATTGACACTGTGGTTAAAAATGTGTCAAGATAAGTAGGTGCTGTCACCCATCTGGCCCCCAGCAGCAGTATCAGTGGGATGTGAGAAAGTCCCAACTCAACGCCTGCCCTTGAGCAAACCACGGGAAAGTCACCTACCCTGACTACAGAAATTTTGTTGGCCCTGTGGTTGCAAGAGACAGGAAAAAGTGACTTTGTTCTCAAAACTGCCAAAATTTAAGGTGGGCGTGCTGCTGATCACAGTTTCCGCCTTAAAGCTGAAAGGACTTTAGACAAAGACCCCGTGCTCTTTCCCCAGGAACTCCTTTAGCACTCTCACTGTCAGCTTCCCAAACGCAGAGCCACACAGCTGCACAAGTAGGTGATACACTGACAAGATAAAAAACACCCTGAGTATATGGCATAACATAAAGAGATGCAGAGATGGGTTTTCTCAAATGCATCTCTTCCCCCCACATTGCAAAACTGACCATTTAATTACAACTTTATCTCCTTTCTTTATACGTAAGTATCAAAAAGACTGATTTAGTAAATCTGAAAAACAATCTGCAGCTTACATAGAGTTTTCAAATTTACAAGGGCAAACTCTGGTGAGCTTCAGTCCCACCACTTGGTGTTCAACAATCTACCTCTCTTGCTCAAACAAGCAAAATATGATGTAATTAAAAAGATAATTACCACTCCTCTAAGTAAGAGTCACTATAGAACTTGAACCCCTGGGTCCAGCTTTTTTGAACCAGAATGTTTATCAGTAACTTGTTTCTAAAGTGACATTATTCACACTATCTTTTAAAAATTTTATTTTGGCTTTTAAAGCTTTTAAGCAGCACTTCAGGCCAGCAGGTCACCTCCAATGCATTCCTTTCACATGAAAGGAAATTTGCTATTTTTATTTCAATTTAATGCTCAGTAACCGATTACCATTCCTAGATGCATACACAATGAGAGGTCAAGAAACATAAGCAAAAGTTACTATTTTGTTTATACAAATTTTACTCATTAGGAAAATGTTTTTTCATCTGAGACACCCCTGTGATGGCTAGAAAGGGCCCATTTTATTAGTGCAAAAATGAAAAAAGCAATTAAGGCTTAAAATTTCTCCGGGTCAAATGGCCACTGGCATCAGAATGAAGAGTAAAAATTCAACTTGGTTCCCTCTCATACTGCTCAGGGCTAACTATAACTCTGCAACACCAAACTCAAGTGAATGAAATAGGGCTTCAGTCAGTGAGCTTCTGCTTCCCTGCAGGAACACCTGCATCACAAGGATCTGCAGTGATGTTTCCCAGTCTGAAAGCTCCTTTTATGGAGAAAACAGGCAGAAATTCTTGTTGGCTAATCTTTATTTATCTATGGTGAAACAACAGGACACAGAGGTGCTTCCCAGATTCCTGATCTTTACATCAGCTCTGTCTCAACAATATGTTTAACTGGACTTTGGTTCCCATCAAAAGATTAAATGAAAGATCTAAAATCCTTACATATGAGGAACATCTGCCCTTGGGTTCAGGTGTACAGAGCAAGTCCCTGAGTAGCTTTACTCTCAGCAACACTAATTAGCAGTTTGGAGAATATCAAAACTGTTTTTGTCTTTGTTTTCTGTCGCTTAATGTTTTTAATCTTTATAATAATTTCCTGATTTTCAAGTTTTAGTCCACAAGAAATGTTAATGCAGTGTCTGTCACTAAACCATGATGTATATTTCAATGCCAAGCTTCCTTGGGGCTACTGTTTGGTCTTTGTCTTTTGATTTGTTGTTGTTGGTTTTTAATAACACCACCTCAAATTATTGAATCAGTCAATACAATACATAACATTTAATAAATATTCTTCATATTATGCTAACGGGTGGCTTTGACATTTCAAGGCAAAACAAAGCAGATTTAGAACTGAAAGCTTTTGAATGGAAGTGCAAGGAGTGGATCAGCATGAGCTATTTGCATCCGTCTTTCCCATGACAGAATTGCACACCCAGGAATCTGACTTTTGCTTGCAATTGTAGTTTCAGATGTTCCACATGACAATTGGTTTTCAAAATTCTGAATAATTTAGGCCTGCCAAAAAAATTACACTTCACAGTCTAAACTTAAATAGTTTTTGCTATAAAAAACAGTAAGACTAAGGACCATGTTTTAATAAAAATAATTTAATTAGTGACTTGTGTTACATATATTACTTTCCTATTAGGGCTTGTTCTTGTAAAAATTTTTAAAGAAAACCATTAACAATACCAATGTTAATGGTTAAATTAATATAAGAACACTGACAGATCTGCTTTCAACTTCTTAGAGCAAATGTATGTTTAATACACGTCCTATTCTTATTGTACTGATCTCCAGCATTTAAGATCAAGTAATAGTTTCAACAAGGTTTGTGAGGACACCAAGGTAAAAAAAAAAAGCAGAAAAGAAACAGTGACTTGTTAATAAGTTGACAGGCTTTTCGTCCTCACACAAGAAGCTTAGAATGTCATAAACTATGGAGGAAATGAAAACCACGTACTGATACATAATAAAACCATGGAAACTTGATTATTTGAAGTCCTTGATGCAAAGCACACAACCAGCTGACCTAAAAGCTGGTGCTCTAACCTCAAGCCAGTTCAGAATTTTCAAGTCCAGTTCTCTCATGCTCCTATTTCTTTTAAAGTTAAAAAATATATCTATAAAATGTGTAACTGACTTAGGCAGTCTCTAGATCCTCAATAACATGAGATTAGATACCTCTAACGGGTAAAATCAAGATTTTTTATCAAAAGCTACTTGAAGGTCGCATGAATAAGGAGTCAAATCTCTCACGTCAGAGAAGGAAAGCGAGGCCACCAGAGCCCAGGTATACATCTTAAGCCTGTGTTGCTTTTAAGTGATGCTGCAAATCTATTCTCTTCACAGTTTTCCAATAATTTAGTCTTCCTCCAAAGGTTCTGGAGGGACATGGCAAAGCTTCTAAGAATTCAAACACAGTTCCAAACTTGTCCATCAACATCCTCCCTCCCTCCTCACCAACCTCTCTTGTGTCAACAAAGCTGGAGATCTGGTCCAGGGAATTAGGGTTTTGTTGTTTATTTACTTGGAGTTCTTTAAACACATTTGGCAGGGGAGACCTTAGTTTTACATTCAGAGTAGCTCACCTACCTAATTCACCTTACAGCAATGCAAGTGTTTGCATTTGGTCAGATGAAGAGGTAAAAATGAGCAGCTGGACGATGACATCCACCTTTCAGTGGCACTACCAGGGAAGTCATGCCTCCCAAATTCCCAGGTTTCTCCCCTAAAGCAGTCAACACATCTGTGAACAGGGTGATCCTGCAGATCTCCAGACCAGATAAACAGCTCTGACAGGCTCCTTCAGGTAAGGCTCTCTTTAAAGAAAGAATTGCCAGAGGGCAGGTGGGAATGGAGCTACAACAGATACTAAAAGACTGAATAAATGTCAATTTTCTCAGCAGAGAGAGGTTATCAGTGAAGCCTCATGCTCCATGTTGCAACTGCTGCTGTTTAACATTAACAATGACAAGGAGATGTAGCAGAGTAAGGAAGAGATGGCTGCCAGAAGCACAAAATGATTCCATTTTAGGAAAAATAAACTCGCTCATTAAATCACTCTCGTGACTTTCAATGACTGGATGATAAAATAGCTGTAGTAATAAGTGATGATACAAGCAAAAATAATGAAAGAGGAAAATGACCTTAATTCTGCATTATTCACAAAGGTTCTAACATTACCATTGTTTAAAAGAGAAAGAAAAAAAAAAGTATTCAGAGCTAGCATGAGTAATTCTGAAAACACCAACTCAATGCTCAAAAGTCAAAGCTGGAAGAATTATTAGCAAAATAATAAAATATTTGCATTATGCCAGTATGCATTATGGATTATCAGAGTCACCAAACTTAATTTTCAGGCCATAGGACTGAAAGCCAAAACCACCAAGTCTGTCATACAGACCACATGTTCTGCTGTGGAAGTAACAGCTACAGAACATTATGAATGTGGAAAATACCCACTAATTCAAAAAGCAACTGCACTGGTAAGTCCATAAAGCACTGCAGAATACAATAATCCTTTCTTAATGAATGGTATATAAGAAAATAGCATTGTAGGCTCAACCTGCATGTAATTTTTCCCCAAAGCAATAGCTACAAGCTTCTTCCAGATGGATCTGGGGTCTGCACTGGCAGTGGTGCTGCAGAAACAATCCATAACTAAAGAACTTGGCATGTCTATTGCCCACCTCCCCAGGGTAAAACCAGGCTTCAATATGACTACTTCTTGGACTAATGTCACTTCCCAAGATTTTCAGGTGGAAGCTAAAGACAATCTGAACTGATGCCAATTTTCTCCCCCCAGCACAAGAAATCACCTAGGCTACATAAACTAAAACCCTATGTGAATCATTTGACTGCTGGAAATGGTACGGTATTAGTCAACAACAAAATGTCCTGCCAAAAATCTTGAGGTTAATTACATCAAGAACCTTAAATTGTGAAAACACTACAGTGTGTGAAGACTCAGTAAAGGAAGAAGAAAACAGATTATATTAACTGACATCACACAGTATTAAGAATAACACTTTGATAGTTATTTCCACATAAGAAAAATCATTATACTCAAGGGCAAAACAGTACTTATGCACTTCTTTTCTTCAGAAAAACTTTTGGGTCACAAAGTAACTATCTCAGTAAAGAGAACTTATTTATGTAATTTCTAGGGTTAATGATCAAACAGATTGTCACAGTACTACGTATCACTCTTCCTAGCAGTTTCATTTCTAATTGACTTACACAGTCCCAGTTACAAGAACAATTAAGAGCAGTTCCAGGAATTATTTTTCCAAGTACAAGAAGAGACATGACAATGAAGTGCTTCCTTGTGATTGTCAATTGAAGCCTGTAAATTCAAGTCTTGAGTTTTCCTGTTTCTCACTAGCTGGACAAATTCAGCTACGTTGTACCACCAACAATCCTCTTAATCCAGCTAAAATTGGTAAGTGTACCCAGAAACTTTGTAAATAGCAGTTCTCGAAACAGCAGGACAGTCTCTTGTACATAATCAACATAATCAAGGAGTCAATGAATTATGAACTGAACAAAAAAGACAATGTGCAGAGGATGTGGATGAGCATGTCCAGGAAGACTAAGTCTCCAGAAAAACCAGTAGTAGCTAGGGAATGGCACATGTCCTGAAACCATAAAGAACAGACTGCTTTATGGTATTTAAAAGTAAAAAGCACTATTAAATATCCTGCAACATGCTTTGTATAATCTAAAAGACAAAAAAAGGACAAAGACATTGGAGTTCCAAAAACAACAATATGCCATATTTCATAACAAAACATGGTAAAAGGAGCATGAAAACTGTTTCATGCAGTGGATTTATTGACCACTTTTAGAAAATATTTCCATCTGAAGAAAATTACACATGACAAAGAGAAGAAAGAGGAAGTTGTAACATAAACAGCTGTACAACAAAAAATTATAACTACCACTTTAACAACATATTGGGCATAAACCCATTCCTTAAGAAGAGTTTTGATCCTAATGTGAGCTGATACTTCTGTGACTACCATTACAGAATATCTCAAGCTCAGTTACCTTGGTTTATAGCAACAGTATTTGTTCAAGACAGACAAAACCTGGCAGTCATTGTGCTGTGCTTACCTCTCAAAGCACAAGCATATGCAGAGCTTCCGAATGCTCAGCTGACAGAATTAAACAAAATGTCCCTAATTAAGTATTTCTGCCTTACAAGCAGTTATTTAACAATCAAGATAAAATACAACATAATATATGTAACATGTAGTGCACTGGAAATCAGATTAGCAAGAGAAGATTAAAGAAGGTCTTGGGCTATTATTTAAGTCTTCATTGAAAATATGTACTTCCCCATCTGAAAATAAATCATTGAATTTGACAGTGTGATGAAAAACAGTGTAAAAATCACTGAAAACACCCTGAACTTTTCAATAACTTGTCTGAACAGACCTGAAACAAAAACTCAGAAGACACTGATGTCTGCATTTTTTCATGTTACAACCATTCCACACTTATTTTTTACTAATTTTACAAATCTAATATTAACCTAAGTCTTTCTCCTACTGTTTCCTCTCAAAGTTATGCAGCTAGTTGTGAGGCAATTCACTCCCCCCAACTCTTCTTGAGGGCAGTTTCACTGATCTACAGTGTTAGTTGGCTTCCTTCAGTACAAAATGTAAATCTGTATAACCATACCAGAAACAATTCCTAAGTAAGTATGTCAGCACTATTTTTTCATAGATCTGAGATGGAAAAATTATAACTAATAATGTCAAACAGAGATATCCCTCAGAAAGTGATGGGGTCAGAATTGTCTTACACTAAACTGTGTGCAAGTATCAATAGAATTACCGTAGGATCACCAAAAAGACTAAAGAAACCTTAATATAATGCAATACATCTGCTGTAATTTTTCTCAAACACCAAAAGCTGTAGCTAAGCTAGCAAAGAAGGTCAAAAAAGGTGTGAAAAAAAAAATCTAAACATTCTATGTAAGATCTAAGTGAGGATGTCTGTGAACTGCAGCTACAGTCACGTGGACCTCAGCAACATCTGTAAGAAGCCAGAGAGCTAACATTTCCTTAAATTAGACCCATATTATTTTCACAAAATCATGTAAGAGATGGTATTCAGTGCCTTTCCTCATGGTCACACAAACCTTTTTTTGAAGACTGATCAGTGAAGAAAAACAAGCTCATTGTCTGGAAAACCATGTTGGAAGACAGAACATTTGCCCCTTAGATATTTAGAGGAAAAGGATGCAGGAAGTAGTGATTTATAGTCTTTCAAAATACTGTTTCTAGTTTACACCATAAGATCAAGCCAAGGCGCTTTTCTGTGTAAATATAAAATGTGATTATTGGATTTCATAGAAGACAACTGCTGGTTACTACTTCATATAAAATCAACTAATCTAAGTCACCTTGCCAGTTGGGAGGATAGTAGAAAGAATAGATAGAAATAATGACACACTGGCATTCTGAATATTTGACTAACGAGTAACTCAAGTGCTGCAATACAGACAGCTGACAGCACCACAACATTTTTGTTGCCACCTCAACCTTTTCTTTTACAGCTTCCGTCAAGCTTTTTAAAAATTAGACCAAGCTATTCCACCCCCCCCCTCACCCCCCTCTCAGCTTCCTGAATTACTTAAACAACCGGAGTAGGGCATAAAAGGTAAGTGATTTTAGAGAAAACTTGGGCTTGGACAAAAATGCTTGAGTGATTAAGTACAAAAGCAAAATAGACCCTGCTGATACCCAGGGAAACAAGAGAAATTTGTGTTTAAAACTTCAATTTGGGTAACTTCACAGGGATCTAGGAAAGCAAGATTAATCACCTTCAAGTTTTGAAATCAAGTTATAAAAAGAAAAAAAATTTTTTTTTTTCCTGAAATACCACATACCAGACTGCCCACTTCACATTTGAATAGCACTAATGCAAACACATCTCTACCTTTGAGAATGCTTTGTGCTACATGTAAGAAGTATCCATACTCAGCAACCAGTTTTCCCACCTGCAGCCCCTGTGCTCAGCCATTCTGGAATTTGAAGCCAGAATTGGGTTTGGGGGCTCCTTGGAAGACCCACGGGGTAACCAGATACCTCAGAGGAAGTGCCTTAGAAAAGCTGTGCTGGTTTGAGAAGCTTGCACCCAATTTGGGAGTTAAAATCAAGGTTGTGCAGCTGAGACAAAGTCATGTGAGTCTTGGGTCATATCATAAAGATACTGAGGAAGCTAAGCCTCCCTTAAGATGACAAAGTTAAAAAAGTAACATCTTAACAAATGTAAAAATTTTCAGAGTATTTTTCATACTTCTTCCTTTTTTAGTGCTCTGATAGTCCTGTGTGTAGGGAGTAGTGTTTCTGAAAATCAAGAAATTTGCATGGGCTCTGCCATCTCCTTCTTCTGAGCAACACTTGCTCCTTGACCATTAATCCTTCAGTTTTAATGCTACTGGCACATAATTTAAAAAAGCAACACATACAGAAAAGAAGGTATGTGACTCTCCTTGAACTCCTAAATCAGAGACATTAAGCACCTATCCACAAAGTAGTAAAATTCACTTAGCTGAGAAGGTACATTAAATTATCAAATAATCAAAACCTTTTTCTCTTGCTCTAATAGAACTAAAAAATATCCTGCTGTTTTCACAATTTAAAAAGGTTAAATTCTTCAATAACAAAGTGCCTTTCTATTTAAGGTCTCTGAATTTTTACAGTGAAAAACTCTTGGGTCATTTGTAAACAGAGCAGAATCAAAGTTTCAATGCTTCTGATGAAACCACGGCATTTGACATCCTATTTTGAAAAAATTAGTGTCTTTTGCTCCTAGTTTTACTTCCTTAAATTTAAGGAAAATAAAATTAGCTTCTTAAGATTTTTATATTTTTAATTCAGTTGTCCTTTTCAAAAGAAGTTTTACAGAAACATATTGCTGCAGAAATCTTACCAGTAAAACCAGAAATTTTGCCAGTATGTTTTCCAACAAAAAGAATTTCAAACTCCTTCTGCTAGTCCTATAACCAAGCTGTGGTACCTCTTTTAGCAATTTCAAAATAGAGGGTCACTGATCAGTGCTTGAAAAGGTATCATACTAATTCTGAAACTTGATCATGCCATGAACTAACATGCATGATGTAATTGAAAAATGTCAACACGTTTACTGAAGTCGCATACAACCATATACATATATTTGCAAATGACGGAAGGCTCACATCACTGGGAAGCTTTCCTCTCTCTCCATAGAATTTGAAACCACCAGGCTTAGAGAAGCCCTCCCAGTTGTTTCCTTCTAGCTCTCAAACTCAGGAGCATGTAAAGCTCACACATTAGGTAGAGTATAATACAATTTGAAGTCTGTGATTTTACAGTTTCTCCTGTTATTTGCACTAGAAAAGCAAACCTGAACTGCAGCTTAGACATTTTTCTCAAACTTTCACACACTTTCCACTTTGATGATTTCCTGCCATCAGCACACTGTGCATACTAAAGCCTAGCAGGCTCAAAGTGTATAGATCCAGAGTAAAACCTACCTCTTACAAAGACTTCAACTACACCAACAGCTCTGAGCACAGTTAGCACAGCTATAGCTAAAGCAATATAAAGTGCATTTTGATCAACAGACCTGTGCAGGAATAACGGTGTAGATGCATGGCATGGTCAAATGAATTAAAGTTTCCAGCCCCAGCTATACAGATCTCTCACCAACTTTGTCCCTCCTACCAGAAATTAAGTATCATTTTTAGGAAAAGCTAAGGGATAGAAATAAAGGGCTCACTAAAAAAAGAAAAAAAAAAAAATTTTTAAAATTATGGTTATTTCTCAAGTTAGACCCACAACCAACAATGTCAAAGAACCTGAATTTCTTTCTGATACCCACCTCTCCAGACTTCTTGTTTTAACTGCAGGTAACATGAGGTACCTGTAGCACATTTTCTGTAATTTTTTAGCTCTCTAAATTGGTCAACATGACTCTTTAGACTGGAACATGACAATAAAAATGTAAACCATTACTGAAGACAGTTGTCCCAAAGCACCCAACATCCTGACATCAGCTAGGAAATTTAGAGCATCTTCAATAGAGTCCAGATCAGATATTTGCCTTAGAAAGATAGCATCCCTCTTTATCACAAAGGGAAGCATGGCAATGTACAGTATGTCTGTATTGCTGCTCATTTTTATCCTCCTTTGTGGAAAAATGAATCAGGTTTACATAGGTTTTTTATTAGGATATAAATATATAAAGCCATTTACATGAAAATAAATTACAGGGTGGTAGACCAGAAGCATGGATATATCACTCTTTAGCTTTGCAGAGCCTTTTAAACTCCTCATGGACTAACCAATACTAAATTAATGCCTGGTCAACAGTCAAAACAATAAAGATTTGAAAGCTTTAAAGTTGAACACTCTGCCACAACATTTACAGCACTGTTGGCTTAAATCAGTTTTAAGTCTGCTGGTGCTTCCCTAAGTTACATATCTACACTTTTTCCTCCATCCCTTGCTTTAGTGTTAGCACAGCCACGACTATGAAAAAAATAATTGTTAGAATTCCTTTCAAACCAAACTGTTCCCCCCATTCAGCTGAGGGTGTACATACACACAGGCCTAAAGGGACAGCAATAGGACTGCTTCAAGCAACAGCCCACATTTCAACTGTTCAAATCAATCATAAAAACTCTATCAAAACCCAATAAATTCAAGAAATACAAAGACAGTTAAGAAGCAGAAGTAGGAACTTTGTGGTCTTTCCTAAATAACATCTTCTGCATTTGAGACCCTAACTTCATTCCTTTCAAGATTTCAGCAGAAAATTCTAATATACCATGCAAGAAGCAAATCCCTTTTCTCTCCTCCAAAGTTCTGACATTCCCTTTTTCACCTTCTAAGTAGTAGCTGATTGCCACACTGAAAATACAGCTGATAAGTATGGTCAAAAATGTAAAAATAAGTTCATAAAGTACTGAATTTGTTTCATAAAACCTCAGGATATAGGCTGGAAGGAAAGAGCAGTTGCGGGGGGGAAAGTCAGCTAAGAACTTGTAATAGCAGTTTACCAGTACTAATGATATGCTAAACAATTGTTAAAATGATCTTAAGATGCAAAATTTAAAGAGGTTATTTGCTGACTTAGACATTTACAAAGTAATAGTTCTTCACATCAATGAAGTCCCAGTTCTGCTTTTTGGCAGCAGTTCTCCCCTGACAAGAAGTTTCTTGTCAGTATTTATCTATACTAATTAGCTCACCAACTTGAGCAACTCTTATGAAACTTTTTTTTCCCCCCCCAACTTCTTACATTCCATTTTTGTGAAGGCACCAAATTAATAGGGTTTTTTTAAACTACATGAATACACATAAATCTTACTGAATGATTATGGTAAATTTTTAAAATAGCTTCTTAATGTTATCCTTTATATAAATAAGAACAGGAATGTGACTGCAGGTTTTGTGGTCTCTCTGAAAGAGGTTAAAATCCTCTAGTACAAAGACAATCCCCCACTTTAGCCAAAACTGCAAGAAGCTGCAAGCACCTGATGCAGTGACTGCAAGTCATCTGGCATGAAAGTGAGCTACATCCTCAAGAAGGACATGGATAACCAGTAGTCTTGACATGGAACCAGCCTACCTCAATCCTGGCTAGAAAGTATACGTCAGGTAAAACCTTACATTACAGATCCAAAAAATAAAAAGCCTTTGAGCTAAACAAATTACAAATGTAATTCTAACAAGTTCTTTTCTCCAGACCTATTTCATCCTTGGAATAGCTTCCAAAATAGCTCATGAAGCTTCTTACATTTCCTTCCTACTATCCTAGTATTTGCTTAACTTAGACATTGATTTTATTCATTATTGTTTTTTCATAAAACAGTCATATTTTGCCATTAAAGTATTGAGTAAGAATTTTTAATCACAGAGCATTTGGTAAATTTCTGCCAATTCCAATTAAACTTTGAATTTCTAATTCTATGCTGCAGAAAACATAAGCTTCAGTAGCGCCAGAATTTTTTAGAGGAAACCATTTAACTTATTTCCTGAATAAATTTATAGAGAAATTTCAAATACTGACATTGTCAGTCATGTATGCAGAGTGACTGAATAAATGCGTATTTTTTTTTAAAGATAAAAAAAGTGCAAGTGAGAGTTCAGAAACTTGGGTATTGTGTTCTGATTAAGGCATCTCTTTTCCCACCCAACATTTTAGAAACGCATTAGAAATTCATCCTATTCCTACCCTTTCAAAATGACACTCCTAGGAGTGTTTACTAATCCTTTTCCCATTTCTCTCTAAACAATATCTGTTTTTCAAACTCTTCACCTTCTCCATCTTTTAACTTCACTATTTAGCCCACTCCTTTCCAGCCACTCAATCTATAGCTTAAAGCTTGAAAAAATGTGGTGTTACCTAACCCCTCACTAGCCTACTGTAAGAGCAGCTACATTTAATGCATGTCATAATCATCTAACACACATTTCTAATGCATGACACCATGCTGCCTCTTCTCCATGGAATACATACATAAAGAAGCCTCCCTGAATTAATCTAGAAAATACAATTCTGAACATCACCTCAAGCTCTATCTGGATAGTTGGTACAAAATGTCAACCCCCATGCCACTGTCCCTAACAAATACCTGCACAATGTCTACTATAGACACAGCTGGGCCTCCAAGAAATACTGCAGCAGAACCATTTTCAATCATCTTACCTTAAACTACTCCAAAGATGCAATGGAAATAGGGATTGGGTTCTTTGTGCCAAGTAATTTCTCCCCTAAAGTGAGGCCATATAAAGGGGCAGGGGCTTAAAGTGGCAGTGCCTAAGTATACATCCATGCACACTGTCTGTAACAGAAAATGAAGGATTTAAATTTGAGGCTGCAGGGAGGGGTAAGCAGGTGTGGTATTTCTTACCTGCTATCGCTGTGCATATCAGATAAAGGTGGGGGCCACCATTTGAAATCTATCAGATAATAAATGGATGTGAAGATGATATCGTATCCAATTATTGCTTGCTGCCCCTGGATATTATTTTAATTGCATTCTCAGAAAAGCTTACTCTGCATATCAAAATGCAGAGTAATGTAAGCAAAAACTGCTGCTGGGACTTTCCATGACTTACACAACAACTTCAGTCATGAAGCTTTTTTGCAGGTATTTGTCAGTCATCTGTTAGTGGCCTGAAACACTGCTGTAACTACTGCTGTGTATTTAGAGTGTAAACAAGCAATCTCTGTATTCCATTACATCCATTTACATAACTCCAGGTAGGCCTAATGTGTTCATTAGCATTAAATGAACCTTCAAGATAAGAAACCTTCTTTCACTGTTAGATGCTGCACATTTCTATTAGTGCTATCACAAAAATAATTTTCAGATGTACAGCATTGTGCTTAAAAAAAACCCAAAAACCTCATTTTTTCAACTTGTGCCACAATTATTATGATCAACAGAAACCAAATAATGCAAGCTCTAAAAGGTAAGCAGAGGACATATAATATTTTCTGAAATTATATAGTCTAAAAATATCTCCAGAGCTTGCATGACAAACTCCAGGACACAGTCCTGCACTTTTTCTATCACTATGCACAGCCAACTTTCCCCAAAACCATACTCCAAAATAGTTTTACACAAAATGAATTAAGAATCTCAAATTAGTAGTAATTTTAAAGATTCTCCCATTTTCTCATTATTTCAAGAAGTTTCCCTGTAAATCAGAGTATTTAGAAAGCCTCAAGTAGACCTGTAAGTACTCTGAAGGATTATATTTACATTAAGGGATACTGTGACTTCTGAACACAGTCCCAAAAGCTTCACTTCAGACCCAAAATTGCACTTAAAAGGAGAGATGACCAGTTAGGAAAGCAACAGATTATACACTTTTTCAGCCTCTTAGTTGCTTAAAAATTATTACTCAACACAAGCCATTTTTCCTTTATGCCTGTATCACCTTTTACATAGTATTTCTCAACTAAAATTATGCTCTCTGTAGTCCACTTCTCTTAATAATATTAAAGTCTATAGAAGCAAAGAAGGAACTTCATAGTTGTTCAAAGAAACTGCTTACTCACACACAGACATTCAACAAATATTGTGAAAAAGTGTTTCAGAACTAGATTTGGACTAAAAATTGCATTTCTTGAAGTATAACTGACATATTTACTGCATGTATTTTTTAATTCATTGTGCTCAAGTTATTCAGAGAGACTGTATGTATATTATATATATATATTTGGGTTTTAAAAGCTCTATGAATCCAAGAGCAGAGGGCAAAAAAAGGAAATTGTCTCTACAAGCAGGAGAGGAGCAGTTATGTTTCCTATAAAGGAAACTGAAACCATTCTGAAAAGAGAAGCATTTAAAAAGCACAGGAATGAAGAATTCTCGTTTTATTCAAAGCTTCCTTCTCCCTTTTTAAGCAACTGCACACAGATAAACTATTTTAACTTAGAGAACCTCACAAACTCACAGACAAAATGCTTTCCCTTCTCTTGCCTTTTTTTTAATATTTGAAAGATTTTTGCCAGCTATGTATTAGAACTTAGCTAGTATACCAAAAACAAATCAGGAAAACTGGTTCTAGGTCAGTAAAACTTTCAGTGGAAAATATTTACAGTTCTTTTATATTTTACTTGTACTTTGTACAAGTGGTTTCATTAGCATTGGGCTAATGAGTTTCCTGATACAGAGGAGTCTTCAACTAGCTAGGAAACAGTCACACGGTATTAGCCTGGATAGACAAAAATTCACTCTCTCATAATCCTCATTTTAAGACTTGCCTACTGAAGTGGAAAAAATTTACGGGGGAAAAATTCAGTGTGCTAACTACTTCACACTGTCTTCATAGGTGGACACCATCACTGCAATTTAAGGCAGTAAATCACTTACCAGAGCAGGCTTACTGGAGTTTAGAAGTTTCTGAGCTCCTGAAAGGTGGCTGGGAAGGTGAAGTTCCCAGCCCTGCTTTCTCTGTACCTCCTCACAGTAGACTTACTCTAGCCAAGTCATTCAGTAGACCCTTCTGCTTGGCAGCCACCTCGTAAAAACCCACAGAATTTTAATCTCCCTGTATTTTTATTGTGCTCACTAGCCACTGTAATTATCTCAATATCATATTTAAGAAAGGGTTTCCCATCCAAGGACTTCAAATAGTTTTCAACAATTAAGATGGTCTTGCATTCCAGTGAGGAAGTAAAGCAGCTCTTACGTGGAGGGAAGCTAAAGCACAAAGTCACAGAAAACTCTGCCAGGACTGGAAGAGAAAATCTGTGGCACAGCCAGAAATAGACTTCCTGGCTCCCAGCCCTGCATCTCAACCATAATAAATTCCTTCCTGTATATACACATGCTCAGAGAGAAATTCTGGTGAATAGACTAAAAATGCTTCAAAAATCATCACTATCCCATGAAAATGATTGGATAAAAAAAATAACACTTAAGGCAAAGAAAATACTGTTTTGCTAGGGTTTGGCTTCCCTGCAGTAGATAGCACAAGTCCTTTTTCTGTCCCCCTGTTGAACACTGTACCAGGTTTGCCATACAAATCCAGGATCATGCAAGGGTGTCAAGAGTCTTGGGTATCTAAATTCATATAAGCAGAGTTAAGTGGAAAATGACCAAAGAAATGTATGAAATCTATTCATCACTCAAGTGAGAGATGATTTCAAGCATCTTATCAGCTCTTAGCTTTAAGGAGCCCACACTCTGTCTTCAATGCCTCTTCAAAAGCCACAGGAAGCCTGCTGATTGAAATGCAGTCTCTGCTCATATAGCACCAGCAACATCTGACAGGCCCTAACTCATTCCCACCTCTGATGCAGAAAGTCAGACAGACTTCCATTTGCATCTCCCTGCAGTGGCTGCATCAGCTTAGAGGGCCCTCCCTGCAGCTGCTTTCTCCTGCCTGTTCCACCTCCCCATCCCAAAGAAAAATTTGCACACAGGGAAGGAACACAAGCAAGGCCATTACCACATAAATTATTTCTCCATAATAACTGATAAAGTTTTTAAAAATTATTTTTAAAGTGCTGGGGCTTACTGGAGGCTTTTCCATATCTGACAGCACAGAGCCCAACATCTAGAAACGTGATCCAGCGTGCAGAAAACGTGTGATGAAGTTTTCTCCCTGTTCATGCTGGAGCCCAGCCAGAAAGGAGGCTGCTCTCACCTCCCACAGCTCATGGTGCACTAACACAGGTCTTTCAGCTCTAGGAAGTTCATACAAATTACAGCACTGCTTGGTAACAGTTGGTCACTTCTAATATAAGAAAAGGGGCGTGCAATTCACCTTTGCCATTCACACATTTACACTTAAATGAGTCAGACTGCCAGCTCAGTCACATACCTCCTCACTGAAACCCTGAAATTGAACTTTAGAACTTCTCTGCACCTGAATTCTATGTCTGGAAGCATGCAAATATAACTCAGTTCTTCAACTAGTGTGAAGTCCACATACTGTTCTGGAGCAGAAAGGTACAGGGGTAAGAGAAAGTCCCAAAGAAAGCAAAAGCATATAACTAAACGCATAAATACAGCTCAGTAGTGCCCACACCTGTAACAGGAGGAACAACATGAGCCACAGCAAGGCCAGGACTCTGACAGACAAACCAAAGGCTGGGGACACACCTTCATCATTGCTCTAAAGTACATTTATCCAGGTGAAATGAACAGTGCCTCCTGTTAGGCACCCTCACCCTGCCTCTGTGCACTCACACCTTCACCCAAACAGAAAATCAAGTATAAATGTGTAACAGAGACATACTAATTTTCATTCATTTCTCTCCCTAAACATAAATTATTCCTTGAGGTTTTGACACGTGACACCAAATTTCTCTGCTTCAGGGATTTTCATTCCAGTAACTGAGCCTGCCCCATGCAGTTTTCCTGTGCAAAGCTGGAACAGGAAAAGAGAGCTCAGAGCTCCCATGGCCCAATGCAGAGCTCAGGGATTCTTTCAGGAAATCTTCCCTTTCACCACCCATGGCTTTCAGGAACAAAATAAAAAATGTAACTACATGTGATGACTCCTTTTGTGAGGAAAGTCGGGTAAGGCAACTTTATGCTACAGTACAATTTAGGATGGACACACAAGAGACTCTCCCAGCTCACATTTTCATTTCTTGCTGTCTTAGAAATGGAAAATGCACTACCCTTTACAGTCAAGTTTGAATTTCAAAGTTAAGTGCTTAAGTATGAATTTCAAAAATAGTCAAAAAGGTTTCTTGTGGTTATGACTTACTGAAATGAAATTGCTTAATTTCACCTCAAAAATCAAGGTGAAAGAACTTCACAGAAGAAAGCTACCAAGAAAACTTAAAACAAAATTATAAAGACCCATTTTTGCATGCTCCTGAATTTTGTCTGGCATACTTTACACTAAGAAACTCTGCCATAACACTGTGAAGTGCTATTATTTACTCTCCTTTTCAGAAAACGAGAAAGGTTTTGCCCAGAGCCTTGCTTAGGTACAACTGATTAAAATCTAGTTCAAAAGAACCATGCCACCCAGCCAGATATGAAGAGATTTGTTATTCTAAGACTTTAAAATAGACTGGGTTTTATGCCAGAAGTGAGTCTATCCAAGCTGTTGTTAAATAGATGAGTCTGTCTAAACTGAGATTTATCTCATATCTGTCCCTAAAGGCATTAAGAGCTGTTTTTATATTTACTTAACAACTTAATTAGCTACAACATGTTTTCATTTCATTAATCAGTGACTAATGGGAGTATTTTGTGCATGTGCAATAACAGGCCCCCTTTAAATTATAAGAAACAATTGCATAGTGCAGTATTTCTTTTGCTCTAATAATTCAGTGCTTACATATTGAAAAAATGTTTTCTACAGCCCATTTAAAAAAAAAAATTAAGATGTCATTTTTTGTAAAAAGAATCATCTTTCTGACTACAAACAGAGCTTGGGATGCGATTTTTAGTACGGAATGAGTTAAAAAATTCTATTCCCACTGCACCACATCTCAGTCCTGGGAATATCCAGGAACAACTCATAATCTTTCATGTTCACAATCTTTATGCCTCTTTCTTTCAGTAATTATTTAGTGAAATTATTTAATTACCTGTCGAAGTCACTTTGCCCTTCCTGCAGCTTCTACTGGTGCATTGAGAGAATCAAGATAGCTTTAGCTGATTTCTGGGGAGAAAAGTGTTACCTAGAGATGCCTATCAAAAAATATAACGTTAGTTCAATACTACACAAATTTCAAAACCACAGAATTACTACTATCTCCAAAGAAAACCAGGATTTTTTAAGGTGCAAGAGTTATTCAGACACTGAAGTGCCTCCTCTCAACTGAAGAAGAAAAAGATCTCGCGTTGTGGCTTTTGGAGTCCATCCAGGTTGACAAAGGACCCTTTGGAGCAGTACAGAAAGAGTTAACAGGAGGCTGCAGCTGCAGCAGCACTCTGCTGGTGACCATTTGCACGCCTGCAAGGTACAGTCCCAGCAGACACATTATCAGATTAGGGGAAGGCAAACAAACTGAATTGAAACCATTCTTCAGCGAGTCCGACCTCTTCTTCCTGTGATGTCATTCTACAAATTGCCCCAGCTCTTTTCCCTCCTCTCCAGAAGGAGCCAGGCTGGCGAGAGGCTGCCGGGACACGGGACGTGAGGGCTGTGTTCTGCAGGAACAAACACGCTCTGGAATTTCATTTTTGCCCTCACAAGCAGCTTGCTTCCCGCCCCGTGGGGAGAGCAAGCCAGCAAGAGCTCAGAGGAGCTGAAAGCAAGCTGGTTTTACAGAAAGAAGGCTGAAGGAAAAATGCATGCACCAACACTTTGTGGCGTCCGGGAAATCGTTTTCTAAAACCTACACACCCAGTAAATTTGGCTGGACAAGACCTCATCATCATGAGCCGCAGCCACGAATAAGGCAAAAATTTCTGCAAAGGCTTCATCAAATTGAGGGGAAAATGGAATTAAGCAAGCTTCATGGTGACCTCATCTGCCACAGATGATACGTTTTTTTTGACTTTTGAAGACTGCCTATGTGATTACAAATAGCTCTTGGAAGAGAAGAGTGACCACCTGGTGATTACTGCTGGAGTATGTGTTCCCCTGCTACAGAGCTAGTGTTTCTCCCCTGAAGCTTTCCAGTGCCACAAATTTACCAAAGCACACAGTTCAAATACATCTGCAAGTTCTTCTGGAATTTAGAAAAAGTTGCAATAGAAATACCAGAGAGACCTCCAAATCACAGGAGTTTTAAATATACCATTATAATGGTAAGCTCTAATTGTTCCACTGAAGACTCCTTTAAGTATACTTTATACGGCTGTATCTTTAGTATGGTGTTTGTTCTTGGCCTCATAGCAAACTGTGTCGCTGTCTACATTTTTACTTGTACGTTGAAAGTGCGAAATGAGACTACAACTTACATGCTTAATTTAGCAATATCAGATCTGCTTTTTGTGTTTACGTTACCCTTCAGGATTTATTACTTTGTAACAAGAAACTGGCCATTTGGAGACATTCTTTGCAAGATTTCTGTCACCCTCTTTTATACAAATATGTATGGGAGCATTTTCTTTCTGACTTGCATAAGCGTAGATCGCTTTTTAGCAATAGTTCACCCCTTTCGATCCAAGACTTTGAGAACAAAAAGGAATGCAAAAATTGTCTGTGTTGCAGTATGGATAACTGTGTTAGCAGGCAGCACACCAGCAAGTTTTTTTCAGTCTACAAACCGCCGTAATAATACCGAACAAAGAATGTGTTTTGAAAACTTTTCAGAGAACACATGGAAAACCTACCTATCCCGGATTGTTATCTTCATTGAAATAGTTGGGTTTTTTATTCCACTCATCTTGAACGTGACCTGCTCTACCATGGTCTTACGGACTTTGAATAAACCACTTACGCTAAGTCGGAATAAGTTAAGCAAGAAAAAGGTACTCAAAATGATTTTTGTCCACTTGTTGATATTCTGCTTCTGCTTTGTGCCTTATAACATTACTTTAATACTTTACTCCCTTATGAGAACACAGACCTGGGTTAACTGCTCAGTGGTAACTGCTGTCAGGACCATGTACCCAATCACGCTGTGCATCGCAGTTTCAAACTGCTGTTTTGACCCCATAGTCTATTACTTTACATCAGACACAATTCAAAATTCAATAAAAAAGAATCGGTCCACTAGAACCCAGAACATCAGATTCTCTGAAAGGCCAGTTTCAGAAAACTTCATTCAACACAGCCTACAGACCATAAAAATGAAAATATTTGACAATGACTCTACAATATAAACTGTACTAAAAGACTATGGGCACTAAACTGGAACTAGAAGCCTGCACATTTCTTCAGCTGTGGAAATATATTCTGATATGTAAATGTCATGCTTCCTTCACATCATAAAAGTTTATGATACAACTGTAAAAGTGTTAAGTGTAATAGTACACAGAAAAAGTATTTTAAGAATTTAAGTCTAATGTCTGTTCTGACAGGCTGTACGTTAGAAATGAACTTTTGGGTTCGGATTAGGTTATCAAAGTCCAAAGACTGTCTGTCAAGTCAAACACAAATGAAAAAGTAGGTGGGTTTTTTTAATGTTTTGGTTTTTTGGTTTTTTTTTTCTGAATTTAAAACAATTGCTCGTTTTTAGTAATTATATCAGCTTCCAAGTTACAGAGGACAGAATTGAAACTGCCTGGTTTACACTGCAGGATCCAGTTGCTGAGGAAAACAAGACCATATTGATCATGCTATTTCAGCTCCTGTACCTGCTCAGGAGTGTCCTCTCTCTATCTTACCCCTCCCTCCTGTCTTTCCCCCTGCACCTTCCTTCTTAGAGACCATTATGCTCATAAGAGGCTTTGATTAATAGGCTACAAGAACTTCAGTTCTCCTGGGTTTATCTGATATAATATGTGCTTCCTCCACCAGTCTGACCCCCATAAAGCAATTAAATCCTCTGGTAGTTTAGGGCATCTGGAAACAACTCAGACAAACTGGTTTTTCTTCTCACCTCTGTCTCAGATGTCTGTGTAATTATAAGAAAATAACCTCTGTTGACTGAAGTTATTGCTTTAGGTACAGTACCACTTTATTAAACTCTTCTGTGAGAAGTCAACTTCTTCAACTCAACATGACTTTTGAGCAAAATAACATTCTCTAAATAAGGTAATTCAATCTCAAAGTAGTAGTTACTTAGAAAAACATGACCTTTGC
The DNA here is from genome assembly GCA_023637945.1 of Phaethornis superciliosus. NCBI lineage: Eukaryota > Metazoa > Chordata > Aves > Apodiformes > Trochilidae > Phaethornis > Phaethornis superciliosus. The sequence goes on along the minus strand of JAJQWJ010000001.1, from coordinate 168,654,680 downwards.
TAACTAGAAATGAACATGTGCATCAACCAAAGTATTTCTTCTAGGAAACTATTTAGTGCCCCATAACATAATTCAAGACAGTGATTTTTGGAGTGAAACTTCCTCTCAATCTTTGTGTCCTAGAAATATTTTTAACAGAAGCATTAAAAATTGGAAATGCTATTGTGCTGCAAACTTTATGAAGTATAAAAATAAGTTAATTGGGGCTAAGTGCTAGCAAAATTAATCAAGACATTCTGAAAAGTCAAAGCCATGCAAAAGGAGAAATCTACATATACTACTGTTACAAACAGGAACATGTAGACAAAAGTGCTTTAAAACATCCTGCTACATAAGTTTCCCAGCTATTAGAACACTGTGTACATTTTTCTCAAAATTAATTTAACATTGTTGTAAAATTAAATAAATACTGAAAAGGAAATAGTAAGTAGTAATTGTTGGTTTTTCCTTCCCAAAAAACAAAGGCATCAAGAATAAGAACTGAGTTAAAATGAATGCGCACTTTAGATTTGGAGCAGTTAGTTGCAACACAGATACAGCACTGAGGCATTTTTACTTCAGGGCAGTTTACAGAAGTGTGAATCGATGTGGAAGAAAACTTATATTGAGTTGTCAGAGCATATATGTTACTGGATTGAGTTTGCTTCTCTTTGCAAAGCTTTTGTGTAATTGCTATAAATCAACTGCACACTGCCTACTACTACTGGAAAACTGAGTTACTCAAGCACAACTACAAATGAATGCTGACTGAATTCTAAATTTAACAGCATTTTAAATCTTTATCCACACAACTGACAAAAGGAAAATTCAAACAGTGTGAACTAAAGCTACAAAGCTATCATAGATATACATGTCTGCATAATATCTGAAATCAGGCAGTTACCTTAGCTGGGATTCCTATACTCTTCTGATTCATATCTGACTTCAGAAAAATGAACAAAACCCCTGGCATGAGTAGAAATTCTGTACGTGTTCCATATTCCACCGACAAATCCAAAGTCACTGACAAATCTAAAGTTCAAAAGCCAGAAAGATATGCATCTCTAGTGTCTCAATGCATCTCTCTCTAAAGAGTCTGTTTAGTATTAGACTCTCTCAAAAGACACTGAGACTAAAGCCCTTGATGTGACTGTTGGGCTCTGTTTCTAAGTTACTATTCTCACCGAGCTTGGCAAAGCAGTTACTTGCTTTAGTGACAACTTGTTCAGCAATACTTCTGCATTACAACAGTGAGCACCCTGGAGCCTCATCCTGGTTAAGAGAAGCTGTTCTGTCTGAGATTACAAAACTGCAGGGAAAAAAAATTAAAAATCACTGACTTCAAAGCAGACCAAGCAGATAAACTCACATGCATGGCTACACTCCTTTAAACCAGACTCTCCTTGGTGCGTGAGCTCCAAGAGTCTGGGGAAGCAGAGTACACCTTTCAGCAAAGTTGCTCTTTCTGCCTTGCACTCATTTCCCAGGGCAGTAGATCCTGCTTTTTGCAATAGCATAGTACAACAGAGTACAACAGCTTTTCAACCAGTTAATAGCTTGACATCTTCAAACTTTACAAACAGCTTTACATCTTTTATTATTACACTCTTTCCACGGGGAAAAAAATTTAAAGCAGCATCTGTAACATAGACAATCTGATCATTACTTGAGAAATTCCTGATCTGACTGATTCAGAAGAGGAGTGAACCTTTATCTCCCACAAGCTGATATCAAGCCAAGCCACCAGGACTATCAGGACTGGATGGTGTTTTGTCCACCTTTTCCACTTCTGCAAACAAGATTATCCTGGAGAGCTGTGTATGGAGCAATGCTTTCACTGGTACATTCCTGAACAGCCACACTCCTTCCCACTGCTCCTGCCTTTGATGCAAACTCTTCTGTCTCTCTGGTAAGAGCTTATGCCAAAATTTAAATCTAGATCAGGAAGTCATGTCTAGGTATCTCAATTTGAAGAAGGTATATATACTGTCAGACCTCCTGAGCATCTGAGTGTGCTGCATCCAGCACTTCCTCGTAGTACATTATTTTAACTCATATGCCAAGGGAACAAGTTCAGGTTTAGGATCAAAACTTACAAATTTGTTCTTTGTAGTTGCTTTCTTCATCTGAAGGGTAGAGATACTGTGCACTTTAAAAAGAAAGTGCATAAGAAGAATTTCATTAAAAGATAAATAGTGAAAATTTAGTTGATTCCCAGTTGACTTTTAAATCTAAACCAAGGTAGGCAGCCATTGCTAACTAGATAATTACCCATCAGTTTCAAAAGACAAGGAAACAAACTCTCTCAACACCTCTGATTTACAACATACCATTAGCTTAAATGCAAACAAATTTCCAATTCCACTTTTTCTAAATTTATTTGAACTTTAATTTCTGGCTTTCTCAGGAACAGAATACAAGTCAAACCTTGCTGCACTCAGTATATACATCTGAAATTTAAAGAAATGCAAATAACAAGTCAAGCACATCTCTGCATTTTTCCTCTAAAGGTGCTTTAAAAAAATGTCATAGATGACACTACATGCAGGTAAGAAATCCTTAACTGGAATCAACCTCCAAACTTACTGCTTAAGAATGTAAACTAAGTCACAGAAATATAAAGACTGGGAAAGAGCTTGCAAGATCAGGCAGATGGGAAGAATGGCTGTAGTGGATCAGTCCCCAAACATTCAGCTTATCTACAATCCTGCCTCCAACAGTTGTCCCAAAGTAGATGCCTGGGGAAAAGATGACATACAAAGCACATGAGGCTTTCTCTTGTCCAATTGCTGTCTTACTTCATAAGTTATATCTCAAGACTTTCCAGGTCAGACATGTTCACAGGCTTAGAAACATCAAAATTTTCTTAGGCGATCTGTCTTGTCTCCCTCTGAAGTCATGCAAACATTTTATCATCCACAGCATTCTACAGGAAAAAGCTGATCTTCTGTGTCTGCAGGGGGGGGGGGGGGGGGACAAACCCAAAAAAACATCCTTTTGTTTTAAATCCACTAGTTTCATTTCTGTCTCTCCATTTCTTTTGGAAGAGACAAGGAGCACTTGATTGCCATTCAGTCTTTCTGTATCACTCCTAATAATATGGTCTTCTGGCACCTCTTGCAAATAAGAAAGTGATTTTCATTTGTAATTTCAACCATTGCCAAAGATGAGATTTTCAGAATTACATAAAAAACTCAGGTAAAATTACAGTGAACCCAGCAAGGTTCACTTTGAGACTTACAATTTGAAAATCCCCCTTGTGCATAGTATCCTCTAGCATTATGCACTCTTACAAGTTTTGTCTAAGAGTTTTATCAATGAAGAACATTTTTTACATGCTTTTCCAGCAGTAAATGTAATATAAGCTTCTTACACCTAGGCAGACCTGTAAATCTTGAAAAGTTCCTTTTTTTGCTAGACTATTATAATTTATACCTCAGGGTTACTGGCATTTGAGCATCACTCACAAAATGAAAGAGGATATGCATCAAAAGCTAAGGGTAAAATGTAAATCAGAATAATTCTAGATCTAGAAGTTGTAAATGCCTGGGTTGCATTTGTTATCCGGTTATCAAATTATTCAGCACTACTGCAAGGAATTGGATAGAGAAGTTTGCTCCAATCCTCTAATTCTGCTTTGACACTAAAGACTTTCACATTTATCACCTCTGCCTCCATCCAGTTCCTGGTATCCAACTCCTTATAATGAAAACTGAACTTCTCACAAAAATAAGCAAAAAGAACCCTGCACACATCATCAGGTCTTCTATAAAACCTACCATTTTATTGGAAAACTAACAATTCCAGAACTAAGAATTTTTATCATAAATTAATAATTTTTCTTATTTAATAAGCAGTTTGTCCAATCTAATTAATAACAAAAGTATAAGCTGTCCTGCATTTAGGAGTCTGTGGTTTAAACATGAGAATTTAACCACAACCAACAACAAAGGAAGGCCTGTAACTAAACATTATTGTCTTTCTATGAAGAGATAAAAGAATACTTTTACACACACGCACTAACATTGCTATAAGATTTGCCCAACTCACCTTTTTTCAAATGATGAGTTGCTACCCTTAAGAAAAGAAGTTCTCCAATAGCAATGTTAGTAACAGGAAGCACCCAAAATTAATGCCATGACATGAAAGCAAGTGAAGCTATGTTAACTCTTCTGCTTTTCAGATAAATTTTGCAAAAATTACCACTTTATGAAAGGAAGTCAATTGTACACATTAGTTTCAAGTCTTAACCCTTCTGTAAAATTCTGCAACATTAGATCTACTAAAGATCTACTAATTTTTGGAAGTTTGTCCTTGTAAGCACTTTCTAAATGTAACAGAGTTAAAATGAATTTGCACCTTAGATTTGGAGCAATGGAGAAAAACTGTTAAGCATATGATTTACTTCTATTAACCTTAACACACAAACATTCTCCATCTAGTTTAGGTTTGCCATTGAGATAGATGATCTCTACAGTGGAAAGAGGTACCTTCCAAAAGTAAATAATCCCATTGTAAAATACTTGTTTAAGATAAATATAATGAATTGCTTTCTGGAAGTTCAACTCTGTCTCAAAACATAGAGGGAGCCTAAATATCTAAGTTACAGAAGTTTAAAATTTAGGACTCGTATATCCCTACATAAGATGAAACCCTATACTTTAAAGCAGTAGATCAACCAGGGAAAAAAATGAAAACCTTAATCAAGAATGCCATTCACATTCACAGAATGAAAACCCCAGATATCTGCTGTTTCTTAAGTAATCCCTTTGGCTGTGTTTGTACTTGACTCAAAATTGCATTTTAAGGGTTGGGCTGACTTGGTATACCTGCAACAGAGAAATCCATTATTACTGTGCTATTGTAACCAATGTCTTACAACCCCAGTGAGTGTTTTGTACACTTAGTGAGTGCCAAGCATGAAGTGAACACATTGCCAACACAGACAAAAGCAGGAAACACAGGACCTCAGCTTCAAGTGTTCTGGTTTCTCTTCCAGTAGCCTAGAGGATTTGCTCAGATGGTAACACCCAAGTATAACAGCTTGAGTCATCCTCACAATAAACAGGAGTGGCAGTGAAGATTTTTCAGAGTGTTGGTGCAGACAGTGAAGACTGCCATTCAGTATTCTTCCTGTTTTTCAATTTGCCTTCAGCAGCTAAGACAAACAAAAGTTTCAAACCTCAAAAAGCACAGCATGATTTCTGTAAAAGAAACTCCTTTTCAGTAGTATTAGAAAGGTAAGGCAGAAACAGTCTTACATATTTTATTTATTTAAGAACTGTGTGCATGTATATATATACATAAACTAACCAAGTATATAAACATATTATATGTAATATTTATTTTACACTACCTGGTATATTCACAAATACCCCAAAAGCAACTATCTTAAGAGACTTCTAAGAACGCACTTTGTATGATAAAGGCAAAATCACAGAAGGCTTTCCAGTCACAGCTGTGACAACTGAAGTGTCAGAGGTAATTTATGAGCTTAAAAAAAAAAAAAAAAAAAAAAAAGCAGATGCAGCAGAACCAGCACACTCTTTTAGCACTATCACGCCAAGCAGCAGTGGTGGCAGTGACCCCTCTCTCTCTCATCACACACCCTTCTGATGCAAGCAGAAATATATTTAGTGTGTACGGACAGAAAACCTCAAATCAATTCTCAGTTCCTTCTTTAAGTTTAAAGCTGCACCCTCCTAATGTAACTTTTTTGAAAGGAGCATGGTGAGCCCACGAAATGGCATAGTTTGCTGACCCTTAGCACACACATTTTCCCCTGTCAGAAAAAACTGATTAGAAATCACTGTCCATAGCAACCTCTGTGCTGAGACAGGATACTAGACACCTAAAATACAGGAGCACAGGAGATGGATGATGTCTGCAAGAACAATCTGATTCCTGCAGTTCCTGAGGTGCCTGGCATCACACCACTCAAGTTCCCCAGGTGGTTCATATCCTGCCAGTGAATGTACTTGCAAATGTAATTCTGGATAAGCTGAGCATTTTGTTTGCCTGAGGCTGCCCCACATTCACAAATCAGGTGTTCTTCTAAGGAAAGAGAAAATTTAGTAGACACAGAAGGAGTACCTCTGACACACACTGCCTTTACTAAGAGAAATTCTCTGTTGTGCAGGAACATGTAGGACTCCTGAAGCCTAGAGGAGACAGTAAGGGAACGTGTGACTCATTGACCAGCAGTGAAGTCACTCGTGTTTGAACCCACGGCTGTGTCTGTAGTCAGTAACACAACGAGCCACAGCCTGTCCTACAGCCTTGAGGGCAAGTGGCAAAGCACAGCTTGCACTCACACAGCTCAACTTCCTCTGCTTCTAATCCATAGCAGCAGCTGAAAACAGTCCATGAACTGCATCATGCCCCAAATCTTGTCTAGGCATTGTCCGGAGGAGTGCTAACAGAAGCCAACGTGCCAGGGAACAAATTACCAATGACAAAACAGCTCTGATGACTTTTGGGCAATACTCAGGCCTGAACCATAAGGGAATCAAGCCTGGTCCTTTTGAGGCCAGCAGCACAGACACAGCCCCAATACCTGGTCATTGCCACATGGCCTTACTTGACTAACAAGGTTTCAAAGTCATTCTTCTTATACAACAGTAAACAATTTTTCCAGTAATCTACTGGAAAGATGTTGATGGCATGACCATTCTTACTTCCTCCAGTTTTAAAAGGAATGACTTAAGACATCAAAATCAAAGAAAGGACTTCCAACTGAATGCAGACACCTACCTCCAGAAGAGGTGCAAGACCTAATAGAGAATACTATGGAGGATACCTAGCATAAGAAAATACAGGATGCTCAATTCCTCCTTACCAGGAGTACAGACACCTATTTTGAAATTGTACTCTGCAATCAAGGAAACAGGCACTAAGCACCCATTTATGGTGAGCTCCACAGTAACTGTGTTCTTGTACAATCAGAACAATAGGAGGCTGTATAGTTAAGCTTGTACTGTAACAAACACTAGGGAGTACTTGCTAACCTGTAACTTCTTACAGCCTTACCCTGACATGGATTTGCCTAATATTTTTTAAGCAAACCTTAAATAAACCTATTTAACATTTTTCTACTTACAGCATGATCAAAGTAGGTCTGCTGTTATTCCAGCTCAGTGAGTTTGTCATGTTAATGCAATAAAATATATTCTTTGGCAATGCATGGCTTTCCTCAGGAAGGCATTTCTGCCACAATGAGCTGCATAATTTAAATCCAGCTGAAATCTTTTGTGTGGGATGAGTTATCTTGACTATAAACATTAACTACACAGTTGGCAAATACTAGTCCAAACATTGAGTGACATTAAATCAATGATTCATGATAAAACAGTATGGTAAATTTCTTTGTATAAGTTGAATTGACAAGAGAAACCACAGGGAAGAAGAAGCTGATAAAGGAGAAGCATTACAGAGCACAGTTTAGGCAGTGCTCAGTAGCAGGAGTTACAGACACACCAAAGTACACTTCCCAACTTCTGATCATATTTTAACCATTAAGAGCAGTAAGCTTGTAGAGCCATCTTTATCTTGCATCAGCCATTAAAACTCCAAACCACATTACAACTCCAAGTAACAACACCTATCAATACCAGTGTTCATTCTTCCTTTGAAGAATACAAGTACCAATTAGGATAGTAAGTGTTAAAGAACAACATGGCCAAAGGAGGCTACAGCATCAACAACTGTAGTGCAATGCACTGCTTCAGTTCAACAGCTGTTTGTCCCTCACCATGTAAACAAACCCCAAAACCACAGCTGAAACTAGCAGACCAAATCTGACTGAACTCCCTGTACCCTGCCACAGTGAGCCTTCTCATTCTGCTCTGGGCTGTTCTGGGGTTGTAGAAGAAAATGCATCTGCTGCCACTCATCCCTGTTAACAGTGAAAGCTATCTTGAAACCTTTTAAAACTGCAGTCCTGTGAAGAATAACCCTTGGACTTTTACTCTCACGTGGATGAGTTAACAAGGTCACAACAGAACATCTTACTGGAGAGATAAACAGGGAAGAGTGGCCATGATTCTTTCTCTAGCCCACCATACTGGGCTGACATGAATTATCTTACCTTTAGCCAAGGCTCTGGCTGGTCTGCAACTTCTGTGCAGAAGAACAAGACCCTTTCATTACCCCAGTATTGGGAAGCTGAAGCTTAAAGGATCAGAGGGGCTTTGCATACCTCATCTCTGCCCCAACAAAGGCTGGCTTACAGAAAAAGTATTTTGTAGTGCTGGCCGAACTAGTTTAAGTATGCAAAGTGTGATGATTTAGTACATGTGTAGGCTCTACATTCTTCACCTCCTGCACATGTGAAAAAACATGCATGAAGTCTATTCTCTAAGCAGCAGTGAGAAAGAAAGCTGATACCTTGTTTATTCCTCCCTGAACACAGCTTCTGAGCAGAATGCAAGCTGAGAGGCAGGGAAATGCAAAAAAAACAGCAAAAAAGAAAAAAAGAAAAAAAAAAAAGAAAAAAAAAAGAAAGAAAAAAAAAAAGCAAGAAAACAACAAAAAAAGCAAAAAAAAAACGCCAAAACCCAAAGCCCCCCAAAACCCCAAACAATAACAAACAACTCTCCCAAACAAAACAAAAACCAACCTACATCATGATACTCCCAAAACCAAATTAATTTCAGGTATTACAAATATTTCACTCTCAAAGCAGAGTGTGAAAACTGATAACTTTGCATTCAATTTGCTTGTGCTGAAAACCTGCTCATTTCCTCCTAAAGCAGTGCAGCAAGCAGCAACATGTAAGTCAAATATGTGACATGGCAGTTGACAACGCTTTGTCTATGGGAAGTTGGGAGATTCTGGAATTTGTTCACAAAACCTTCATCTGAGATATTCAAAACAATTACTTTTTTTGGCTGATCAGCAGAGATCAATTTGATAACATTATGGAAAAGGCTGAGCATGAACTCCCAGTCTGGCAGGTGACAAGCTACTCCTTTCACAGGAAACAGATTTTAACTATGCCAGGGTTTAAATCACATTTACATAAATATGATAGAAATGAAGCAAAGGCTACGGGCACCTTTATTTTTCAGTCTAAGGTATTTTCAGTTCCCTTTATTTAAAGATACAAAACTAATATAGTGCCCAAAATTCTGTAGTGGGATGAAGCATAAATGTTCTACAGTAAAGGATACTGTATCATATATATCTATTTTGCCAGAAAAATTATGCAGATCAACATATTCTAAACTGATCTCCACATAATCTTCATCTGCAAGCATAACTTCACTAGTAAATAATATCTGAGTGGATACACAGGGCTTCTCCCTTTAGGAAGATCTGAAGATTTATTGAAGATCTCCAATAAAGACCTAAGGAAAAGGAAGTACTTGCCACATGATTAAGTCAGTATGGGCACTTGCCCCTTTTCAAAATTAAGAATTAAGAAGAACCTTCAATTTTTTTCCTTTATTTTGCCTATGTTTTTTGTTGTTGTTGTTAAAAGAAAGCGTGGCCTAGAAAGGTTTAATCTTCCTATAGTACAAATGACTAAATCAGCTAGCTATGCAAAACCAATAAACATATTCACAAAGAATAGAAGTGATATATTATCTTCAGATAGGAGTAAGAAACAGAATCCTTCACATTCATTTGATACAGCTTCCAAAGTCAGATAAAAGTCAGAGGTACTTAAGATTTTTCTCTTCACAGCAATTATGCATAGCATTTTTACTCACAAAAGTTCTGCGAAAGGTAAAACTTCAATAAATTCAATCTATTCCATATTCAGTTCTCAATCACTTTAAATCTCATATTGAAGTCCTGCTTCCTAAAGCAGTCAGAAGAAAGAGTAAAAATTGGATAAATACAGACCTGACTTTCCAAAGAGCAGACAAGCCTTTTAATGAACCTACCCATGGAGGAAGGTAAGAACTAAAAAATACAGCAAATAATTGGGGAAATCTGAGTTGCATTATGCAAATATCTGTAAATAAATCTTTCAAATGTTTCCATTCTTATTTTCCAAGCTGTATTTTTTTTTTGCAGAAGCTTTAATTATTCCATGCTTTTTTTCATCTTTCTTCATTTTAACACTTCCAAAAAAAAAAAAAAAAAAAAAAAAGACACTGTATCTCATCATATGAGGAAACTTCCATCTTTTTTCTGTGTTATCAGGTAATTAAAAAATTACCTGAAATTAAAATTAACCCAAAGCAATCACATATAGTGAGTCTTCGCAACTATGCAGAAGTCATCTGGATTTTCTCTCCTTTGAGTGTTTGGAGGTAAGCAACATTTATTGGTATGAACATTTCGCTGCCTACCCATCTTGAGCAAATTACTAATTAAACAGACACCTGGTAAACCTTGTACACCATTACATGGAAATAATATCTAGGTAAATGAGGAGATTAATATCCACGTAATGAGCTGCAGAAGAATATAGTAAACCACTTTTGTTCACCACCTGAACCTTTCTGGGACTCCTCACTTCAACAGCCTTGCAAGTCAGCTACAGAAGCATTCTCTCCTGTCACTAGTAAGTTACACTTTTCAGACTAAACCATCCAATATTTATTTAGATGTGAGGCACAGGTGGATTTTCCACAAGGGAAGACTCATGGCTTTGTGTTCTGTGTGCAGCCTTACAATGTACCAGCCCCAGGTCTTGAGTGCAGTGGCCCAGGGACTCAGGACAGCATTTTAGCACAGCTACCATCTTGCTATTTCTCATCTCCTGAGCCACTATTATGCAGTCTGGGGCTTAGAGCTCACAGCCCTTCCCTTACAGGCAGCTGGAGGAGGCAATGGAGGACACTGCAAAGTCACAGGCTCCAACTGCTCCAGGCTTCCCTCAGCTTTTGAGGGAACTGCTGCTGTGCCCTTCAGTGCCAATTCCAGCAGCAAGACTGCAGACTGCCCTGCACTTGGGGAGGGGTCCAGGGGGGACATGATGCACAAGTACATGAAGTAGAAGAGCCCTTGGATATGCATACATTTCTATTTAACTCTTCCAAAGTACTCTACTCCAACATCTTACTGGCACTAGGTGATCCCTTTCAATTGAACTGTTCTATTCTACTAATACTATATAAGCCAATCCAAAACAGCACCAAACATAAACCCCTGGCAACTCAAAAAAGACACTTTCAGTATATTAAAATACATTCAAGCACTTGGGAAACTTGAAATAATCCTGTGCTTGTTCTTGTAATTTTTGAAAACACAATGCTTTGGATTTTCCAATCTGAAACCAAGTCTAAATCAGATTACCTGCATGTGATGCTTGAATTATTGTGAAGAAAGTGGCAAATATGGCTTATTGATGATTAGTAAGCTGACTTCAAATTGGTTTGCAGTAGCAGAAGCCACTTTTTAGAGTCAGACCTGGATATCTGTACCTATGCCTTCTGAATTTTACAATTCTCAAATAAACACTCCTTATATGCCTGCAAGCATATACTTAAAATACTGGTTGTCTCTTGAAATACTGCCTCATTTACCCTGTTTCTGTAGGCTCTGGGAAAAGGCTCTCAGCCTCAAGTGCTTTCAAGGCAGCCTAAACTCAAAGAAGATCAAAACCACAAAGAAATTCATACAGCAATGGAGAGACCATGAGCATTTCCCAGGATACAAAACAAACACATAAAGGCATTACAGAGGAAAAAATTTGCACTCTGGTACTGCACCATAAATTCAGGGGCAGTGTTGTGGTAATGAGCAGGAAGCTGGATACACAAGTCTTGACAACCTCACTGGAAATGTCACCTTCATCACTGTGCCTGTTCAGGGAGCTGCCAGGGTCGTGCCCATTCACTCTGTTAGCAAGGGAAATAAGGTGGCAAGGGCTGGCTGGCACAAGGTGGTCCACCAGATTCAGTGTAAAGCATGGCAACTGCTTCCAGAATGCTGCTTCTGAGCTAGAAACCTGAACACAAGATGGAGCTCTTGCAGCTCAGGCACAACAGTGTTCTCAGTTCCAGGAGTATAACCCCACAGCCTGGTCAAGTACCACCTGTACTACAAAACTGTTGACTTTTCACTCTGAAGTCATATACAAACCAAAATCAGATTACTCTGAAAACATGCTTTACAGTTAAATTATCCCATTACCCATGGCATACTGTGTTTTTTAAACTTACCAGAACTGTAAGAAATGGGATGGGTTCTTAAACCATCACTTTATGTTTCTCTGGTTAGAATTAGCTGTCTCTATTATCTTCTGTTTTGTGGCATTAACAGCATATTTTGGGTTTATAATTAACATACAATACAGAGAAACACTTGATTTACTGAGATCTAGCCTAAAAAAACCAACCCAGCCACGAAAAATACCAAAGTGACTGAAATTCAAAGGACAATACAAATCTGTATTTTAAGTACTATTAACAAACATATCAGATGCACAGAACTAAGGCCCTATTGCCAAGTGGGAATAGCAAATGGATAAAAATTGACTTACAAATAAAAACACAGAATGTATTGCTGTGTTTTTGGAACCAAATGCTGTTTATAGGTATTACCGTTAAGATTCATGCCAGACTATTTAAGATGATGTCAGCTTACAACCACACAAATCAACAAAGCTATGTCAACTTCCTCCTCTCATATACACCTTTTTTTCAAAACCTGAAGACATGCCACAACTAATCTTGTTTTGCTCTTGTATTTTACTACAAACAAGTCACAGCAAGACCACAACTTATCTTACAGAGCTGCATGTGATATCCTTTTCCTTCATATGCATGTTAGAGACAGAGAAATATTACTTTAAAACATTACTTACAGATCGCCAAGCCAGAGACTCCATAATTTGATGTTCACAGCGTTCCAGATGCTTTCTCATTTCCCGTGTTAGGCTTGGTTCTGCTTTAATAAAGCTTTCAATCACCTTGTAGAAGTCAAAAGCTTTTAAATCAAATACATTGAGAATCCATGGGAAAGACAAATTTGTTTCAGCACTGGTACCATCACTTTGTGAAGCGTTTCCTGCAGGGAAGACGGACTAATATTATCAACAGTACTATATCCTTCCCCTTCCAGTGATTTTTCCCTTTTTTAGTCCCTATTTTCCCCAACACTGGGCACTTTTAGGATTCAGATGTACAAGGTGCTGGGCCATCTTGTCTAGACTGTCCTTTTGCAAAGAAAGGTTGGACCAGATGATGCCTGCTATTCCTTCCAACCTGGTATTCTATGACTATGATACTGAAATAACTGCTGGTTTAGGCAATTGTTATTTATGACTTTAGATTCAACTTACTGACATATGTAGCCATGACAACCTCAATAGCACACGCCAGAAGAGATGTGTGGAAGATGTTATCATTCAGAAGTTTGCTACAGAGAAAGAAAGTTATTAGTACGTGTCCTAAAACTAAAATAGAAGACTTCAGTAATGAGGTAGGGGCACATACCTGAAATTCTGCACTGAGAGGCGCTCTTCCTCCTGAAATATATACATCAAACCAACTTGTGAATATTCTTAGTATTTGTAAAAAGCAATGCCAGTATGAAGGTACCAGTACTAAACTTACCGACTTGAGCATAGACTCCATTACTCTATAATACAGACGTACTCCAAGCTTGTATCTCTGTTAAAAAAGAAGAAATTCAAGAATACTACAAGATGTTTTAAGAGACTACAAAAGGCAAACTCATGTTTTAGCAATTCAGAACATTCAAATTTTTTGGAAGAGCCGCTATAAAGAAACCATTATCCCCCATGGATTCTCTCTCAATGGAGAGGCTTCAAATAGTTCTCAGGTATGTGACTACCCCAGCCCCATGAAGACTGATTAATCAAGTATTTATGTAGATTCACAGCTAAAAGAATAAAAAATGCTGCTAACAGACATGAGACTGTCAAGTACAAACTTGGTTGGATTTGATCGCCAAAATCTTTGTTGAAAGCACAGCTCACCTACATTTTATAAGGAAGTGAGTCATCTTCCACAGTTTTAGGCTAAATTACTTAATGAATGCAAAGTTATGTTTCACTAGATGTATGTTACCCAGCAGTTTTCCCATTCTTCATTAAAGTATTTCCAACATATTTCTTTCCATCTCCTTTTATATCGAGAATGATTTGCAATATTATCTTTACAGAGCTCCAGGAAAAAAATGTCTATTCCTCAAGATGAGAAACAATATTGTTACTTTTTACCATTATTAAAGTAGGACTGTCACTGGAGGAGGACAGTCAAGTCCTCCAAGAAGGAGACAAACCAAGTTTCACATTAGGTAGTACCAACAGAGTTGAAATAAATAATACTGAGCCAAAATGCTAGATACCTGTGAGCCAATTTCAGCACATCCCAGTCCAACTGCTTCAGCAAATTTCTTTTTGAAGATGTGGCCAAGGCTTTCCACTCTTTTCAGAATACTATCCTTAGGGTTTAATGTGCAGTTCTAATCAAGTACAGGAAGAAGGACAGAAGAAGGAAAGGGAAGGGAAAAACATTTTACTTCAAAAACATTTTAATGATTTAATCACATTGGACCTGCTTCACTTAGCAATATCTCTCAGCTCACTAGCATAAATACAAATTGAGCATTTCAAGAACACAGAATCATTGTCTAGATTTCAGCAACTTCCATTAATTACAACTTTACATCTCACATGCAAACAGCTACAACTAGCCCAAGTCATATGCGAGTAGTATCACTGTTAATGTCTTTCATGGCAGAAATGTTTAAGTTGTTCAACGGTGGATACAAGAGAGCCTCTGTAAGCACATCCTCCTTCCCTTGTCTCCCTTTTAAATCCCCTTCTTTTTCCATCTGATACATAAATAAACCTTAATATTTACTGTAGTAACAAAAAGATTAAAGAAGTTACAAGGTTTCAGTACACACCAGTCCAATAGCAGTGCTTTCTAAAATTATTACATTTAAATGATCTCAATTTAAACTTGCTTCTTCAAAAATGGTTGTTAATACAGGATTTTCAAAAACATATGTGGCAGATCTGTATATGTACATTTTGCTTGAGTGGTAATTCCAACAATCTTTCACAAATCCACCTTCTAGTCACTTACATTGAAATATACGTTGAGAGTATCTGATGGTTTATCAGTTGCAGAGTTTAAAATCATAATCAATTGCTGAATGTTATTCATTGCAGCTCTGGAAAAATACAATCAAATGCGTAATAAATATTAAAGCTGACTTGGCAGTTTCACAAAAATGAACAGCAATTCTACACATAGACAAAAAGATACTATTTTAGTTCTCAACTCAGATAATAAGCAACCTTTTGGAAAAAAAAAACTGTTATATGGTGTCGATCACTGAATTCTAATAATATAATTCATTGAATCATCTGATTATTGGAATTATTACAGTCCACATGTAAACAATGAAAATAACATAAATCAAGTAAAAAAACCTAACAAGCACTTCTGAAAGCAATGAAATAGTGGAACTGCAATCCTTGCATGTGAAAATATTTATTAAAATAAAGCAAATCCCTAACAAAAAAACCTCTTTGCTTTACAAAATTAATACAAAACACTGGTGAAGACAGCTTTTATGTTTGAAGTCACCTGTTCACAAATGTAGTAAGATGTATTCAAATATGGCAGTCACAAGGTAATACAGCCTTTTTAACATCCATGCTTTGAAAAAAACCAGATTTTTCAGAGGCAGAGCTGCCAACATTCCTAGTGGCACCAAAATACAGAGTCTTCTCCCTCCCTGGATCTGAACCCAACAGTCACATTGAAATATAAATACTTACTCTACCGCCCAACCACTTAATTTCCAATAAAAAGTCTATAATTTCTGTAATCCTTATTCTACCTGCTGTATCTGTAAACTAGGTTAGAAAGATCTTAAATATAAAATTCTCTTAACTTTTCAAGTACTGTGACTTGGAAAATGATGTGGACATGAACAGAAATCTTTCTCTTACCAAGAAATACAAACAAAAATTCTTTATTGTCTAGATAAAGAGTAGATGATAAATATAAATATTTTATTAACTGATGCATACTTAAGTATTGAAGTATTCCTCCATATACTTTCTGACATTTTTGAACAGAGTAAAAAACCCAGCACACAAACATCAAAACCATTTGTATCCCTACTTAATTCTATAATTAATGCTAGAATTTTCTTGCCAATAACAAATCCACACCACCAAGCAGAATCATTGATTTATATCCAATGTCTTCACACAGAAAACTACTAAAGCTAACACAAGTAACTACAGTATTTTAAATGAGCTGTAATAGCAATACAAGCATGCATAAGAACTTACGTGGCCTGGCTTTTTTAAAACATATTTCATGTTGTGTATTAAGTAACAGCATAAAGTTTCTACTCTTTTAGAAATACCAGAATCATAGAGTGGTTTGGGTTGGAAAGGACCTTGAAGATCATCTAGTTCCAACACCCTGCAGGGGCAGGGACATCTCCCAGCTCAAGAGCATCCAGCAGGAAGAAGGCAGCCACAACTTCTTTGGGCAACCTGTTCCAGTATCTCACCACCCTCAAATTAAAGAATATTTTCCTGATATCTAACTTAAATCTCTCCTCTTCAAGTTTGAAACCATTGCCCCTTGTCATCTCACTACCCACCCATGTAAAAAGCCCTACCCCAGCTTTCCTGTAGGCCCCCTGGAAGGTTCCTATAAGGTCACCTCAGAGCCTCCGCTTCTTTAGGCTGAACAACCCCAACTTCTTCAGCTTGTCTTCATAAGAGAGGTGCTCCAGCCCTCTTACCATCTTTGTGGCCCTCCTCTAGAACTGCTCCAACAGCCCATGTCCTTCTCATATTGGGCACTCCAGAACCAGACACAGTACTCCAGGTGGGGTCTCACAAGAGCAGAGCAGAGGGAAAATCACCTCTCTGGACTGGCTACAATTCTTTGGATGCAGCCCAGGACACGGTTGGCTTTCTGGGCTGCAAGCCCACACAGACACTCACAGAGCTCATATTAAGGCTCAGGTCCACCACAACCCCCAAGTCCTTCTCCTTAAAGCTGTCTATTCTTTTCTCCTCCCAGCCCCTATTCATGCATGGGACTGCCTCAACCCAGGTGCAGAACCTTGCACTTGGCCTTGTTGAACTTCATGCAGTTTGCACAAGCCCACTTCTCAAGCCTGTCAAGGTCCCTCTGGATGCCATCCCTTCCCTCTAGAATGTTGACTTCACCACACAGTTTGGTGTTGTCAGCAAACTTGCTGAGAGTGCAGTCAATTCCACTGTCCATGTCTCCAAAGATGTTAAACAACACTGGTCCAAGTACCAATCCTCGAGGAACACCACTCATCACATGTCTCCATTTGGAAAATGAGCCATTGACCACAACTCTTTGGGCGCAACCAGCCAGTTCTTTATCCAATGAGTGATCCATCCATCAAATTCTATCATTCCACTTTAGAGATCACAATGTCATGTGAGAAAGTGTCAAATGCTTTGCACAGGTCCAGGTAGATGACATCTGTTGTTCTGCCTTTGTCCACTGAGGCTGTGACCCCATTGTAAAAGGCTACCACATTAGTCAGGAAGGACTTCCCCTTAGGGAAGCTGTGTTGGCTGTCACCATCCACCCCTTTGTTATCTGCTTGCCTTAGCAGAGCCTGCAGGAGGATCTGCTCCATGATCTTGCCAGGCATAGAGGTGAGACTGACTGGCCTGGAGTTTCCTGGGCTTTCTTTTTTTCTATTTTTTTTTTTAAATGGGGGTTTGGTTTCCCCCTTTCCAGTCAGCAGGAATTTCACCAGACTTTTTGATTACAATGGACAGTGGCTTTGCAACATCATCTGTTCTTTCAGGAGCCATGGGGAAATCCCATGAGGTCCCATAGATTTTTCACCTTCAGGTTCTTCAGGTGGTGTCAAGCCTGCTCTTCATCTACAGGGGGAGAGTTTTCCTTTTCCCAGTCCCTGCTTTTGGCTTCTGCAACATGGAGAGTGTGACCAGAGTCCTTGACAGTGAAGACAGTGCCAAAGTAGTCACTGAGTACCTCAGCCTTCTCTACATCTTGCATGACCAAGCTTTTCCATTTCCTTCTGGAGTGGGACCATGTTTTCCTCTTATCATTGACATACTTATAGAATTTTTCCTGTTGTCCTTAAACCCCCTTGCCAGAGCCAATTCTCTCTGTGTTTCTGCTTTCCTAACCTGATCTCTTGCTTCTCTGACTACTTCTCTGTACTTCTCTCAGGGTATCTGTCCTTGCTTCCGTCCTCTGTAAACTTTGGTTTTAATCTGAAGTGTGTCAAGGAGTTCCTTGCTCATCCACACCAGCCTCTCAGCACTCCTGCCTGCCTTCCTCTTCATTGGGACACAATGTTCCTGGGCATGTAGGATGTGATCCTTGAATATGAACCAGCTTTTCTGGGCTCCTTTCCCATCCAGGGCTTTTTCCCATTCTACCCTACTAAGCTCATATACCTCAGAAACTAAGTGGGGAGAGAAGAAAAATATGTTCAATCACTATAACTGTAGCAGTACAAATCTAGTTTTTAGAAGGTTTCAGTAAAATCACTTCTACCAAAACTCTAGTAGTAATAAGGAAAAGCATAGGGGCAGTGGAATAACCTAAAATTAAAACACAATTCACTCCCATTATTCTCTGATCTAGTAATTAGCCATTTTATCTATTGCTTTCTATATAAATTATGAGATACATATCCACTGATTATTATTATTATTAGATTCTCACCAATTTCAGGGGTCTTTAAAGCAGATCCTAAGTATCTAGATGCAGGAAAAAGACACTATAAGAAGAGTTAAATAATAAGTACGGTGCTTTCAAGAGAACCTGTAAGGAGCTCTATTTAATGCAGGGAGAGCTAATGAACCACTTTCCACTCTATGCTGGTTATCAAAGGTTCACTGCCATCTAGTGACAGTTCCGTGGATTAAGGAACAGTTACTATAGCAGAAATCACTGCTGGTGAGTAAGCCTTCACTTGAACTGTCTCAAACAGCATCAATTTTGGAGAACTCAAAGTCAAGCATAGGTTAAGAGAACCTAAACACCTCAATGGACCTCCTATCAAGATCAGAGTTGGCATAGCACATTTCATACTTTTACCAATGTGGAAACTTAGTGCTCCTGGACTTCCTTAATAAGACTTTCATCTCTAGAACATAAAGCATCATTCACAGTATTAAGGAGCTTTTTTAAACACCAGTATAACTGATAACTATCAATACCAAGCTATGTGTATTTGTGAAAAAATGTATTTGTATTTAATGAGGAGGTCATTGGCAAAACTGCACATTATCTAGTGAATGCATCCAGTTCCTGATACCACACATAAGTCTGGGAACTAAAAGACAAAGTTATGTCTTTCTTTCTTTCAAAGAAAACATCACCAGCAGTTAAAGAAGCATAAGACCACTGAGGTAATCAAATACAGACTTTTGCAGTTACAAGAGATTTAAAGTTCTTTCATATACATATCAATATCTGTTTCAGCTGCATATTTCTTTTTATGACAAAGGTTTTCAGAACCTTACTGTTCTGTTGGCTAGAAAACAACTAGTTTCTGCAGATGGCATTTAGTAGATTTATGGACACAAAAGCCTACACTCTAATTTATTCTTCCACGAGCAGATCAAGACTAACAGTACTTTTAAAAAAAAATTTACTCATTAGAGAAAACTAAAGTAATAATTAAGGATATGACTGCCCAAACACTGCTGTTTGTCCACATAGCATGTGGACATGGCACTGCAGAGACACAGCTGGCTGGTTCTCAAGTACCATCGGGCAAAAAAGGCCACTTTTGTCAAAAAATTGTGGCACACAGAAAAAAATCTTGCATGCAAATCTTTTTTCCTTTGGTTAACTGAATTCAAGCTTCCAAGTTTTCTGCATTTGACTACACATCAGTCCCCAGTTAATACCACATTTCTATCACAGAATTGCCACAGTTGGAAAAGACCTCTAGGATCACCGTGTCCAACTGTCAACATCCCCTCCAATAAAATACATATATCAATATCTGTATCACCCACGAGAGCATGTCATGAAGTGCCTCATCTACACAGCTTTTAAATACCTCCAGGGATGGTGACTCTACCACCTCCGTGGGCAGCCCATTCCAACCTCTGACAACTCACTCAGTAAAGAATTTCTTCCTCAGATCAAGTCTAAACCTCCCCTGATGCAACTTCAGGCCATTCCCTCTATCATCATTTACTTCAGAGAAAAGGCCAACACCCACCTCCCTACAACCTCCTTTCAGGTAACTGTATAACCAGAGCAATAAGGTCTCCTCTCAGCCTCCTCTTCTCCAAACTAAATATTCCCAATTCCCTCAGCCTCTCCTCACAGGGCTTGTTTCTCCAGACCCTTCACCAGCTTGGTTTCCCTTCTCTGAACTTGCTCCAGCACCTTGATGTCTTTCTTGTAGCCAGGGGCCCAGAACTGCACACAGTACTCAAGGTGCAGCCTCACTCAAGTACTGGTGCTGAGTACAAGGCCATGATAGTATCACAACTGTCCACTTTCCTTATAAGCCAAAACAGGCTGAAATATTCACCTTCCCAATAAAAAAAAAAATAACAATAAGAAAGAAAACATGGCAGAAGAAATGTGTGTGCATATTCTATTTGCTATCAGTAAAGGAAGGCAGAAGACACAGAGCTAAAGTAAAGATGGGAAAGGAAGATGGAAGTATAGCAGACAGAATTACTACCAGGGAAATACAGAGTTGCATTTTCACAAGACCAGAGTCTGTAATCTCTTACAGAAGTCTTGCACTTCTTAAGGCAAGTCAGTAAAAAAAGCTTTTTCTGTTTTTCAACAACATGACTGAGAGCTCAGGGCACTTAGAACCCCTCAATACATGCTCACTGCTTATTAATTATCAGCACTACATTCTGTTTTATGAACAACAAAAGAGTTGCTTTAAAATTAAAACAACTACTCTAAAGATTAATATTTCTAGTCAGGATATGAAACAGAAAAATGCTCATACCGGACAGGCGTCTGTGGAAGTATAAGATTAATTTCCTCATCTGGATTGTTTTTTAGTGGTGTCCTCTCCAACTGTGAGCTACAGAAATGGAAAACAAACTTATGAAGTACTAATGTAATTCAAAAAAGAATGTTTTCTATAAAGACATAATGATCCACAGGGAAAAAAAACAACTATGGAACAAATTTTTTAAATTTCTAGACATTCAACCACTACAGTTGTTAGAACAATGTAACCTAAATTCCCAAGCAGATCTGCTTTGAGCAGGATGTTGGAACAGATGACCTCCAAGCTTCCCTTTCACATTCATTTTTTTTCTAGAATTCTATTTATAGAAACTTAATTAGACATACAGCTGGGTATGAGCTCCATTTCCATGCAATTTTCAACTTAAGTATTTTTCTGCCACAGACTTGTACTGTGATCTCACATTAAGTAAGGCTGTGAAAATGTTGAATTGCCAGGAATTTTATAGTATGACAGAAAGAATTCAAATATATCTGTATTACAGAACAGCACCAAAGAATGTGCCTGAGCACTGGCACTCAACTGCTTATTATGCTAAACCATCCATGGTTTATTACTGTTACCATTCCCCAAACATTTGGTGGGTACAGGTCATAATGGCCTACAGGCCATAATAAAGAATTGCCCAAGGACCACTTCCAGCAGGCAGCTTCCAAATGCCACCAGCTGTTGATAGGAAGGTGGAACTAGACGGGGAAGACCCAAGCCACTCCATGCCAGCTGGCCTCAGAGGCATACCACCATCTTGGCCATATCTAATCAAGTGGCATAATATGGCCTCAGCCTCCTCCTCCTGAGTTCTCAGCTTTTCCTGGACAGCAGAGGTTTGCACAGAGTGAGAACTAGTGTAGAGCTTCCAAATATTTTTTGGTAGAGTCAGTCATATTTTCTAATTACTGAACCTGCAACATAAAACAAGTCTGGGATTGCCAGAATTATCTTAATTAAACTACAAACCTAGGAGGTCAATAGGATACAATAATCTCCACTTAGAACATGCAGCAGGGGTGCAAAGGCAGAAATCAATACAAGTTCATATTTTCTTTTGTAAAAGAAAAGCAGTAAATGGAAAGATTACCAGGCTACAACATCAGGCTGTAGAGTTTCATCATGATCCAGAAATAATCTTGCATCTATATCTCTGTTGTTGCGATAGAGCTCGTCATACTGTTTCGACAGAACTTCAACCTCAAAAAAAACATTGAAAAAACCCTTTTATTTTACAGGACTAAGTCTGAGAATTCACTGAGTGATAGAAGCTAGTCCTACCTAGTGAATACAATGCTTAAATGCTAAGGAAATGGCCTTGGAGCTCACAAAGTCACATCTTACACAAATAGCTGAAATATACCCAGAGGAAAAATCACCGTTCTCATGCACAATCTTTTAGAAAAGAAAACAATAAAAAATTATGAGAATTTAAAAACAAACATTTTTTGACACTGTAGAAGAGTTAAAATACCTGGAACAAGAGAAAGAGAACTTCAAAGATGTGCAGAGTGGTCTGACAAGAACATTATGATGTTCCATGTGAACAAGTATAAGGTCTGGCACCTGGGAAAATATAACCCAAGAGTGCAGCACAGATTGGGATCCACCTGGATAGAGAGTAGCTTTCTGGAAAGCTACTGGAAATCGTGGTGGACAATAAGATCAATATGAGTGAACAGTGTGCTGCATCATCAAAGAAAGACAACATTAATGCTGGATTGCATCAACAACGACATCACCAGCAAAAACAAAGATGTCATCATCCCACTCTACTCAGCACTTGTCAGGCCACCCCTGAAACACCAAATTCAGTTCTGGTCCCCTGCATATAAAAAAGACATGGAGAGGCTGGAAAGGGTCCAGAGAAGAGCTGGATCAAAGGACTAGAAAGCCTGCCATATGAGGAAAGGCTGAAAGAACTAGGTTTGCTTAGCCTGGAAGGCTTAGGGGAGATCTTGTTGCCATGTTCCAGTACTTAAATGGTGACTACCAAGAAGATGGAGACTCTCTTTTTACAAGCAGTCACATGTTTGTTTTATTTTGAGTGACCAACTAGTTGGAAGTCTGGAATTTTTTTTATCAGGGCCAGATACTAGCCTCAACTTCACATTTGCTGCTTTGCTCCTGCATAAGTAGGCAGGCACTTCAGCCATCTGTTCTTTGAGCCCTTACACATACTACATGACACTGTGCTCGAGCAAACTCCTGCCATACAGACAACAGTGCACAGGAAACCTAATTAGTCCCCTCTTAGTCCCAAGAAAAAGCAAGTTCAAAATATCTCCTACACAGTCTTGTTCCTCATCCTCTCCATTTAGCTTTGCCAAAGGACTTTGCTCTGAACTGATCTCACGGTGAAAACTTTGAGATTAGGACTTTAAATCAAAGATTATCTTAGATTCCTAATACTGCTTTATTTGTCCTTCATTTGTTTTGTTTTAAAAGTTCATTATCCTTTCATTTTTCATTATCGTCCTAAAGGCTTATGTGTTCTTTTTGTCTAAAATATTTCAGTATTTCATAAACTTCTAGAAACTTTGGGTTCTCACTGCAAAAACTATCAGTTCTTAAAGAAAACAGCTGCACTAGGCTAACTCAGAAGAAAACTTCAGCAAAAATAAGAGTTGTGAATCAATCTACTCATCAGCCCGTGACACCTGACTGTCAAATACACAGTGAGGGCAAATGAAATACCAATAATTAAGCTCAAAAGTTTTTCTTGCTTTGGAAACAATATTAAGATTTATACAATTCCTCACTAGCTTTTCATGAAAATGAAAGTCACTTTCCATGTCTCATATTACTAGCTGTTTTACTGATCATCTCAGCCTATGCCTGATGGTTAGATGAATTACATGTATGAGCAGAGTACCTCTGAAATACAGCTGTAACTTTCTGCTTTAAAACATCCCCCCAGGCACTCAAGTTCCAGGAGCAAGGACCATATGATTAGACAGGTCTTCAATTTTCACCAGAAGAGTCTTTGGTCATTATGATTCTATACTTAAATTGAGTAGCCTTGGGCACAAACCCTCAATGATTTGAGAAGTGTAACAACCATTGCCTAGCATTTCATACAGGGCTTCCCAGATACATATAACCATAATTTAAAGACTCTAAACAGATTTCTGATACCCTGAAACTCATTTTGGAAGAAGTGAAGATCTTTAGTGGATCTTTTATTTTGTTTCCTACCCAGTATACTATGAAACTGAACACAATAGGTACTTGGCTGAATCTTCCAAACCTTCAGTTTGATAAGCTACAGAGATGCTTATTTTCAGTTTACCACATTTCTTGATTACATCCAGCTAAACCTTCTCTTTTAAGAATGATGGATCTAACTACACTGCAAAAAATTACCTACTAAGGCACACTCTTCCATGCAATTCTATAGATGACCTGCTGCATCCAGGCTACAACTCAAGTACTTCTGCATGGACATAGCAGTCCAAACTGTCAGTTGCAAAACCTAGCCTCATCTTTTCGATATCTAACATGACTACAGTGACATCTCATTTGAATTAGGGTGTGCATAATAAGACTGTATGCACTTCCAGACTGACTTCAGAGACTTGGTATTGTAATAGTTGTATTTTAGATTATGAGCTTCAGTAAGATCATGGGTATGCAATTCTTACACCACACTTTGCTTTAAGCAGAAATACTAATTCAGTCTCAGGAAATTAATTCATTAAATTCAAATGTAAAAGCTAAAAATGCTCCATGAACAGTGGAATCTTTGCTAAACCACATTTTGCATATTTCTTTTAGAAGAACCTATTGGATCTTCATTAATGTATGAAAATAATTTTAAGTAACTTGGCATGAAGTAAAGTACTGGTGTTGAACTGTCTTAAATTACCTCTGGTAGTCCATTTGAAGATACAATACCAACAGAATTCAAGAAAGGAATAAAGCTTGTGAAATATACATTTTTGACCTAAAAAAAAAAAAGAAAAAAACCTGTAGCATTAGCAAAATACAAAGGCAGACATGTAAACACTTTTCACATCTCAAAGATACTAGATCAGACACTTCTGTAATGCATTGTTTCGTTTTCACTAAAGCAAAATTTAAATTGCCTGTATACCCATAATTTAGTGATATGCAAGCATGCAGCACATAACCCACTGCTGAAACATTAAATGACTAAAATGAGAACAGCTCTCTTCCCAGCCCTCTTCTATTTCCATCATCTGCTTGGGTATGGAAAAAAAAAGTTCTTTTTACAAAAGCAATAGATTTATCAGCAAAGGAAAAGAGAAATGCAATTTTCTATGGGCTTGTGGTGTAAATTTTCTAATTGTGGGACAAAGCTGTGAAATCAGATCAAGAATCCACACACCACAGGCTGTATCAGCACAGAACTCCATACTGCATTCTTTACAGTGCAGTTTCCCTGGCAAAATTATCACTCACTCTAAAGAGATTAGCTTTTTTTGTGGGTTGTTTTGGGTTTTTTTAGTCTACCTACTAGAGAAACTACAGAATGGTAAAAAACCTCCATTACTGAACTTGAGGGAATAGTTAAGCAAGCAAAACTACTGATGTTTTAAAAGACTAAATAAATATAAATAAATACATATTCCAGACAGGGTAGAGCAGTACAATCTATCAGACCTTAAAACACAGGCATTACCTCATCTAAATTACAATCATGCTCTTTACAAAGGACTTCAATAACTTTTGTATCAGTATCAAGCTGCTTTGCAGTACGTGTGTTCCTGTTCTGACCTCTTCTTGGAGTTCGAGCTGAACCATTAACAGTCACTGCAGTCACAGCAGACTCTGGAAAGATAGGGAGAACAAAAACAAGGTTAGTCTTAAGAAAGAAGAGATTTACATTTTTAAACCTGAAGAGATTAAAATTTCTGCATGATTTTTCATATCCTCCTCTTAAATATTTCCCTTTTCATCTATCCAGCTGGCTAACAGAAAATATTGTTACAGGAAATGCATACAAAAAGAAAACTAAGTTTAAATTCCTGTATCAGTATGTGGACATTTTGCTTTTTAAAAGCAAGAAACACAACATAATAGCACTTTCTGTAAGGAGCATTGAATATGCATAGGCTTTGCAATGCTAGAAAAGCCTTATCTTTTCACAATTGAGCAACTTTTTTTCCTATTTGTACAGAAATGTGAAGCAAGGAGCTGAAAGAATAACATCACTCTGTCTATGTGAAGGTTAATGCAGTCACTCAAGGCATACATAGTGGTGGGAACCTGAAATACAGTTCTGCTGGTTATTTCTCCTTTCCTCAAATACTTCCAGGCAACAAGCATGAAGAAAAATAGTGTGGTAAAAATGTTCTGTTTTGTTACACTTCAAAACAGACTGTTTCAATACTGTCAGACTGAAATATAAATTATATTAACATACGTTAATACCATTACATATTGTTGGTTTAAAAATTGATATTCTTATCAACATGCTGTTCTTATTTGTAAATTCATCTGTATTTGATAACTTCTGAGAAAATCTGACAAACTACATAAACCATTCGGGTGGTTACATCTTAATCCCTCAGCCTGAGCCAGATCATAAAGCATGACATCATTTAGCAGAGTATTTGTTCTCTTGGTCACAAGGATTTGAACAATACATTGTGTTATTTGATAAAAGAATGAAGTGCTGTGTAATGGTTTAAACAGCACCTGCACATACCAAACACCACCTTCATGTTAGAATTTTAACAGCAATATGCTGTTATTATATTGCTTATATATATATTATATATGCTGTTATCATATTGCTTGTGACAGCAATAGCCATATTTGCAATTTAATCTGAAGTAGCAGCATTTCTTTCCAAGATACAGTGCACAGAATCAACCTGCTTCTAACAATGTGCTCCCAGCCTCTACAGGGTCACTAAAAAAACCAACAAACTGTGAATAGAGTTCAAAAACAGGTTGCTCCAGTTCAGTGTTCTTTGAAAAAGATGTCCATTTAAACCAACTATGGCTGTACACGATCTGAAGTAAGCAGTAGCATATGTCTGTCCTACAAAACAGACAAATTTAAATTGAAAATAGCACTGAAGGAGAACAGAGAATTCCTTGCAACAAGCCCAACCTTTCCCACTTTCTTTGCATTAGCATTAGAATAAAAGTTAGTAAGTTTTGGTGTTATTTGTTCTTACCTGCAACAAATAATTATATAGGTCAGATAAATATCTTCCAAAATATGGAATTTAAAGAATAGAGCAGGGGATGAACCATATACTCTATCACAATGTAAGCCAAGTGGTTATTTGTGAAACAAAGAAACAAAGCAGTAAAGCCTATAAATACTAGTATCACATCTAAACCCGGAAGAGGACAAACCTCATTAGAATCAAAAATTTTTTTCTATATACTGTGGTTTCAAATACTTCACTCTATCAATTCCATAGCTCGCAGAAGAAAATATGCAACAAAAATAGAATTCTGTCTTTGAAAGTTAACAGTAATTGCTTGCTTTCTCTGCCTTTTAAGTGAAATTATCCAGGTATTAGGTATAAAAACTGAATGCACAAAACTACTGCTGAAAATAAGTTCCTATAGTGAAGACATTTTATTTTTCTTTTAAAAAAAATACTAAATACACTGCCACTTTAAAATAATTTAATAAGTTCACTGTATCCAAACTAAAATATTAAAAAAATCTATTATAATAAGCTTAGGAAGCTTTATTATATTAATTATTAATGTTAGCCAGACTCTTAATATAATTTTAAACCCATTCAGGTTCTACTTAATGAACAAAAAAATTAATTAATATCCTTACTGTATGGTTCCTTGAGCATAGCAGGAGGTGACAGTTTGATAAAATAATCCAAGACACACAGCAACAACTGGAAAGAAATCACTAGGTCATCTTCCACTTGCAACACTTTACCTGCAAACATTTAAAAAGTTAAAGAAAACCTTAGTGAGATGTTTGATTTAATTTTAGAAGTAATTTGGAAAAAAATATCTGAAAGTTAATTTAATACTTGACAAGTACAATCCAGAATTCATCCAGGATGCCAGTGTTCTTCAAAGGCTATTGATTTCAAAACTCATGGTTGTAAAGAGGGTTATTGCTTTAGATTTAGCATATATAAAAATACATTTATTGTGCAGAAAATTCCTACCTCTCAGTGCTCCTTCCTGATTTCTTTTTCATTTCACTATAGTGGAGTAACTATATTCAGGTACTATAATGTATAGACCATTTCACCTACGTGTACCTCACTTCTGTGCAATTCCTCTTCACCTCTTTCTTGTGGTCTTACAATAGCTTTCTGAAAGCTGCTAAGTATTCATGAAGCAGGAGTTGCTAGTATATAGTGAAGAGAAATTCAAAACATATATTTATAGTATATATATGCGTATTTTTAAAAATCTGCTAGTCTTTTCAGGTAATCAACCTTTCTTAAAATACTGGAAGACAATAAAGCAACTCAGAATAGACTCAAATACAGAATACCAACCTTTGAAATAAAAAAAGAAAAAAACCACACCAAAAAAACCCAAACCAAACCCCCCTCCAAAATTAAAAAGCTTAAAAATATACATATTTATATACAGGAAGCAATACTAGTGAATAAAATAGCCAAATTGCACACAAATAAATATTACTGAATAGTTACAAAACCCACACAATCAAAACATTCCAGGCCTGTAATATGCATATTTGTTACAAGGGTGCTTGTCTCATACTGGACACGTAAAATATATAAACAAATGAAAAAAGTAAACAAAAAAAATAACTTTATTAAGTTATTAATATTAATAAATATTAATAATATCAATTAAAATAACTTTTAATAATATTAATTAAAATAACTTTTAATCAATCTTACCTTTTGCCAGCAAAAAAGTAATCCAGTAATTTTTTAGGACTAATACAGAACTGAGTTCAGCAGAAATCCTGTAGACACACAAAACCAAAGACCTCTCATTAACATGTAATGTTTTAAACTACAATTTCTGAAAACATGCTTCCATCTATGGAACAACTTAGGACAACATGCAACTTCTTCCATATAGTTAATTAATTAATTCCATTCACTATGTAATTACAGAGTACACATCTGAAAAAAGCAAGTCTCTGTAAATAAATTCAAGAATTTGGAAATAGCTGTATCATCCTTGGAAAAAAGAAGTGAACGTTGATAATTCACTTAACTGTTACAGTCTGTTTTCTCTCTTGTGCCTTCAACTAATGCCCTATTCTCCAGTCACAACATGACTGCAAGCTCACTTGGGAGCTGCTTAGGTCCCTTCATCCATTCATTTGTAGCTCTGATTAGGAAGCACACCCTCCATATGCTCATTCCCACCATGCTGAGGCATCCATCCTTAGGGAGCAACCCTCCATGGAAGAAGTAATCAAAAGTATACATGGCTTCTGTAGCTCTCATCATCCCACTGAAATTCTAAGTCCCCATTCAGTCCAAATTAAACATGACATACTATGACTGAGGTTAATCTTAATGACTTAAAAGATTAAATTCTGACATGTTTTACACCTTATCTTGACAAATGTTATTTAGGAAAGTCAAACTTACTCACTACTAGGTTGCTCCAGATAAATAAGGCCACAAGTCCTAGAAAATAAAAATATTTTTTTTCTTTTTAAACACTTTCCTTAAAGCAAACTATGTAGTATGTTTGACTTCAATAAAGTAAAAAATATGCTAATTCACAAATCATTATTCTGACATTAAAAACTGCTGGCTCCTAGAGAGTGGATAAACAACAGATGAACTACAGCCCTGCCAGAGCAGAAATAATGCTGCTACTTACATGCTTATGTCAGAGCTTAAACAGCAAAACAATTTTAGCTTGGCATAACAACATTTGTTATTGTTTTCTTCCAGAAAGACAAGATATGTGGCTTGTAAAACACAGCAAAGTATGTGCTACCATTGCACAGAGCACTCTATAAAAGGGCATTTTAAAACCTTTACTATTTATTTCTGCAGTGTTGCTGCAGGCCCTGGAACGTAGTGTTGCTTCCTAATTATTCTAGGAACATGACATGTCAATAAATAAATTCAGTTTATTCAAAAACAAAACAGGAAAAAATCTTTCACATCCTGTTTAAAAAAAAAAATTGTTACTGCAAAAAAGTAAGCAAGTGAAGAAGAGTTAGAGGAGGGACAAAAAAGCAGAACATGCCTGTGTAAATCTGCAATGACACTTTTATAGCCCAGAAAAGACTTGCAATTACAAAAAGCAAATTATTATACAATTTTAAAAAACTTCATAGCTTTAAGGTAACTATAAGCTTTATAAAATTACTGTGGCATTCACATTACCTAGTATAACAGTAAGTGTCATTGACTGGACTTTGAAAAGGCAAATAAAACTTGTTTATGCCTTGATTCTATAAATTACCAAGGAGTGACCAGCTACCCCTTTCAAGGGTTATTTAAGGTATATTTGAGAGTCTTCTGTGGTTTGGAAGGCAAAATGTTACAGCACTCAAACTCCTGTAGGTGAAAAATACCACAGCATTCTGAAGCAACGGTATCAAATAATGGAAGCATCGTGGAATGATGCATTCATGTTTAATAACATGAAGCAGTTGCTACTGGTATGTGCAGCAGAGAATTTCACAGAGCAATTAAAAATTACCTCAGAGGATATTACATCTTGCCAATATGCACCTGTGCTAGCACATACTAGCCTGTAAAAGGATCTAAAGCCTTCTCTGGCTTCACACTGTAACAGAGAGTGCAGCAAATTACCACCTTGGAGTAACAGCAACTCAAAAAAGCACCCATTTGACAATCTCCTGATTTTCAAATTACACACAGTAAGCTCTTAGCACTCTGCCACTAGCACACTCTGTTTTTTCTGTACAAAGAGAATGTCCTTTGGTTTTTGTTGTATGGTCAGCTAAACCACTTGGGAAATTTCCTTGATTACAAGTGAGAACTGTTAATAGTGTAAGCTTTGCAATAACCTTAGACACTGGAACAAGCAGCCTTCCAGATCTGGTAGAGAGA
The DNA here is from genome assembly GCA_023637945.1 of Phaethornis superciliosus. Classification (NCBI taxonomy): domain Eukaryota; kingdom Metazoa; phylum Chordata; class Aves; order Apodiformes; family Trochilidae; genus Phaethornis; species Phaethornis superciliosus. The sequence goes on along the minus strand of JAJQWJ010000001.1, from coordinate 168,623,773 downwards.
ATCTATCTTACTTGTGCTTTTTAATTTTTTTTTCTTTTCTTTTTTTTTTTTTCCTTCTTTCCAGAGCTCCTTAAAAAGAACCTCGAGGATCTGGACTTGGGAAGGGGTGGGCAGGTAGAAGTAGGAAGTTCATTAACTAAAAAGACAATTCATCTGTAAAACAGTCCTCTTTGTAGCTGTAAAAAGTTTAATGAAGGGACTAGCAACTACAACATGCTACTCTTACTATTGTTTGTACTGCAGCAAGGGGATTGTTTAACAAAGCATTGTAATAGTTCTGGAATAAAAGGTAAGATGTGTTTATTCAACGTATGTGAACAGTTCCATTTCAGTGTTCTGTAAATATTAGCAGACAAGAGTTTAAACAGGCTCTTCTAATGTGCAGTTTGAAAAATCTAAATACTTAAATGTTGACAGCAATACGGTATTAATGATTTCAAAATGAAAAAAACATATACTACCTTTCAAACTTGTGGTATAGTGCAAGTAATACATCATATTTCTTCTTCAGCCTTGATACAGTGCTATCAACTTTAGTGCTTATAGTATCCATGTTAACATCCACCTCTTTGAGAAACTGAAAAAATGCACATACACTGAAAGGAAAAATGACATGTCATCACAATTCTGAGAATGAGAATTCTGAAACAGATCTTATAAAAAAACAATACTCACCAAAACCCATTGCCTTACTTCAACAGACTCCAACAATTTCTTACTACAACTCACAGTGACTGAGAACTTTGCCTTGGGAAACACTACTCATACACCTCAAGACCCACCTTTACATTTTCCAGATGCAGGAATGTTTAACTAGGCAGCAGAGACACCTGGATGTATGAACTCTATTACAGAAATAGACATTTTTGGTTAGCACAGATATTATCTTTGGAAACCAGACACTGCTGCCTAGACACATCTTTCTTCCTTGTTCTGCCAGTAAAACAAATATCCAACATGGATACCTCAACTCTTCTGTTCTACCTACAAATGTTCTTTCTACTCTAAGAACATGAACACGGTCTCCATCCATGCTACAGAGTGACCTAGAAATGAAAACCAACATGCATGTATTCAATTATCTGGAATTTCAAGTGTTAAAACAGATACTGGGGACAAGGACATCCTCACCCTTTGGAAAGAAAACCTCCTGTACGGAGGCTGTAGGGAGGTGGGTGTTGGCCTCTTCTGAAGTGAATAATGACAGACTAGAGGAAATGTCCTGAAGTTACAACAGGGGGGGGTTTAGATTAGACCTGAGGAAGAAATTCTTTACTGAGAGAGTAATTAGGCATTGGAACACACTGCTCAGGGAGGTGGTGAAATCATCATCCCTGGAGGTATTTAACACCCATGTAGAAAAGGGACTTCAGGACATGCTTGAGTGGGCATAGTGATAGTGATAAATACATCTTATCTTACTGGGGAGTTGGGAGGGGGATGTTGAGGGTTGGACACAGAGTTTTTAGAGGTCTTTCCTAAACATGACAATTCTGTGATTCTGTGAAATACCATTACATGGGGTATCAAAGTTTTCCCTAGACATTCATGTAATATTATGACCCTCAGGAAAGCATCTTACCGTGTTCATAACCAAAATGAGCAGATTGACAAAAATGAATGAGGAGGAAGCTATCAAACAGATTCAACCATTTCAACAATATAAAACTGTTTTGATATTTTATCAAAATATAGTATTATGAGATATTTTTTTATCTTTGTCAGTTTAAAAAAACAGAATATAAAACCAGTAAGAAGTTTATTTCGGAGTTCTTTTACCAGGCAATGAACAATCTTTCCAATATATCTGTGTGGCTCTAGACTGTAAAATGACTGATAGAAATCCCTGCCAATTTGACCTTATACATGACAAAAAGCCCAGGGCTAAGAAGCAATTGAGTATTGCTAAAATCAAAATCAGCAGAGTAATAGCTAATAGTTAGAAACCCTAAGGGAAACAGTCTCTTTCAGTCTGCAGTGCAAGCTGGTCTGTACCCAGGTGGAACATGCTGAATGCTGATGCACAAATGCAATTGGATTTCATCCACATGGTTCCAAGTCAGCCAAGAGACTGAAGAGATTAAGTCAAAACACAGGAGCTGAATGCTGTTCTGGGAGATGATGCAAGGTAGAAGTGTAATCATGGCAGATGATTTCCAGAAAAAGGATATTCTGGACAAAGTCTGGGGCTACCACCACAGTATATCCTGTGTCCTGCCCATGCCTCCTGCCCTACAGCACCTGAAGGCTCTGCTCCTACACACACTTCTGACACAGGGCACAGTTATGAGGCAGGGTGCACTGGAATTCTTTCCTTAGATGAATCTAACACAAGGTAAGCTTATTGCTGTTTCCACCTAAATTTACCTCAAAAGTAGACACTGTCCTATAATCTTTAATTCTCTATTACAAACTTTGTGTATATACAGTAACAATCTGCTGACAAAAAGCACGTATGAAAGTACAAAATTCAGACTGATATTAAAACATCTGAAAAAGAGGAACATGCTGACGAACTATTTGAAGAGTAACATTTTTTTTCCACTTCTTGATATTACCTAAGCCTCCTGTTGGAAAAAAAAATTACAGAAAATCTTTATAGAAAGAAAGGAAATTATTTTAAATGTAAATTAAAAGAAAGTTAAACTGATTAAGACAAAGTTAAGCCAGAACAAGAATTAGCTGTATAACATCAAAGTCAGTCACAGATGAATCAAAGCAGTATCATTGGCTCCTTCAGCTCAAATAAGAAAGCAAGACTCCTTGTTTACCAAAATACTCATATAATTGCCATTAAGTAACCTTCACTTTAAAATTAACTAGCCTGATACGCACAAATATTCACAAGGCTTTAAAAACATTCTCTTTATAAAAATGCTGACTAGTTAATTGCTGAACTCTAAACTCAAACACTTAAATTCACTTACCTTATGCTTATACTTTTCAGAAGCTCTGTGAAAGTGAATGTCATTTCATCCAGATCAATTGCTACAATAAAGATGCAGACTCCCCATGTTTCCTTCTTTTTGTTATAAACCTTTTAGAAAAAGACAAAAATATTTAATTTCAATATGCAATAAAACTGGGTAATATATGGAAAGCATTAACGTGTCCAAATTAGATTAGAAATGGTAAAGCAACACCCTCAAGCAAGCATATTACTATGAGAGCAAATTATTGGATAATTGAGAACTATTACATTTTTAACATTACAGATGAAAGACCAAGCACTTCAAGTCCTAGAGTACAAGATGATTTTACCCATACAATTCAGCAAAGCTTCAAAACAGGAGTTTTGGTTGACAACTCAAGACTCCTGAGTACTGTCCTCTTCATACCCCTTCCCTCCCAAAGTTCACAGACCTTTTCAAGTTCTTTCCCACACAAAAGAGTTAAAGCTGACCACAGAACAAAAATGTAGCAGCATCATAACTCCAGGGAAGCCAATGCTATGACAGAAAATAAGTTTATTTACAGCCAAAGACAGACAATTCATCCCAGATGGACCTGAGGGCATGGGAATGGATGCAAGACAAATTCACAGCCAGAAATTAATTTCTGAGGGTTTTCTTCTTGACCACATTCTGACTCAAGATCTTTGCCCCACTACAGAAAATGGGCAGGAAAAAAGCTCAGCATTTGTCCTTGGCTGTTACACTCAGTAAGATGAATTCCAGTGACCTTATTTCAACTGATCATAAATCAAAGCCTACCAATCACTAACACGAAGATTATTTAGCATCTAGTGGCCTTCACAGATTTCTTTCCTTTTTTTATTTAGTATTCTGGGGACCCAATGCTGTAACTTCAGACAATGAAGCTTAGTTGTCTTGAATAAACTGTTTTCCATAGGAAAGATCTAAAAGTCTTGCAAACCCCAATATTTCAAGTATTTATTTCCCATTCTAGGCTTACTACTATTTAATCTATTTTAGTAGACTTTCAGCTTGCATAAATCCAGAGAAAACAACTTGGAGGAATCATAGACCTAAAATGATCAAACTGAACTACTGTGAAATGGGATTCTTGCCTCTCTTCTTTCCAGACATTGTTGCAAAGTGTTAAACACACTAAGAGAAATAACTTCCCTTTTATACCTCAAGAGGTTCTCCAGTGTTAAACCAGTCATGGTCACATGAAGTCTTAGCTTTAGTTTGCAGTTAGAGATGTTTATTATTCTGCCAACACTGGTAAGAGTTTTGATGACAGCCTACTAAAGCAATCCAGGAATATAAACTTCCAATTATGTTGTGTAAAAGAAGATCAAGAAAAATGAGAAACAGACAAATGCAATGTGTATTTGATTCAAATGGCATACAGGATGTCACCCTGTAAATAACAAAAACCTTATTTCTGAAGGGGAAGATGTGAAACTTGTTGGCTTACTAAAACCTCAGCTACCATGTCCTAATCAATATAGAGAACTAGCTAGATGGTACAGGAATCCTTCAACGATACGTTTCTGACTATAGGACAAAAAGATGACAGAGGAAAAGAACCAAGAAGAATTCACAGTAGAGGACTGATCAGAATAAAAACCTGTAGAAAAAATTTTCTACAAAAAAACTCTGAAAGTGAATACTGTACCCACTCTGCATATAAGAAGCTCTGTGTAAAGCAAGGAAGATTCTCCATTTTCCAACAATAATTGTTTTAAATTTTTTATTGAACACTGCCTAGAATGGAAGATTGCCATTAGTTCTCAACAGATTAAATCAAATTCAAATATAATACTAACTAAAAGTTATGGAAGTCAATGGAAAATATTGAACTAAGAAATAGTTCTTTTGATATGAACACTTCTCACTACACTCCTCTTGCACACAGCAAGATTGGAGGGGACATCAATCTTTCCCCAGGATGGGCAGTAAAAAAAACAAAAACAAAAAACCACAAGCATGCCAGTAAATTATGCTTTTTAGATGCAAGACCACAACACATATATGCAATACATCTGCTACTAAGGTACCACATAGCACCAGCAAGATGCACTGGTGATGATTTATGTTTGCTTTGGGACTTTCAGTAGCACTTTGTCTTATGTTTATTAACCAAGGATCCTAAAAGATCTGTAATTTTGCTCACACAGTGAGCCACATTTCCCAAGCATCGCTATAAACAGCAAACAAAAAATTTAAGTTCCACACACTGCAGCAGGCTGAAGTACACCAGATCCTATGCCTCAAGGTCCTATTCTTAGCAGAAGCTTGGTTCTACTTCTTAGTCACCATGTCACTGTTCCTCCCATTGGTTCTTTTCAATATATTAAGAAACAATTCACTTTGATTTTTTTTCCTGCTTACATCACCCAATATTCTACTCAAATTTGCATTTTACGGATCTTTTCCAAAACAAATAGCAGCAGGACATAACTAAGCAGAACATTGTCCTAGCAGTTATTAGTGCTTTTTGAACTTCCTGGACCTATCCTAGTCTTTCTTGCACCAAGATCACCTGCTGCTCACCAGAGTACCATTAAATCTACTTATTTCATCTCAAGTTTACAGGCATTATTGATTCATAATTTGGGTTTTAAGATTCATGATACTGGTTTTAAGACAGTTACAAAAGGTACAAGAGAAGCAAGCATCAGAGCCAAGTTTTAAGCCAACAACTGATGGTGTGTAAGGGTTTTGAAATTAAGACAGTAAAACCTACAACTGCAAAACAAATGTTTTGTTTATCTAGGTAGCTTGGTTTGGCAAAAAAAGATAAACAACTGAAAGAACAAAAAATCTTTGTGTGACACTAATGCAAAAGCTTTTATTTATATATATAATTCCATGTTTACAATAAGCTTGTGTGGGAGTTCACCAGATATAAAAGGAATATAAAAAACCCCCATCTTTCTACGCATGCATCTTATGCACCAACAGCACTGGTTCAGTACAACATTTCTGGAAACAGCCTTTGGAGTTCTGTCAAAGAGATTTCGAGTTTCTATTTCATAATAGAAGGGTATAATTAAACTCTGGCTGTCACAGTGGAAAGCTTTAGCATCCCTTACATAGGAAACTAACACTTCTAGCAGACAGTTGGAGTGCTTTGAACAATCTCTACAGGTCTCATCAGCCTCTTTTTCCAGAAAGACACTGTAATCATCTCGCTCTCCCCACATCTCTTACTGGGGTTCAGCTGTTTCAAGGACTCAAAGCCCAACCATGACAGGGTGCAGCTCTGTATCATTAACTCAAATTGCTGCAAAAAACAATTGAGAGCACTCTAAGAAAAGCTACAGTGCAGAGTTGTGGAAGATAAGGTGACATTTCAGAGAGAACTAGGATCATTAGTAGCTCAAAGATTCTGAAGTTTAAAAATATTAGTGTGGAAAGGTGAGACATCATGCAGGAAAAGAGCAGTGAGTCAGCCAGTTTTGGTGATGCCAGCTGCTTCAGCAGGTGTTGGTACAGACGATTCACTCTAGGGAACAGCAAATGCCAACCTTTCCCATCCAGACTGATCAGCAAAGTTTCTCACAAAGGTGTCTCAGTCAAGTGCAGGCACACTTAGACTGATCACTACATTATATCAATCTTTTGTGTGTCTGTACAAAAAATAATTGCTTTATACTTTTAAGCTGCATCTATCTGCTTTGCAGAGCATCTTTGCACATGATTACACGTACCCTAAGTGACTCAAAAAGGACAGTACTAATACATGTTTTCACTTGTTGCTAAATATTCATTGAGCAATTATACAGCATGTGTTCCAACTACGTCCAAGCCCACCTCGGCACCCTAAATTTCTGCCAGTTACCACAGTACCTTATATCTGGGACACACTGCTTCCTAGTTAGCACTACAAGTCCCCTCCACATCTCCAGAGGCTTGGCAGGCACAATGCTGAGATCAACCACAAAGAACAAGACCAGTGTGCCAGAGAAGGTATGGTTTCATGTCTCCATGCTCTGTAAATGGCTTGAGAGTGTGTTTATTATCTAATAATTTCTCTGTTTCCATTAGTGGTCTGATGATTTAAGCTTCCTCCAGTCAAACCAACTACAGAGTTAAACAGAAGTGTTCTGGTAGGTATTTGTCTCAAGTGGTGTCCTGCTATTTCCCTTTTGATTGAGAACAGAGACCAGATACATAAGAAGCTGCTTCTGTTCCAAATCAAAACTGAACAGGCTAGCACTGAATGACATTGATTAAAACATCTACTGGTGTTTGCAGGACAGCCCTGGGACAGCCCCTCCAACACATTACCCCTTCCACAAGGGAGAAAGGGGTGGGCATTTAAACCTCCCTCCTCATCCTCCAATGCCTCCCTGAGTCCCTGCAACGTGAACCATAGAGTCACCCTGAGAATCCCTGCTCCCACTGATAACTGCTTGACTTGGGAAGAGAAGCAGCAATTAGCCAGGTTATTTATTTGCTTGACTTCACACTCAAACAAAGCCTGCACTGATCTTTGCTAGGAGCAGCAACTCCAGCGCCTGCCACGTCCCTGTGGAGGCACACGCTTGCCAGCTTCCTCATTTCAACACCTTGCTGATCCACCAGAAAGTTGGAGAAAAAGGCCTTGGACTGAAACACACGTAATGTAGACTTCTTCCTATCCACTGAAAGGCCTCAATTGCACTTAAATATTAGCTGTATGTCATCATGAAGATCTGGTCATTGTCTATTTCTGACTAGGTAAAGGAGGTCATCTCCTGATGATGAAAGGATTGTGAATGCCCCATGTCTTATCTGGCCACTGCCCAGTAATGATCAGTGAAAAGAAAATTTCTCCTGTCAGTGACTCTTGCATACCAAAAGTTGTTTGTTTTTTTCACTCACTAGAACTACTTCTGTTTCAGTTCGTTTAGAGGATCTCGACGATGCTTTAAAACTTCCTGGAAACATCCACAAGCAGAAACTGCATAAGTTACTGAAAGAGCTGTACACAGCCTCTCTCCCTCACTGGTAACGTACTGTGTTGTGAAACTCAGATGCACGAAGACCTAGTGTACCCATGCTGTGGTTTCAAAGCCACAGACAATAAGGAATATATTACTAATGACAGCAGAGCTATGGTAGGTCAGCTCCAGCTGCAGAGGAATAAGCAGAAGTCAAAACAAACACCCAGATGCTAGCCCACACAATGTGACTAAAACAGCCCAGCTAGGTATTTTTTAGCTAATTTGGGTCTGTATAACAAAACTTCAGACATGACTTTATTGTATTGTAGCCAATGCCCAAGTCAGCTTGTTGTGACAGCAGTAATACACTGAGAAGGAATAAATAAAGAGAGGATATAGTATTTTAATCTGTTCCCACATGCCCAGTAACTGAACAGAGCTACCTCAACAGTAAGTGCATACAGATGAACATTATGCAACGGAAAAAAAGTTTAACATAAAAGTGTCCTTTCCTCTGCAACAGTCCTCTCTGACCCTTTCTGCAGCCTCATAAAGAAGGATGCAGTGGGAAGAAATATGTGATGTAATGACCTGCACAGAGCTGACTCAGACATATTTCAAATAACTTGGAGTTTGGAGAGTTTGCTCATCACATGGTGGTGTTTTCTACTGTCATTTATTAGTAATCTAAAAGTAAATCTTGAGTCCACACCTGTATTTGTGTTGTGCCTGTATTAAATTGTGCCAGGGGAAGTTTAGGTTGAATATTAGAAAGAATTTCTTCACGGAGAGGGTGGTCAGGCATTGGAATGGACTTTCCAGTGAAGTGGTGAATTCTCCGTCCCTGAAGATATTTACAAAGAGACTGGATGTGGCACTCAGTGCCATGGTCTAGCAACTGCAGCAGTGGATCAAGGGTTGGACCTGATGATCTCTGAGGTCCCTTCCAACCCAGACAATTCTATGATTCTATGATTTGAAAACGTTAACCAAAGAGATATATAGAAAGCAGTTTATATCACGAGGCTTATGGCAACATCCACTTTCAGAATAACTGCACTTGGAAAAAATCGAAGTCATGCTGCCCAAGCCTCGGTTGCAAGACACCTGGCCCCCAGTCCAGCAAAGTTAATTCAGTATTTCAAGCCGGGCAGGCACAGGTCAGACACTACAACAAGCAGCAGGTACTCACTAGAGCTCCATCCACAGCCGATAAACTCTCGTACGTCTTCCACGCTTTCTCCCTCACGTTCTCCGACGCTTTCAGAGCATCGCAGAGCACAACGAAGTCCGCGTCGCCGACTTCCAGGCTAGGGAAAGCAAAACCCATCACTGCCCCGCGCAGCACCCCGCACCCCAGGGCTCTGAGGGAACAAGCGGCTGCTGCAGGGCGCCCCGGGGCGACACCGCCCCAACCCCTCACAGGAGCCCGGGAAGCAGCGCAGCACGGACACCGGGCACAGAGAGCCCGGGCAGCTCCAGCTGCGGGACAATCCCAGCCATTCCCCCGATCCTTCCCGCCGCCCACCGCCCCGCGGTAGCGCTTACCGGGGGACGGCGGGCGGCGGCGCGGAGCCGGTGTCGGGGCTGGGGCGCTGGTTCCTGGCGGCGCCCGCCCTGCGTTGGGGTTTGGGCGGCATGGCGGCCCTGCGCGCGGACGGGCGGCGGTTGGGCCCGGCCGTTGGGAGCGCCCGCGGGGGGCGGCAGTAACGAGGCGGCGCCGCTCTGCCGGTCTGCCGGTCCGCACCCCCTCCCGCACCCCACCCCGCCGCTCAAACCGCGGGAAAACTGCGTCACCGACAGCCGCTCCGCCGTCACTTCCGGGGCGGCTGCCGCTCCTCCACCACACCCCCCGGCGAGGCGGGAGGGAGGGAGGGCGCGGGAGGGCGACGGTGACCGCACCCCCCGCAACACAACCCACCTCGGGTGCTTCTCGGAACCCGGAAGAAGAAGCCGCCCGCTACAGCCGCTCAGCCAATGAACGCGCTTCTTTTCTCCGCGACAGCCAATAGGAGGCGGCTCCACTTCGTGCCTCCCAGCAACGGCGGCCGCGGCGGCGGCGGCGGCGGCGGCTCCGTGAGGTAGCGCGCGGGGCGTCCCGGTGTGCGCAGGGGGCGGCTTGGTGGCTACCGGCCGCGTCTCTCGTCCTCCCGGACTCGTTTTTGCAGCTGAAGGGAGTGAAGCTGCGAGGGAAGGAGCGATGGCGTCCGACAGCAGGTGGCGGAGGGAGAAACGGCGTCTCCGCGGAGTGCTCAGCGCCACTTGCTCGCAAAATGCGCGCTTGCAGCCCAGGCGGTAGGGATCTTCCAGGGTCCTGCAGTCAATCCAAGGAGTATTGCCCAGCTATTCCGGGCATTTCAGGTACGCAGCAAGCTGGAGGCAGTGGGTACATCTTCTCTGTGACATAGGAAGAACCATAGGCCTATACATAAAAATAAATAACTGTACAGGTGTAGAGTGTGACAGAAGTTACAAATCCTTTACTCTCAGGTTCATCCAAGTCCGAACAGAAATACTACTTTTAACACTACAGTTACGTTGAACATAAAAAATTATCCAATCCTCAGCAGTCTTCATTATTTTAAACCAGTGAGATTCAAACTCCCAGTGTCCCAATTCACAGAGCTGAAAAATCTGCTATGTTGTCTGCAATCACTCACACTTAGAAGGCAAATCATAGCCGCACACTGGTGTGTTTCATTTCAGGTTTTTAAGGTGGTAACTTGTTAGAAAAAAATATATATTTGTGTGGACTCTATTATTAAGAACATATCATTCACCTAAATGAACTAGTTTTCATGAGATTGCTGTTAGATGTGTATTTGAGGAAGGAAAAAACATGAGAACAACTATGGCATATGAATAAATATGGGTTCCGGGTTCCGACTATGAATAAAAATTCACTATTTTTAAGATTCACACACTTGGTTTGTTAGAGCTCTTTATGTTCGCTAAGTTACTTTAAAACAGAACAACAGTCGATTTTTCTGGTTCATAATTAGAATTAAACCAATTACAATAAGTAAATATAGAACAAACAGGATATCTGATGCAAAAAAGCAGGGTACATAAACACCAAATTAAATGTTTGAGTTGTAGACTGTCGTGGGATTTAGACATCATGCTTCTAGTGAAACTAACAGTAACTGTACCCTGATTCTGGGCACACTTAAAATACTTTTGATAAGATGATCCCAGGTGCTGTGGAAGGTTCAGGGTGTAGGTCTGCATGTCACCTGCAGCTGAACTGCAGACAACTAGGCAAATCCACCACCTTTGAAAAGAAAGCTAGAACCTTAAACCAGAGACAGATTGCCTTCCCTCATAACTGACCTTAAGAGCATGTAAGAATTTAAAATGAGAGGAAGGCATCTCGGAAAACTTGGTCAGAGCCAGTGGACACCCTCCCAGCTGTCAGCAAGGAGGAAGCACACCCTGCTGTGTAGCTTCCCTCGCAGCTGCTTAACATGCTTTGAGAGCCAGGCCCTGGATCATCTGAATGAGATGCAAAGAATTGGTGTTGCTCTCATAACCCCCTGTGCATTAGTGCTTGCAAACATAATATCCTTTTAAAGAGCTGGCAACCAGGCTCAGTGTCAATACTAATTATCTAAAGTGGTTAGTGTGCCCAGCACCTTCTCAAGTCAAATTCTAGGCACATTTCCATGAAGTGAGGTAGTTAGGGCTCCCCTCCATAAGCAGCTACAACCAAAATACAGCCTCAGAATGCTTTGAATTACAGCTGGTGGGAGAAGAGAGGAGGCAGCAGAGCTGCAATAGCCTCTAATCCTCCATACCAGAGCTTCAGCTCTAGTAACTACATGTAAACTGCAGTAAGACTTAATGTGTATGTATGTACTTACAAATAAATGCACATGGATGTGTAAAAGTGTGTAAATTGCTGTGCGTTTTTCCCCTGTTGCTAGATACAGTGATTTGAATGTTTTAATCCTGTGTTTTAAAATGTTTTCTTTTAAACTGGGCCTTTAGGCTTTTTGGAATAAAATGGCAGAGGAAAAAAAGAGAAGCAGCTCTTAGTGGGAACTAAAAACTAGAAGAACAAAAAAGAAGGAAACACTGCAAGATCAAATAAGGTACTAATTGTAATTTCTCATCTGGCCTAGCAATATCTTTATTCTAAACATCTTGCTATGACTGCTTTTAAAGTGAGGGCATATTGAGAGATGGCAGTCTATGAAACTGCCCAGTCAGACAGTCTTGACTCACTGTTTCTATCTGCTACACAATCTTAAGTTATTTTATTATAGTAATTTTTTAACTTAAAACTGTTGCTATAGTTTCATGGTAATTGCCAGTGGGAAGAGAAGTCATGCTTTCACTGCAAATGAAGCCAGCTCAGATATACTCGAAGCTTGCTACTTATTTTGTTGTCATAAAAAATGAAATATGATGGGGAAACTTGATTTAAATGCACCCACAGTTTACCAAGACTAGCTGCTTATTTCTACATTATTACAGACCTCTACCACTTAAGTTACAAGTAAAATAGTATCAGTTCTTCTGGAGCTGTGTGACTAAACACACTAAATTGGGAGCTTTTGGATATTTCTCCCAGTACTAAATATTTGCGTAATTTTTGCTTGAATGAAGCCCATAGGCTGTAAAATTGACAGATTATAAAAATATCTGCCTGAATCATACCCCATTTCCCTGCCTGTAGCAGGCAGAATTCACCAGGGAGGGGACATGACCTCCCCAGCCAGCCTTTTGTGTGCATGGACATCCTTTGCACCATGCAGCAGCCCCCTGCCTTCAGTGTCACCTGGAGCACTGCTGTCCCTCTCACAGCCCCAGCACAGGGCTAAGAGGAGGGGGGGGGGTGGCAGACCTACCCTGGCTCCCTGCAAGCCAGCTCTAATTCAACTCCTGCCCTGCAGGCCCCAAGCCTTAAGCAAGACTTCTTTGGAGCAAGAGATGGACTGAAGAGGTGGTCCTGCTTCAGGGGTACTTCAGGGACACTAAAGCCATGCTTTGAAACAATGCCTTTTCCACTCCCAAGCATGACCTCCCCTTCTAATGCTGCATTGCAATTGCACTGGCATTAGTGCTGCCCTGGAAGCTGGAAATAGTTTATAGGTGTGCTGGGGAGAAGCTGGGTGATTGTACCCCTTATTCGCCCCTATTATCACTGTATTCTACATAAAGACTCTTTTCAAAACACAAGGGATAAAAAACAAGCCTAAAAGTTAATAATTTCTACAGTGATACAAAATCCATGAGGAACAAACCTCAATCCACTCTGAACAGAAAGGTATTTGTTAGGTGCTGCTTCCTCTAACAGTTCAAAGCCCTTCTCTCTATATATATGTACAAATATTATTAATAAAAAGTGTATTTTCATTCCACATTCACACACATCAGTGAGTTGCTTTTCTCAGAACATTACATGATTGAGTCTTAGACACTGCACCTGATGAGTTTGAGGCAGGAATCTCTTCTCAATGAAGTGTTTGACCAAATTGCTAGTGGGATCTGAAAGGACACCATGACTTTTTGCTGGTTGGAGAAACATCTGCATATATATGACATCTATATGCAAAACCTCAACCTAGACTGTTGCAAGGATACTTCTCTCCATTTGAGAGAAGCTTAGAGAGGTTTTGCATCAATCGAAGGTTTTAGACTTCATTGTCATTTTTTCTCTCATTTTTCTCAGATCATTGTATTTATCTCTAGAAAAATCAAATTATTGTATAAGGACATCATGTGTTCTCTGAAGTAAAAATGGCTTTCTGAAGTAAAAATGGCTTTCAGAGTTGTGTCTGTTTCATGGATTTGTGCTGGCATTGAGGACCAGAGTACTAAAAATTAAAATCCTGAGGATATTTATCATATGAGGCCCTAGTGCCATCAGAAAAAAACCCTACTCGTTCCTGGTACAGCTTTCGTGAGCATGGAACATGCCTTTGCATGCACAGCTGCATCACACCACAGGCTTTGTCGGGAAGAAGCCATCTCATGTGTCTCCAGCAAGCAAAGTACTCCGAGCTCAGGACACATTCTGCCCCTGGTGTATGCAGGGCATTTTGTGCCCCTTCTGCAGGGCAGTTTATTTTGGTTGGTACTGCCAGAAGGTAATTAAATAAAAGTCAACAGATTAACAAACCAGTCCTCTTCTTGCTTGCAATTACACAGCCACATTAATGACCCCGTTGTGATCCCTCCCTTCCCGTCCTGCTCAGTCCCAGCTTCTGCTTCCTCTTGCTGCATGAGAAACTGCTCCAGCATAGGCAACACCCTGTCCTGCTGCTGGCAGTCTCCCTAGCAAGGATGTTTCCCATGCCTCCTCTTCCAAGATTTCCTAAGCCCCCAAGAGGCAGAATATGTTCTATTGGAAGTGTTTCTCAGGTTACTGTTTGATTTTAACCAGCAACCCAAAACCCAATTGAAAATTAGCGACTGTAGCCTATGTGAACATAGACATTTAAACCAAGCTTTAATATTGTGTTGGGGTGGTTTTTTAGGATATTTTTTTAGACTACTAGGGATTGGAAGGGACCTCTGGAGATGATCTAGTCCAGGGCAGGACTCTGCCAGGGCAGGTTCATCTAGAGCAGGTTGCACAGCAGGACATCCAGGTGGGTTTTGAATGTCTCTAGAGACAGACTCCACCACCTCTCTGGGCAGCCTGTTCCAGTGCTCTGCTACCCTCAAAGCCAAGAAATTCCTCCTCATGTTTAGATGGAACTTCCCATATTCCAAATTTGTGCCTGTTGCTTCTTGTTCTGTCACTGAAAAAAGATTGTCCCTATCTGTGTGACACCCACCCTTTAAATATAAGCATTGATCAGAACCCCCCTTCAGCCTTCTCCATACTAAAAGGACCCAAATCCCCCAGCCTTTCCTTATAAGATGTTCTACTCCTCTCATCATCTTGGTAGCCCTTTGCTGTACCCTCTCTGCACAGTTCCTTGCCCTTCTTGAACTGGGTAGCCCAGAACTAGACCCAGTCCTCTAGATGTGGTCTCACTAGGGCAGAGGGGGAGGACAGCCTCCCTTGACCTCCTTGCCACACTCTTGATGCACCTCAGGATGCCACTGGCCTTCTTGGCCACAAGGGCACATTGATGGCTCACATCATCCTGTTACCCACCAGGATTACCAGGTCTTTTCCCACAGAGCTGCCTTCTAGCAGATCAGCCCCTGATGAAGAGTGAAACTAAGATTCTTTACCAAGGTGTGGCAGCAAAATAAATCTAATTAGGTGAAAACATTTTTGTATTTTATTCCAGCAAGACTTACAGCATGGCAACAGCACTATGGGCTCTTCTATGTTGCATCCTTCAAAGTAGTAAAATACTCTTCTACAACTAGAACAAGCAATACCATTAAGACCAGCTCTGCTTATATTTTGACACCACTGGCTTCTGCTAACACAGCCATGTCAGACTAACATCCTCCCACCCAACTCAGCCCAACAAAAGTCTGTACCCACCTTACCAGATGACAATGCTGCTCTAAGTTCATGGCTTTGATAAACCTCAAAGCTGTTGGCTTCCACAGCACTGGTTCACCTGAAAACAATCAAGCAAATAAATCCAGCCTCTACTTCTTGTCTTTGCAAGTGCAAAACGTGTGTGTATTGCTTCAGCCAACTCCACAGCCAACCAGACTCTTGCATTTTTTTTTTAAGGCCTTCAGTATTTTCTTCACACCAAAGCTTGCCCTGTGGCTCTTTACTAAAGCTGCAAGACTTCAGTTAGAGAAGGAGGGAAGGCTTGGAGCTTTTATCATGCTTTGCAAGCCCAGATCATACACACAGACTGGTGACAACAGACCTACTGAACATCAGAGGCTGCTTGGGGCACCCCATAAGAGACTAACACAGCCTGCTCACCAAATAAACACAGTGGCAGAGGATAGTGGCTACTTAAATGACAGTGTGACTGAGCATTAGGATTCATTTTCTTTCTTGCAGGAAGTTTTAAGTGTTGGCAAAGATACTTTCCAATTGGGTCATTTTGATACTAACCCTTTTCTGGATTTCATTAGGCTAGAAATGTGATCTTCAGTATAGCACAGCTGTGTTGTTTGGTTTGATGTTTTCTTGCTTAGGAAAAAAAAAAAAAAAAAAAGCTCAAGCAGCTTCTAGAGCTAATTTTTTCCATGGATTCATATCCTATGCATTACTGACTTTGTCTCAGAGGGCAGAAGTTCCAACAGGAGCTTTTCTTGCACTCAAGGGGTTTTATGTCTTCTTCCCATACAGACTGCCTGGCATTTAATAAGACTCGAGTTCATACTGGGAGATTTCCTTCAGTGCAGCTGAGTTTCTTCCTCCTTCCCCATGTATATTTTAATACTACCAAAAAAATAAACTTCTCTCCACCATCCAACAGGTTTAGAATTTATTAGAGACACAGGCATCCAGCATAGTTATATAAACCTCCTGTCTACAAAACAAACCTATTTCTCCCCACCTTTGCCACCTCTTCAGCAATCTCATTTGCTGGTGTCTCCATTAAAATTTCTTACTGAGTTGCATTTTGGTAACTAAGTTGAGGACAGTGGGAGGCTTACTGAAAAGTAACTTTCATGTTTAACTTATGGAAAATAGGAACAGCATGCTCGTGAAAGGTAGGAAACATGCTTGTAAGTACTTCAGTGTGAATCTCATCATACAGGGTTCCAAAGTACACAGAAGTAACTCTTTCCTGACATACATTTGGCCTTTATTTCAAGCACACAATTGCAACATCCTGTATGTCTGTAGCTAAATTTTCCCAATGGACATGCCAGCTTGCTTACATCTACACCAAAGCATAGCTATGTATACATAATTTATACATAAGCATTGAACCTGTGTGTATGTAAGGCCTTATTTGATGCTCACGACTGCCATGCACTAGCAAGAATGAATTAAGAAAGTCCAGCTTTTGGAATGTTAACAATTATGTATGCATTCTATATACAATTAGAAGTATTTACACTAAGACTAAACTGTAAATTAAACCAAACGCAGACGGAGGAAAAAACCCGTTGTATACTTAAAGAAACTTCCTTTAAAACAGATTATTTTATCTCAATCCAAACATTGACAATAGCAGGAAGCTGAAGGATAGCATGTTTACAATTGTTTAATAGTTCTAAAACCAGCAGAGCATCCTCCCACTATATTAAGAAAAGATCCTTTAATAGATGAAAAATAGGATTAGTTCAAAGCCCTTGACTGAATTAACCCAAGACAAAATATCTGGACACCTATGGTGCATATTACTTAAAAAATGGCTTAAGTGGTACTTTTTTGCAAAATAGTATGTAAATATTCTACTAAACATTTCCACTTT
Organism: Phaethornis superciliosus; assembly: GCA_023637945.1. Lineage (NCBI taxonomy): Eukaryota > Metazoa > Chordata > Aves > Apodiformes > Trochilidae > Phaethornis > Phaethornis superciliosus. The sequence continues at coordinate 168,606,622 of JAJQWJ010000001.1, read as the reverse complement.
CCTGATAAATGCCCAAAACTCAGAAATACAGGTCAGTTCCCATGTCATGGAATCCTCAAAGTGAATTTTGGGAGAGCCTTCCTTTTGAGTGTTACTGCCTTTATTGCTCTCCTGTTATTTTTCTTGCAACCAGCTTCAAAACAGCAGGTACTATGACACATCCCACCCTGCACTCTCCCCTACAAAAGCTGCTATTAGCGAGATCACAATCATATTAAGGAAAAAATCAAACTTGTTTTCAGAATAGCAGTTTCAAGTGTAAATGGCACGATACAGAATGGTATTAGTGATGTTTATGCTAGCTCCAGATAAACTGGCAAAGCTTGATGGCACAGGCTGACATGAAATGTCATGAAGTGGAACAAAGAGAAATGCAGAGTATTCCTGCATGTAGTGAAAATTCCTGGCTCTCAGCTGGGTCAGCCTAACTCATGGCACACTCTAGATTGTGTACATCTGTTGACAAACACTCAGGACAGGGCTTTCTGACATAAACAATGTGTTATGTCAGCTCTGGATCTCCACTCTGGTCGTTATGTATTGTGAGAATACCAACCCAGAATTTAAGCAAGCAGCACAATATTGCCTTTAAATGAGAAAGGAACAGAAAAACATGCTTCTCCATTTCTATTTCATTCCTCAGCCATCATCTATTCTGTTTTATTTTCCTGCTTTTTAAAATAGCACTGCAAGTAAAAAGCATTCATTTTAACTTAAATTTTAACTCCCCTCCACCTCTAAAAATAAAAAAACCCACCACAGTAACAGCAAAAGAAAACCCAAAACTTTTAGACAAACAGGTTTATAAGGTTTATTTTCCATTGCACATACATGGATTATATACAAGTTAGTAACATAAGTTACTTCTTAATTTTCTAGAAGATTGTTACAGCAAACACTTGTCATTTTAAAACATCGAGTCAGAAATTAATCTAAAAAGGAAAATATGACAATATTTTAAAAACAAAAATTGCACTTTGTTAGGGAGAGTCAAATACAGATTTATCTATATGCTGTAACGAACTATATAGCAGATAATATTACAGTTAGAAGTAGCTCTTGCAGTCCATTTGTACATTAATAATTCTTTTAAATTTTTACTTAATTAAAAACCGGTGGATATTTCGAAGACTTCCTCTTCTTTCTAGTGTTCAAGATTCATCACATGAAATGCACTAGCAACTAAGTTTTTATACAATTGCTATTCAAATATAAGAACACCACACCTGAAAATAAGGAAAAAACTAAAACATACTGATTTTTACATGTATCATGAGATGAAAAGTATGGAAGGTGTTCAGCAATAAAGCCCTGTCCACTACTTACATAAAAGAAGATTTTAAAAAATAATCACTGCACACAATACAAAGGGTGGGGTCATACTGTAGTTTTTAAGTCTCCTGCAACAGTAATATTCTTCATTACTGTTCACAGATGAGTGTTTCCATGGCAAACCTGTTCTCAAAGTGTCGAATCTTTCGGCAGTTCACAGCTTCACGCTTCTGAATACCTGTTTGTATTAGTACAGAAAAATTGAGTTGTTTTACATTTGTTGTAATAAGATGTCAGAAATATGCTCTCTAATATCAGATATAAAGTCATGAGAAATCATACTGACCCCTCTTTGATGCTCCTCTTAGAGGAAACACAAAGGCCCACATTCATACTTAGAAAATCAATAAGCAGGCAATGATGCTAAAGGTGCGGTGAACCAAGTCACAGCACTGGTTTAGTTAAAACCAACCTGCCAAACCCCTGCACTACAGCATGTTTTAACCCAAATCAGTTCCCAATCTCCCTCTCTGTCCATCTGTAAAAATGCTAGTGGGGATCTGAGAGGGAACAAGAAAAGAATAGACCACCATAAGCAAAAAAGAGTGGACTAGTAGGATGTAAACATCTGGGAATCGGAGACAGAATTTAACCACATTTTAGCCTAACTAATGCCTACCACCAACCTATGCTCATCATTTATTACCACAGCATCAACATGCTACATTTTGAGTCAGATTTTCCTATTGAACATTGCTCTAAATTATTTTTATAAAATGTATTTTCCCTTCTTTTTTCAAGCAGTCAGGTTGAAAAAACCCAAACTGCTTCAAGCGTGCACATGCACGTCACATACATTTTTTAAAAAAGAAAAATAAAAATTAAGCCGGTTTGAGTAAATTCTGAGTGAAAATTTTAAGGCACTATTTAGTAGCTTGTCAAGACTTTTCCAAATTATGTTTTTCAAACATTTTCAATTAAGAAGTATCAAGCACTACAATTTTACTGTGAAGACAACTCTTACAGTGATGCAAGCAGGAAGATGTGGACTAATTTATAGATGGCTTTAATGACAAAAAACCCCCTGCAATTCTGTACTTGGACAACAAGGCTACATAGTCTTCTCATATACTGAAGGGATTTTTTGACTTGTTTTTTGGGGAGAAGGGGGTGGTAGGTAATGAAACAAGATTAAAGAAAAGCGTAAGTGAAACCCTGCATGCCAGAAAACATACCCACGAAACACACACTTTTCAGCAGCTCCTAGCTCACTGGGGCCTTGAGCACTTTTGCACAGTAAGATTACTTATTTCCAGACCTACACAGAAAATATCAGCTGTACTTAAGCCCACAGAGCCAGTTACTGCAGTATGCAACCCTTGCTTTCATAAGAGTCATTCTTTTCAACATAATCAAGCCTATTTATTGAACTCAAGCAGCACTGAACCTTCTGCCAACGCAAAAGATAGCAGGAAGAACATTTACCTTTCATGGCTTCCTTGCGTTGTAGTTTGTAGGTTTCCTTGCCACGGCAGAGGCGGTAAATAAAGAATCCCAGCTGATCCACATTTTCAATGCGATCAGTGACAATCATCTGTTCATGAATCAAATAGGACTGAGGCAAATATGTTCCAGCCTGTTGAATAAAAATGTGAGACCTCTGTGAAAAGCCATCTCGTCATGGTTTCAGTACACAAAAAACACTGCAATGTGTTTCTTTAACATGTGCTCTCTCAAAATATTTTTTACCCACAGAACTTTATTCTAAATGTGCAAACGTGACTGTACTGCACTACAAAAATACATAACAATTATATTCCAAAGGGTCACAAAACTTCCACTACTGTATACATCCACTGCCCTCCTGCTACAGTAACATCAGTCTTCAGCAGAGAGAGGTTTCCTTCCAGGAGCATCCCATTTTCATGGATCAGTCCGGCACTTATCATCCGCATTTTTGACTTAATTCACAACAGCCCTCAGTGGGAACTACTTCCAGACAGGAGTTGCTCTACATGGAGATACTCCTGCTGATGAAGTACACCAGCTGCACTATATTCCAGTTGCATCCCAGGGGTTTGGGAAGCCTTGAACATATTTGCAGTATGAATCACAACTCTCAAACCACATGTAAGATGAGACCATCTAGCTCCATGAAGTATTCTGGTGAATCCCAGAGTTGTTTATATAGAAAGGTATTAAAAAGCCATGGTGACATATCAGGTGTTTTATGGTAGTATAGTGAAAAAGGGAAGAGCCATGATGACACACAAAGGCTTCCCAAGCTTCTCCTAGTCCCTTCAGTGTCACTTTGTCACAGTTGAAATGACGGAGGAGTCCAGCTCTGTGCACAAGTCACTGGAACACAGCTGAAGATGCACGTACTTTGCTATCAGATTACTTCCTAATACTGCCACTGGTAAACAATCATCAACTTTTAAAAAATATTACTTCATCTACGAAATCCTGATAGTGTGGTTCTACTTTGTGGCAGTAGAGAAAGTGTTGCTTATGTTCGAAAAATTAAATTACCACTTAGGGAAACAAATTCAGCTGCTGTGGTGAAGTATCACTATATTTTTATTGAAAATAAACAACTTGAAAATTCCACTGCAAAACAAGACTGTCTTTTCAGTCCAAGTGACATGTTGAGAATCTAAGTGCTATTTTTATAAATAAAGAAAGCACAGACTGTATAAAATTCACTTCAAAATTATAAGTATTTTCTTCATAACACACTATGAGGAAAATGACAGCAATTTTTATTTTTCTTTAAATAAAAGCATGAAGGACTTCAAACTCTCAAATTATGCCACTCATTAGTTGGCAATTAAATAATTCTAAATTACTGTATCTTAACTCCTGGTCTATCATATATCAGGAGAGAAGCCCAAGGGAGCCCCAGAGCAATGCAGCAGTGCAAGGGAGCCAGCAGGGTGGGCAGCAGTGCTGAGGACTTGGGGCAGCCTGTGAGGACATCACTGGGCTCATGTCCTCCAAAGTGCAGATCCCCTGGGACCTCCCCAACCACTCCTTCCCTGGACCCAGCATCCGTGGCCTTCCCAGAGGGCACAGGAGGAAGAGGAGGGGGACCTCAGTGCAGGAGGCTCCTCCACCCATCTGCTGCAGGAGTAATTACTCAGCACTGGGATCCACCATAACTGCAAATATCATCATCTTTGAGATGTCCTGTGCGTCACATGTTGTTAAAATTGGGTGGTTGGCTCAACAGTGGGAATGAGCTGGATGAACCTTTGTGGATACCTGGGCTTCAGCCTTGTCTCCCAAGGAAAGGAGGCCTTTCACTGTCAGTATATTCAAGCAAAACATGGTTCTTTAGGCTGGAATTATGGTTTTTTAAAAACAAACAAAAAAACCTCCAAAACCCCAAAGCCAAAATAGCCTTGAGCACCTCCATTTTCATAAAATGGCCTCTGCATGTATTCAGAGGTCATTTTAATGAATGAGCACTTTAATTTCATATATTTTTTTTCCATGTGCAACCAGCGTGACTGCAGGACATGGAACAAAGATTTATTCACTTTATATATCTGCAGAATAGTTTTCCAAATTTCAGTTACAAAACATTCAGCCTAGTTTTCTGAGACATCAAATGCCCACAGCTTTTTGTTACTACAATGAGAATTAAACAGATGTCCCATAAAATTAGGGCACTCACTATTGGGGACAGTGATCAAAACAGTTTATTTTTGCACAGATTTTCAATTAAATGAAATTATCCTGGTTATCCTCTTACTTGTAAACCAAGCATATTTGATTTAGTTCTAATTACAAACTAGGAAATGAACAGATTTTAATACTGGCATTTGTGGGAACTAAAGATGGGAACAAAACAACATACACAAAATTTAAAAATCTGGGGCCATTGTGTTTTACAGGCACCACCTGATCTTTATAGTCAGGAAATGAAAGTGTACTTTAATAGCTCGTCTCAAAATGGGCAGCAAAAAAAGCAGCACAGGACTTGCTTGTGAAGTAATCTTTCACACTGGATTTATTTATATACATGAACTACTGAGAAAAGGCTAAAACAGTTCCTGTAGTCCTAATTCCAAAGCCTTGTTCGGAAGATGTAAACCCAAAGATGGTATTAACAATTCTAAAGTTATAAGATCCCAGTAAAATAAAATTTAAAACACTCTCCCCAGTCTTAGACACAAGTTAGCTTATCATCTCTCTTCCCCACCTGAGTGGTTTTGCTGTTCTGTAAAGAAACCAGAAGGCTGAAAAGCAAGTTAAATACTATTTAAATCTGCATTAAAAGCATACATACGCAAGAGTTAAAAAAAAAAAAAAAAAAATTATTCATAATAAAGTAGTATGAGACCTCATTAAATTATCTGCTGTGGCCTCCTCAATTTCACAGGCCATTACATTTCACACAGTTACTACTACTAACAGAATAGGATGTCCCTGTGGTGGCACCAAGCCAGCCAGCACCAGCACCACAAGCCCAGCAGTAGCTTTCAGTTATCAGACCCTGCTGGGAAGTGATGAAGAGCTCCCAGAACTTTACACTGAAAACTCATTTTCAGTTGTTCAGTGATTGAATGTCAGTGCTTTCCACAGTCCTTTTTTTTAAGGACAGAAAATCTTGCTCTGAAGGTCTGGTGCTCAGAAAACCAGGAATCTGGCTACACTAAAAACCCCCTTGCTTAAATGGGCTTTGCTTATCATCCTGATAAGCAATCCTGATCACTATTACAAATCCTCCCTGGAAACAGAAAGATCCATCTTCAGGCTGCTGGAAACCTCATGAACTCACATGCAGTGCTAGTCCACCACATGCAGAGTTCTCCTGAGCACAGGGGGCAGATCCAAAAGACCTCACACACATCCCTCTCAAGCATCTGTTCGAAGTAGGGGCCAACCCTAGGGACCTGTACTTTAAACAATGCCCACAATAAAGGGTTTCCCAGTACATCTCAGCTGAACAGTCTCATTACTGTGTCCAGTTCTGGGCCCCTCAGTTCAGGAAGGAGATTGAGGTCCTGGAGCAGGTCCAAAGGAGGGCAACCAGGCTGGTGAAGGGACTCCAGCACAAGTCCTGTGAGGAGAGGCTGAGGGAGCTGGGGGTGTTCAGCCTGGAGAAGAGGAGGCTCAGGGGAGACCTCATCGCTCTCTACAACTCCCTGAAAGGAGGCTGGAGCCAGGGGGTGGGTGGGCTCTTTTCCCAGGCAGCAAGACAAGAGGGCATGGACTTAAGCTGTGTCAGGGGAGGTTTAGGTTAGATATTAGGAGAAAATTCTTTACAGAGAAGGTGATCAGACATTGGAATGGGCTGCCCAGGGAGGTGGTGGATTCTCCATCCCTGGAGATATTTAAAAAGAGACTGGATGTGGCACTCAGTGCCATGGGCTGGTAACCGCAGCGGTAGTGGATCAAGGGTTGGACCTGATGATCTCTGAGGTCCCTTCCAACCCAGCCAGTTCTGTGATTCTATGATTCTATGATTCCAGCCCATATTTCTTTCATGGAAACTTGCCTTCCTCTGAATTTATAATTCCTTCGTGACTGTAGATAATTAACTAAGAAGGTGACAGACTTCTCTCGTTACAGAAGATCTCTAATCATCTGTTAAGCTTCCAACACAAATGCATTCTGAGAGTGTCAGACTTCTGGCAAAAAAAAGAACTATCTTTCTTCCCCATTTTAAGAACAAATTACTTACGATTTAACCATACCTTGATGTTGATGAGGAGCTCCAGGAAATTTTTTGGTGGCATAACAACTGAAGTGTTCAGAGGAATCACATAGCACTTATCCAGGCTTAGGTCAAGATAGGCAGTGAGTCTCTGTTGAGGAAATATTTACTTTCATAAAAATACATCATAACAATTTCATACAGACTTTGCTAATCTGCTATTGCCTTGTGGTGTTCTTCCAGTTACTGTTTTACTCACTAGAGGGTCTGTCCAACAAACTCAATTTGAGAGTAGGTAAATGCAGAAATAAAAAGCAGTCTTCATGAGAGTTTAAGCCTATGACAGGGATTTGTGCAAGGCAGCAGGCAATGAGTAAATCAGCTGCACAATAATGAAATTACAAAGGTATATCTGATCTGTTAGGTCATCAGGTACAGTATTCATGTATTCCTGGTGCTGCATTCTGAAGCAACAGGGTAAAAACCTTTTTGTTCTATCAGAAAGTAAAAAGCTGCTGGTAAGAACAAAAAAAATGTACAAGAAAAAAAATAGTTACAGATAATGCAACAAAAATCCTTTTATTTTCAAAAATACTACTGACTTTAAGTGTTAGTGATTATTCATAACTGAATTATTTTTTTTAGGATACCTGAACTGTAATATTTGCCATTATTTGATAAATACAGAGATACAACAGCCCAGGGAATTTTCCTTGATTAATCAAATGCCTCTGCTCACTGAACTGTGTTTTACTGCATCTGCTCCTGCTAAAGAAGACATTATCTCAAGCTGCTGAAAGCTCTAAGACTGCAGACATATATAAAATACTGAGCATCAAGACAGCACCAGGACAGCAATCATCAGTTCAACCAATCTCATTACATAGGAGTAAGTGCTGTGTGTAAGGCAAATGATCCTTGCATTGACCTTTAGAGCAAAGCCTTTAACCCATTAAATCAAAAAGCAAATTTATAATATTATATTGTTCCTGTTCACTTCTAACATACTGCTTTTTTTTTTTTTTTTTTTATGGCTTTGCTTCTTTGGAGGCTTTGCTCTAACTCTTAGCAGAACCTCCCTAAATATATTCAGGAATATTATAAAATTACCCAGCTCAGGTGAGCCATGTTTTTCTCCAAATCAGGTTATGAGTATTTCATAGGCAGCACTTATTTTGCCTCGAAAAGTTGAAACTCCAAGGTTTGCATAAAAATCCAGGATGCCTTCCTATTCTTCTTTTTCATCCTTGCTTAAAAAAGCTGTGCAGTGAAGTTTTCAAATTTTCACAGAAACCTAGCTTCCTGAAAACCAGCTGGAGAACATTTCATTGCTATCAGACAGCTTCCATTGGGCTGATACAGAAAAGAAGGGCTTATCACTGCTTTATGGCTCTGTCGTTAATACTGAGAGCTGCAGGCCTATTAACTCCCTTCCCAAAAATTTATTACCACAATTCCTATCAATCAAAGATCTTCTTATGCCTTGATACCCTGGTTCCTTGCCTTTAGGAATCACAGTGCATGCAGTGCATGAGGAAAGCTCATTCTTCCAGGCTTCCTGCAGCATCTGGAAAACAAGGTCTCTTCCATGGTCGGTCAGCTGGTTCTTTCATTTCAGCTGCTGCTTTGGGGCTTTAGAGCTCAGCAATGAGAGCAGCTTCAAGGGGTGCCTGACCATACCAAGTGATGTCAGACAAAACCAGCCCCTGCAAGCTGAGGTCGAAGCTATGAAATTCTAAACTTCCCTTGCTTGGCTCCACAGCAGTTGGTGAAATTCTGGCTCGGTGGACTTGGCACAGCAAGAGCTATGTTCTCTTTATTTCCTCACACTCAGGAAAGAAAGAGCTCTAAGATTTTTCTCCTTCTAGAAACAGAACCATATTTGCAAATGGTGGTTTACAAACTTATCTCATGATGACTGTAAAATGCTGTACTTTATGTGCCCGGTTAATAATTGCTTGCAGCCTGCTGCTGATCAAAATGTTTCTGCTGCCTCCTCCGCCCTCCACTTTACCCCACCACAATAATTAGGGAGTGCATTTAGCAGGATAACTGAGAGGGAACATTTTCCAAGTTTTAAATGCTTTCAACCTCTTCAGAAATATATCTTACCCGGTGGAAGTCGTGGACGATATCAGCGGGATCGCTATCAGCAAACTCAGGGACTGGCACACTGATAAACTCAACATCTTCCTCCTCCAGGATCTGAATGTTTTGCTCAATTGTGTGGTAACGAGCACTCTGAGCCTCTGCCCCAGACTCAGGTAAACTTAAGCCATCTTCAATGTACTTTATTCCACAGAAATACACACCACCCTGCTAAAAAATAGTAACCCAAAACCATTAGGACTTGATAGAAGCTTAAAACTTAAAATTCTCAAAGCACTGTGAAGAAGAAAAACTTGTCAGCCTAGATGAAATGTCTTCCCTCTAATTTGATCCATACATCAAAGTAGGAGCCAGTTTCTATCTACAACAGGACCACGGGTAAAAACTTGATTGTACTGAACCCAGAGGGAGTTCTTCCCTTGAATTCTGGGAAAACACGATCCCAAAAGCAGGTTCTTAAAATCTAGTCTTTTAATTTGCATCTGTGGCACATTGCACCTTGTTTTTAGAATCACAGCGAAGTCTCTATTTCTACATTCATGCATATTTTCATTATTATTAAATTACTACTTAACTGTAGTCAATAATTATAATTTAAGACATTGAAACTTGTCATCCAAATCACCTTTAAAATGCAAGTCTTAACTCTGAATCTGGTTCTGCTTGCAGCAAGGGGTTGGGCAGAGATAATTTCAAGAGTTTCCCCTTCAATCTCAGTTATTCTGTGAAGATGCTTAGTTTTGCAAGACTTTGGAAGCCTTGAAAGTCAGTTCAAAGAAAAAAAAAAGTAATAAAAAGGAATTTTTTAAAATTGTGTCCTTCTGTCACAGTAAATATGGCAGGCTACCTAAGTGTAGTGCAAAAAAAAGTCCTGAGTCAGAGGTAGCCATATACCAAATGTATAGACCAGATAATTTTAGAAATATACAACTTATGCACATGCCATCAGTTTAAACTTTTACACTGAAAATGTCTTCAGTGTAATGTGAGCTCAAGTCCTCAATTCTTCCTTCAACCCAGATCTGACTCATAAACGAGTACCACAGGTTTCAGTTAAACAACACTTTCAATTTTAGCAAGCTGGTGTGTGAAAGGTGGAGCACTGATGTGCTAGCACTGATGAAACACACATTAGTGATACCACAAGGCCTTCAGCTATCCTGAGCCATTCATCAAGATACACCATGCTCTTTAAGAATCATTTGCTGCTGCTCCCTTGTAGATTAGGTTACCACAATAGCCAGAAACTGTAAACTGCAAGTTCAGCAAGAATTTCTCATGGATAAACCTTGTGCAATGTAGTCTGGTGGGAGCTGTCCCTGCCCATGCAGGGGGGTTGGATCTTGACGATCTTTAAGATCCCTTCCAACCCAAACCATTCTATGACTTTATGTTTAATCACTCTGCTTTCCACATTAGAAGTTACTAAAATGGTTTTAAAAAAATAATTCTGAGAGCAGGGACAGGAACACAGAATTCCTGCCTTGCAGAAATTGTGCACTAACCAGTGGGCTAAAGGGAGTTATGTTTTGCTTATCTTTATATTCTCCCTTTCTGACCCTGTGAATCTTGCAACCCCAGCAGTTTCTGAAGGAAGGAGGGTTTGCTGGCACCACCTTGGTAAGAGCCCAGCACATCCATTACTGCACAGTGATAGTTCCCACTGAGGAAGACAATGCTTAACTCAGATCTCCCAGATTTCAGGTAAATACTTCTCTGGCACCACTGCCTTCGCAGAGCTCCTCTTGCCTCAGTGCCAGTCACAAACACTGAAAATACATTTTGCCAGAGATCTAATCTGGTCAGTGTGCATTACATCTGACAGAGCACGTTTAGCCATGCTGACTGTGCTTCTCCCAGGTCTCCTGTAAAGCCTGTTTTTCTCATCTCTGAGAGGGCTAGGAGAAAGAGGAGAGACACTGCATTGCTTTGACAAGCAGTCCCTTTTCTCTGCATTAGAAGTACTGCATGATTCTAGCAAATCTGGAGCCAAACGAGGAGGCTTTCAAAGGGTTAATCTACTTCCAGTACTCAGCACCACAGAACAACAGAGAAAGCAGGTGAAATCTGGGGCACCACTGGGGTTCCTAAACCCAAATCCTACTTAGATTAATCCTTTCTCTGCAAAGTCAGGTTTTCAAAAGTTTGCTCCCTTCTCTTTGTCAGCTTTGCTCCTGTCCTCTTCTGCGAATAGGGAACTTCAGAGTTGGCCATACACTTTACCTTTAGAAAAGCTGAAGGTTTAGGAAGACAAAAATGGGAGCAGCAAGGCTGGTTTAGTTTGTTGCTCTTCTTCCCTCTTCCAAACATAAAGCATAAGGGAGAAAAATTAAACCCTCCCAAAATACAATGAATTTGACTCACCTGGAATGCAAAGTATTTGTATAGATAGGCACCACCCAGGATCACACCAGCCAGCATAAATGCCAATCCAAAGCACATGCACCAGCACCAGGCCCTCCTCTGCCCAACAGGCACAGCATCCTCAGGGCCCTGCAATGAATCACAGAGACCTTCACCATATTGTTCTCAAGACACACAGGAGAGCAGAGACTTCAGGCCCAGCAACTACAAACACTGCCTGCATCAGAAAAGGCCACACGTGTTTTATCACAATTGTTTGAAAATGTGTTTTAGTTGGTAAAGTTTAAAACAGATTTTTTTTAAGATGAGGTTTAGGAAAACTCGTACAAACAGTCACTTTTCATGCCATTGTCATTGGCTGTATTAGCAGGCTTAATTCTTAAGAGAAAAACAGAATAAAATCTCCTGAGATACCTAGTAACACAGTAAGCCACTTTACAGATAGCAGAAAGAAAACCATACATTCTCAGGCAACCTTCATGCAACAACAGCAGAGTGAGGGAGCCTATTCGGAAGGGTCAGATTTTTTTTTTTTGGCATAAGCATTTTAAGTGAACCTGAAGAACCAACAAAAGATCAAAGGTAGTAGGAGTAAAATACAGCCTTTCCTATATTGTGACATTGGGAAAAAAAGAGACTTAATCACTTCTCTGCTAGCAGAACAACAGGAGTGGCAACAAAAAAAAGGTACTTTGTAAGTTTTAACTAAGGAATTTTTCTGCTCTAAGACAGCATGTGCCATGCCACAGTTATCTGCTGTGCATGTTATGCTAAAGGAATGACAGGATTTTTCCCCTCTGGGGCACTAGTTTCCATAACCATGCAGTCCCTACAGGAATCCTAAGCAATAAACTGCTTCTTGCAAAATCTTCCCTGTATCAGTCACATCACAATGCTCTTCCCTCCCTCAAGTGTTTGCATAACTCACATACAAAAAAAAAAAAAAATCCAACCAGAAAAAAAAAATCTTTGAGTCATCCTCTTCCAAGTCCTGATAATCATGGGAAAAATCTCAGAATTCAAATAAGTACAAAGCAATTCATTACCCTTTTGCAACCAAAAAAACCCCAGCAGTGTAGCATGATGACAAAATCAGTATGGCCAAATAAATAGAAACCCCCAAACCAGAAAACAGAGGTACAGCATGAAGGAACTTCTTGAGAAAAAACTGATAGCTTGGATGTCAGTCAATGTTCTGCCTCATAGGGGTTTTTTGAAGTATTTACTAATTAGGATTGCATCTCACTTTGTGGACAAAGTTGTGGCTGTAGTCCCCACACTGCCTTGGTCCAGTGTGGAAGGAATTCTCCTCCTCTGGCCAAAGCTATCTAAGCAAATCTGACACCAAATGGAAAGGGGACCACACTTGTAAATGGTGGGGAAAACCAGGTGCTTCCTTAGAATGACTCACCCAAACTATCCTCAGGAGGGAGAATTAGTCTTTCCCCGAGTACCTGGGAAGATTCCTTGGTTAACAAACAAGGTAGCTAAGTCATATGTAGCTAAAATTAGGTGATATGAAACTCACCTTTAGAGTACACTACAATTATCTTCCATACAGAAGTGGCAATGAAGCTTCTTTTGGCAAGCAACAGCTGCCAAAATCTAATTCAGAAATATTTAGAGAAAAACTCTGAAGGTATTTCACAGATTTTGTATTACATTACCTTGCAAACTACACAACAGTAAATCATGTGAAATCTCCATCTGTGGAGGTTTTCATGACCCAACTAGACAAAACCATAGCTGATCTTGCTTTAGCAACCATCCTGCTTCAAAAAAGAGGTTGGACCAAATGACTTCCAAAGGCCCCTTCCAAGCAACCTTCCTAGGATGCATTACAGGACAAATTAAGAGTGTCTAGAAAAAAGTTGGCCTGGACTAAAAATGCAGACTGAAAAGACAAGTAACAAGTAACAGTAACTTTTAAAATTTTTTACATTACTAATTGTTTAAGGAATTCATTGTAAAGAATTAAAGGATTACGAACTGTGGTTTTTAACCTAGCTCTTTGCAAAGCCTGAGAACAGGACGTAATACCCATGGTAATCTAATTAACTTTCAGGTCAGGTTAAGATTCACTGTGGATTTTTCTATAAATCATCCCAATTATAAATCTAAACCAGGTAAAACAAGGATTTTTATTTTTATGTTGACCTGTATCATTAGGTAACTATTTCCCTAGATATTTCAAAGCATAAAGGACACTTGATTTAAATTTTTAAAAATAGATGTCATTTAATCTGTTGTAAGTTGATGTCAGAAAAACTGACTAGAAAAACTGACAGAAAAACTAGCTCTGAGATGCAGTGCCAAAATATTCCCTTGCAAAGAATATACAGAGTATCTTTATTCTTTCCCAGTGCTGCTTTTATGTGCCATTGTCCTCCTGCCTCCTTTTTTCACTCTAAGGAGAATTATCCATTAGTGGAATAACTGCCTCTTCCACTCCTATATCTTTCTCTAAATTCATACAGATGTACAAAATACACATCTGGGAATTGGTTCAGAAGATATCCACAGCATGAATATCTACCCAGAAATGAGGATTAATGTCAAATTAATTTTGCATAAGCCAAAAAAAATAATCGAAAAAAGTAAAGTAACTTTTATCATGCTAGGAGGAACCTGAAGGACAAGTTTATCTGTATTCCACCCTAAATAATTTTGCTTTGAAATAAGAGATGACAGAAGTAATACTCTTTAACTCTCTACCAGCAGCTGAATTTTATAACTGTTATTTCTTAAGGCATCCACGATGGTGGAATGCTAACATATTTTGCATTTGTAGCTGCCTACTGAGTTGATTTATCCACAGCCTACTGAAAATAGATTTTAGAGCAGGAGTTCAAATCCAGTTTAACTTCTTGCTTAGGACAGTGCATAAAAGTACTGCATCCTAGTACAAAGGAACCATGACACTGAAAACATTTTATGCTGTTGAAAGAGAACACAGAACTGATCACCTTTTCTGAATTTGAGAACTAAATACACCATCAAACAGTTTTAAACCATCTCCAACTAAGATTATACATACCCTCTGAAGCCAAATTATACTCCTGTTAGTAGCTGTCCCATAGCTAAACTGGCTAACCTCTTCTATTGCTGCCATGACAGCTTTCTTTGGGCTGAACTGACCCAAAAGAATAATTCAGCCCTCAGTATATAAACGTGACCCTCTGCAGTGCAAGAGAACAAAGTGTGACGGATGTTCATCCTCCTTCCAGGTCACTCATGTTCTGAAAGAAAAATCACTAAGTGAAACTGGATCCCCACTAAGAGGGACAGTGCTGACTTGGTGCCTCTCCTCACATGGTTAGGGCTGCACTTTGTTCCCAGACAGCAGCATCAGCTTCTGAAGGCAGAGCACAACAGGAGATTGCAGCCTTACTGACTGATTTTTCTCTAGGTCAGCTTTCCATCACCAGAGGTATCTGACAAAAGAAAGCAGCCTATATTTGAGGTGAATATTGACCTCTAAAAGCATGCTTCTCTATTTCTGTGAGCAGCAATACTTAGTCAGAGCTGTTACGGTCCTTTCCTTTCCCCTCTTCTGCTTCATCCCTGCCCCATACAACCCCCTGGAGAATCCTCAACCTTATGATGATGCCATAGAATTCATCTCTGATGCAAAATGTGTTAGGAGGAACTGGATGCATGCCCAATACTGCCTTGTTTCCCTCGATGAGCTGATTGTTCTAATTGGAAAACATTTGATTAGCCTATTTCCCACGGACAAGACATGAAACAGAAGCATTTCTCTGCCACTTGTACACTAAAATCCCCACAGTGTTAAAATTAAATGGTTCAGAACCTCCCAATCTGGATAGCTTCAAGCTCTGTGGCACAATTTTCCTGTAAAATGAGAAGCATTAAATTTTCTACTATTTGAGGCTGGAAAGATTCAAATCTGTCGTTTTATGAAAGTTACAAGATATTGACTCTTTGCAGCAAAGATCCCTTCAGCAGTGAGCCCAGCAGCTAATGCAAAGCTGCACTCTCTCTTGTAACTGGAACCATGAAACACTTTGGAGATGGACAAATGACAGCACAAACTATTTACCACAGCACCTCTCAGTTACAGGCAGATCCTCACAAAAACATATTTACAATAATTAGCATTGACTGTTTCTGGACTGAAAGAAAAAAAACCTGAATAATCTCTAAGCCTGCAAACAACAGCAGTTATTATGGGCTACTGCCCACATATTCTCTTGCTGTTTTCAGTTCAATTGTAATACTTTTATAATTTTTTATAAAGAAATGTTGAGTTTTAGAAGCACCAAATTTGTGTGTGGGATAACATCACAAAATTGTTCTAAGAAAGTTCAATACTGAGCCACAAATGTGTTTAATTAGACTTGATAATTACTTTGGTTTTCCCCTTGTGGCTTTTTGTACATGGTGGAATATAATTGCTTTAACACTATGACAGTAAAGCAGTCTAAAAACTTACAAGGTAATTTAAAATGGGTGAGATTATCAGACCTTGTTCATTTGAAGAAATAAGGACACATCAATTATACGATTTAAAAAAAAATAAAAAAAAAATCAATTAGGTAAGAATCCACCTAAACCAGATATTATGGATATGCAGTGAAGATGTCCAGAATATTGTATGACCATTGTGGACCTATGCAAAATATAGTGGCCCAAATTTAAAAAGAGATACAATAGCAATAAAAATAAATTTGGGAGGGGGAATTGTCTTTTGGAACCGACACGCAATTTTTGATCCACAGAGGAATCAGATTCAGAGTATTACAGAGTTTTACAAATATGACTAAAAACATCTGCAGAATAATATACAAACCATCTATAATTATGCATCTGAGAATAACATCTTTTATACAGGCACACACAGAAGCTTACAATTAGTGTGGATAGAACTGGCTGGAAGCTGTTCAGAAGAGCTTTCTCTCAAGGTCCTTTGCATGTCAGATAACACAGATGGACAGAATGCAGAGAGTTAGACTGAGATTCCTAAAGGCGAATATTGACCAGCTATAGCTTTATTTAGTGGAATGGGGAGAAATTAAGGATTATTCCCTAGAAGTGTTGTTTTTTTTTTTTAAATGAGGGAGGCTAAAGAGTCTTGAAATAAAATACTGACCAACAGCTGTAGAAACTGAATTGTGTTGGTCAGGCTTGCCTGCTCTGACTTGTAAATCTGACATCTGTAGAAAATGCTCCCAAAAGACAGTCAATTTAAAATGAACTTAATTTAGAAAGAGCTCTGCATTCCTCCCATGGTATTCCTGCCTGAAGACTGCTTCAAGCCTGGTATTCTATTTATTACTTGTTGCAGATGGGAAATTAAGGCAGGCTTTCACAAGACTCCTTACTTGGCAGATGCTGTGAATCTGGAAGGCCATCATACTGATCTAACTTTCAAGCAGCAATTTCATGCTTCCTAATAAAGTTAAATTTAAATTTTAAGTACAATGATCCTTTAACTTGCTAGTTGGAAAAACAGACTCTATATACAATAGATGCTTCAGAGATCTCTCACTTATCAGAAGGAGTGACGTATTCTTTCTATGCAGATGAAGCCTGAAAACAAGCTATGGTTGTTTATCTGCAGTTGATATCTGTACACTGCAACCCTTCTGTGGCAGCACTGCCAGTTCCTCATCTGTCAAGATGGACATGGATTTCTTCGTCTTGCCAAACGCTCTCTGCCTAAAGAACAGCATGAAAACCAGACCTTGGTGTTGCTTGCTGTATTCACATAGCTTGGATTACACCAAGGAGATGAATTAATTAGAGTTATCTATCAGGCAGTTGGCACTATTAACTTCTCCCTGTATTTCTAATACATGTGTATGTTCTAGAAAATAATCTCGTGAATACAAAATCTGCTGTACAGAACTAAGAGATCCAGAAGTGAGAGGAAAATATATTCTAAGAGATTTCCAAGGTTCAAAGTCCAAGGTAATTTTTGTTTTAGTTGAATGCTGCCTTTCACCAAATAATGGAGGTGTTTTATTAAAAATTGAGGTGTCTGTCAAATAACTCATTTCATGGTTCAAAAGTCATAACCATGATGAAAAAACCCCAACATTAATATAAGCAGCCAGCTCAAGATCACCTTAAAAAGGGAATCAGCACTGGCAGATGGCAAGGAAGTTACACATATCAGGAAAGATGGAGGTGAAAGGAGAACAAAAACAAAGGAGAAAACAGGCAAGAAAAAGGGACCAGAAAATAAAACTACACAAAAACATGATGAAACACAAAGAGTTCGATTTCTCTGCAAGAAACCAAAGAGAATTACAACTGCAAAGTGAATGCAGAGGATGTGAATCAGCAGTTTACCCACAGCTTCACAATAGAGGGACAATAGAAGAAGCTGTCTTGAAGAGTAATCCTCATTTACTGAATCACTGCCTTCAAAGTCTGAGATAAGAGATTACAAAACTTGATAGCAGCCAACAATTAAAGAGGACAGGTAAAGAAGGAAGAAGCCTGTAACTATTTAGCTTGCTGCTTTGATTAAATTTGGAAGCAGAATAAATAAATAATCAGAAGACTGGTTATTTTTCTTGTTAGCTTTGGTGTTACCTGGATTAGAAAGCGGGGAATTAAAAAAACAAAACAAAACAACAAACAATAAGAATGCACTTCTTTAAATGCCCTAAAAGTTCTGTCTTCGTAGATCAGGCAACAAGACTTTCTTCAGGTGATCCACATGCACAGCTTTTGGCTACATCTTCATCCCAGGCTGTCAACAGCTATTATATTACTAATCCCAGACTGTATTTTACAGTTTTCTTCTAACTGTGTTCCCCAGATAGCCTCTTTTCTCTCTGTACAGTTCCAAGATTCTCCCCAATTCCCTTCCCTCACCACCAAACCCAGAGGTTTCAAGTCTTCCTGTAATTTCCTTATCCCTTGTCTATGCCTCCCCTGTACCTCTCCCTGTCTCGGAGCAGAGTCCTCTGGTCACGGCCACAGGAGCAGTACTGGGCACACCTTATTTTCATTTCCTCCCTTCATCACTGCTAAAAGTTAAACCATTCACTGCACCAGTGCCATACACTCTGGAGGAGAGGAGCTGGGCTAATGGCCACAAGACCATGCCTGTAGCCTGCCCCACCAACCAACATTCCCATGCCTTGTCCTGCATTTTCACTGACAAACACTCAGGGCCAAGGACTGCCCTCCTTTCTTTTGCTGTGCAGGAATTAGCACATCGGGATCTTAATACTATTTATATTCCTTTTGAGCATCAGGAAATACTTTACTGTGAGGGTGACTGAGCACTGGAACTGGCTGCCCAGCAAAGCTGTGAAGTTTCCATCCTTGGAGATACTCAAAAGCTGTCTGGACATGGGCTACAGGCAACAAGCTCTAGGTGGCCCTCCTTGAGCTGGGGGCTTGTACCAGATGAACTCCAGAGGTCCCTTCCAACTTCAACCACTCTGTAACACACATCTGCAGTTTTTAACTAATGCTATGCAGGAAGATTAATGAATATTTTTTTTTAAAAGTAAGAAATCCAGGAGTGCTGGGTCTGTGCTAGACAAGTAATGAAGATCCATGTACCCTTTATTTCCTTTGTTTTGGGGCTTTATGATTCTTCTGCCTTCCTCTCCCATGCCCACAACAGGAAACTTTAACAAAACCTACACCACTTGGAACATTATGTTGTCTTAAGATGGCTGGATACTGAATTCAGAAGTTCTTGTGCCAGTGACAGCCACAGAGATCTGCAAACATCACTACTGTACTGAAAATATATAGATAGCTGAAAATCCATAGATAGCTGGCAAGAGATTCCTCAGGAATGGTTATTTTTTAAGAAAAGAAACTCCAAACCTAAGAGTCTATATGGGACAGTCCTTATAATACCGTTTGCTAATAGAAAACTACATCAGTATGTAATTTATGGTTACAATATGTCAAACATGGCATTTCATAAAACTGTCCCAATTTTTAAAAATGCTTGATTTTTACACATTGCCAGAATAAACCATCTTCCCCAGATGCATTCTTTATGTTATAGTTGACTTGCATTCTACCATACTCATAAAAACTACAATAACTCTATCTATAGTTTTAAGTGCAATATTTCTCTCAGCTTTACCCTGAATTAGATCAGTGTTTGAAAACAGGAACTTAGAAGGTTCCTATTCCACTTAAAATGGATCAATACTAAATTATCTTTTTGCCCTTGACTGTTCCAGTTCCTGTCTCTTCCTTATCCTGCTCACATCTTATGCCTGAAATTTCTCTGCTTTTTTCTTAGGACTGACTGAATCTCAGACATCACTATCATGGAAAGCCATGTGGATTTAACCTAGATTTCTCACAAGGCTATTTTCCCAAGCGGTGATGGCTCTTTCACCCAAGAGATCTCATTAGCATGCACATATGCACCACTGAGCCTCAGATTTTAATAAGTCTATTCCCAGTTCAGCCACAGATGGTATGTCATCTAAAGCAAGGAAAAAACACCTTGTCTCAGTTTCTCTCAAAAGTAAAATCTAGCATCACAGAAACCACTCGGGAAGTCTCCAGTCCAGACTCTTGCTCAAAAGGTAAGTGGACCCTCAAGCCTATCCAGGTTGCTCAAGGCTCTTCCAGTCAGGTTTTGAAAACCTCTAAGGACTGTGACTTCAAAGCTTCTATGGGCAGCCCACTCAGCATTCAGTTCTCCTCAGACTGCAAAATATTTTGCTTATACCCAGTTGAAAGCTCTACTTTTTCAGTTTATGGCCACTGTCATCAACACTATCACTGTTACCTCCCAGGTGCCAGGAAGCTGCTGTCAAGTCCCAGCCAGAGCCATCTCATCTCCAGGCTCAACCAGCCCCACTCCCCTGGCCACTCCTAACAGAGCATGTACTCCAGCCCCAAAACATTGTGGTGGTCCCTGCTGGACTCACACCAACATCCTTGTTCTTTGATCAGAAAGCTCTCAGCCTTCAGCAATGCTGTGACTCACACCCAGCTGGATGTCCACCAGAAGCTCCAGGTTTTTCTCAAGCAGACCACCTTCCGAGTCAGGTGGTCCCCAGGCTGTCCTATTAGAAGGGTAATTCTGTCACAAGGCACAGGAGTTTGCATTTGTTATTTCTGAAACTCGAGTTTTGTTAAGCCCATTGCTGTGGCCTGTTGGGGTCCCTCTGAATGACAGCCCTGTCCTTGAAAAAACCTATCTTGCTCATACATGTATTAGTGAATTACAATGCATAGTACCATACAGCAAGCAGAATGCTCCATGAAGAAGCCATTCTACATGCAAATACAGAACAGCATTTAATTGTAGCATTTTCAGCACGGAAGAGCTGATGTTGAAAGGCTCACCTTTAACTACACCACCTTTCCTAGTAGCAACTGTTGCAGCAATCTGAAGGACTTCACTGCTATTAGACTATTCAAAGTCTGAACTGGAGCAAACACTCTGGTACCCAGGGCCTAAGCACATCACACTCTGCAGGAACACAGATACTGGTCAGCACTCAAACACCTCACCAAGGAGCAAGATAGCTTCCCAAAATGGCAACCAATGCCAACCAAGCCACAGACAGTACAACTCAGTACCCTGAGCAGCAGCCTCAAAAAGCCATTTTCAGCTGCCAGCCCTGCAAGGCAGGGGGTTTCTACATATGTAAATATATATAGATGTAAATGCAGGGGGTTTCTATATAGACCGTATCTTCTAAAATAAATAAATAAATAGACCTTCATGCTTGAGCAACAATGTAAGATCCAACCCAGATATCACTGTCCCCTCCCAGTAATGACCTCCCCAGTGCACTCTTCTTCCACAGCCATACCACTGTTTCATTATACCCTCAAAACAGCAGAAAGCCACCATCAAAAGTAGGAGTTTGCTGAAACCTAGGAGGAAGACAACCACAAATTATACAAGGATTTGCATTCAAGGAACTCTGCTCTTAAAATGCCTGTGGGTTTTATTTTTGTGTGGAGATAT
The DNA here is from genome assembly GCA_023637945.1 of Phaethornis superciliosus. Classification (NCBI taxonomy): domain Eukaryota; kingdom Metazoa; phylum Chordata; class Aves; order Apodiformes; family Trochilidae; genus Phaethornis; species Phaethornis superciliosus. The sequence goes on along the minus strand of JAJQWJ010000001.1, from coordinate 168,585,269 downwards.
ATATATATAAAAGTATATATGTGCTTATTAATATATAAACTATCTAAAAATACTTGTATACACACAGTGACACACCATTTGAAAACTGCAGACAAAATATCAGCTTATTTTTCCCACAACCTTTGTAATAACTGCTGGGCAAACGTCACTTTGCTGGGTTTTTTTCATAGTTTTTTAGGCAGTTGCAGAAAGGCCCCGTGCTTGATGCCCCATGGATCACTCAGGCAGGAGGTGGAGTCTCTCCCTATGTCCACTGTGGTCTTAACCTTAGGCCATGTCTGCTGCAAAACCATTTCTGACTTCAGCTCATTACTAATTATTTCATTCCTTTGGTTTAACCACATCTGTAAAATCAGGGCAGATATGGGAGTTTTATAAATTAGCATGCTTTTCATCTGTAGATTCAAAGTAATTTCCATGGAGGATAAAAAGCAGTACATAAATAGTAAGAAAATGAATGCTGTATTATTCATATGGATCAGGAGACTAAAACCAGATAATGCCAACCTTTGTCAATCACAGCATAAATGGGAGGGGGGTAAAAGAATAAAAAGGAATCTATGCATTAGCTAACAGAACACACTATTACTTATCCCAGCAGTAGTTCTCATGTTTTGAATACTTCACAATGGTTTTGGAATAAAGAATATTTCAAATTAGTATCACTTAAAATGCAGTATTTGTTTCTAAAGATATTTCCTGAGCATCAGACAGAACTATTTCCTTTGTATGTAAGCTATTTGGTGCCTGTAGCTAGTGACCCCTAGATACAAAATTTGTATAGTGCTGACAAACATTCCAAAATCACAACTGTGGGAGAATTAACTAAAAACATTACTGGAGGTAAGTATGCTTACTCTTCTTGTAAACTCTCCTCAAATGACCATTAGTACCAAAATTTATTAAATTACTGATAAGAAAGAAAATGGAAAACAGACGAAAACAGCAAAGAAAAAAAAAACAACACTATGCAATGTTAATATCCAAATTAGTTTCTTGAAGCTTATCAGAAAGAAAGAGTATTGCATCACAGAAAGACAGAAATCTTTCATAAGAAAGGCATAAGGCATTAACTGTAACAATGCACTACAGCACAGGGTAGTTCTTCTTGATGTTGCATTATATGAAAATTCCAAATAATTATGAATTTTTCTACAAGACAATGTTAAGCCAAAAAAAACCAAACCAAAACAAAAAAAAACCCCACAAAACCAAAAACCAACTGCAACCCAAAAACAAACAAAAAACCCAAACAAAAACAAATTATTCAAATATGTAAATTAACGTACTTGTTAATTTGAAAAGTGGAACTATTTAGAACTGTGAAAAGTGTTTGCATTGTCTCTATATCCATCCCTCTACTGAATTAATTCAAGCTGTAATGGTATGTGTACCAACATCAGCTCTTGCTCAGAGAGCCAAAACCATAAATGGCACAAACAAGTGACGAAGCAGTTATCACAAAAGCCCACTAGAATGCATCCTGTTTGAAATATTAAATATAATTCTTCTGGGAAATGGTATGATTTCCAAACCAAAGCTTTGTTTGGTATTCAGGTCAGGAAGTGATGAGAAGAAGGGAAGCGACCTACGGACCACTGACAGAACTCGCCTGTCCCACAGGTTCGTTTCCATCACCAGGGAGGATGAGGACAACACCATCTCTTCCAGACCACTTTTTGAACTTTCTAATATCTCCTTCCAAATTCCTGAACTCACATGTGATATCTCAATAGTGAGAGCTTTTCAGAGAACCATCACAGACTTTTAAGACCTTGTTTTTCTAGTATTGTTCTCCCAGTTGTTGGCAACCTCTACAGAACAGCTTTAGAGCCAAATGCCTCAAGACCATAGTGATCTTGTTTTCAGGAAGCTGCACTACTTAACCAGTAGCACAGATTTGCCATGTAAAAGGATTCAGGGGATGGTATCAGCCACAAGGCTTCTTTTCTTAGGAGCAACCACAAATCTTATTTCCAAAAACTCACTTTTGCCTGAATTTATGTTAGCCATAAAGCCAAGTAAGTAACAGGATTCTGGGTACCCTTTGCACCTGAAACTTCTGAAGACTTTTCATCTAAGTTTTGGTGGCTTTTCCTTAAAATCTTAATGAAGTAAGGAAAAAGATGGGGGAATTTGCTAGGATTTTTTTTTCCACTGCTGATCCTCTTTTAAATAATCATACCTTAATCTAGAATGCTGTGACAGCAGGAGCTGGTTGGTTTAATGAGTTAGTTGCACTGCAGAAAACTGAGGAAAATACAGACTGCTCCTTCCCCAGTTGTAACTGGTGAAAGGCCTACATAAAATTTGGCTGGAGGAAGGCTAGAATGGAAGTAAAGAAAACTCCTCCAAGAAAAAAATAGAAAACAAACAAAGCAACCTCAAAACACACATCTACAGACATGTCTCATAAAGTAGGAGAACCTACTCTCCTGACAGCATAATAAGCAAATGACTATTTATTAGTGTGTGTACTAACATATATATAGCACGTTATATTTATACATTATATATTTATACATATTTATACATATACAGTATAGCAACTGCAAAGCTAACACTTTTATTTCAGAACCATGTAACACCCGTTACACAAATTCTAAGGGTTTTTCCAAATGGAAAAATAGTGCTCATTAAATTCTCAACAGTATTTCCCAGGCGAACACTCCTACTCTGTTAAAAGTGCCCACTGTAGTATGCTTTAGAAAAGATAAAGCTAAACTGAAGACAAAAAATATATATATTAATTCTAAAGTGCTGAGTAATAATATTCTCATAAGGAATACATCAGAAACCTGCTTTTAAAGTTCTTAAAATATACACATTAACAATTACACATTAAAATGTATACATTTTATACATTTTAATGTCTCTATAGATATACAAAGGTCAGCTATGATACATGTGTGAATCCATAGCTTCCATTCACAAAGCTGTATTTGGTGAAGATGCCCTGAGATGAGTACCCCCCAAAAAAAAAAAATTTGCCACCTGCCCTGCAAAGGAATAACTGCTTGAGAGCTTCTGAGGGCCCAAAGAACTTAGAGCAAGAATTAATTTAATCTCTTGAACAGAACCTACAAAGTGTCTGCAGACTTCAACTACGCTCAGAACCACCTCAAACTCTGTAAACATCAATTGTAAGGACAAATATTAAAACGCTGCACATTGTTTGTTTGTTGGGAAACTGGGTAATAAAATGCTTTATAGTACAGACAGTGGGCAAAGTTGAAAAATTCATGTGGCCTGAGAACCTTCACTAAGGGGATTCTGTATTTTGGCCAAGAATTGGAAGTGTCATCCCAATAGCAGTAGCAGAGTGGTAACAGCTGCATCCAGTAAGTATGGAGCCATTCTCACAACCCACAATAATACTGACACATGATTTTTGCAGAGATAGGATTAGCAGTCTTCATTTTTTAACTCCTTTACATATACTCCGATATGTAAGACCATTGTCTCCTGCAAAGCATTTTTTAAAGTTGTTCCATGATACATCCCCTACTCTTCTCACATCTTCCTCTCCTCCCTCCACCATTTAATTTCCTATTACTTAGGAACCTAGAGGCTACTGGGCAAGTACTGATGAGATCTGAGTATCACTATGCTGCATCATCAGCATACTTTGGCTGCAAACACTTTCTAATAACCCCTAGGAAGATTATCTACTCAAAAATAATCCTGTAATGGCAGACAGAGTGGAAGTCTTCATGACAGCATGCTGGGAAAAGCAGAACAAGGCCATCAAAGTACTAGCCCAAAAACTGATTCCACAAATCTTTATTTTCTGGATGTTTTAGACTATTTGGCTTTATTCATTAATATCAACTGTTTTACTAATATCTCTTGCTCAAATCTTTCGGCATTCTTAACTTTAAAATTCTGAATGTGCAATGAAAATTCTGAATTCTGCTGATCCTCTTCCAAAGTGTTCCCATTTACATCGAGTCCACAACTCCTCCCAGGACTTCCTTCATAGAAGAAAGCTCCACAGTATTTTTCATATTCATGCTTATTATCCAGAAACAAATTTTGTAAAGACACTGGAGAGATGAAAACAAGTGTCCCATCTACACTGTTTTGGAGATGTGACCTTTTTTCAACCTACGAGAACTCACTCTCCTTGATATGTTCTCATTGTCTCCAAACATCACTTGAAGCTAAGAGTTTTTCAGCAATGAAGTGATATGAATAATACATTTGCCAGATGAGGTTTATTATCCCCCTGCCCTCAACAGAACTGCATGGGGGGTAGAAGTTCCCTGCAGAGGGGGGAAAAAAGATTAATTTTTCATGCATTTATATTAGAGAAGGCAAAGTTCAAAAAGCAGATCTTGCACTTACCTCAAAGGTATTAATTAAGTTACACAGCAGCCCTCAGGTTTTTTTTGTCTGAGATGTGAGAATAAACTCCCAGACTCAGAGAACCAAATACCTCTACAGCTAGCTGATATAAAATGCATGGACTTCACAGACTTTTCTACTATAACTGCAGATACTGCTACTGTACTCATATCTGCTTTTATTTATGCTCTTAAACATGCAAGCTCAAAAAAACTTATCGAAGAGAATTTTTGCATGCCGGTAGCTGTAGGTCTGCAATTTTGCTGAGAAAAGATGGAAACATGTAAAGGAGAATGTCAAGTGCTTTATGTGCCTTAAAACTGCTTGTTCACTTTTGGAATTTTCATCTCTACAGAGCATCCGCTCCTAGCATGCTATTTTAGGATTGGTTTAAGCCTTCTCCAGGCAAGTTCACCCCCTGATAACAGTGCAAGAATTTACGAGTAGATACTGTGAGACCAGATCACCTTTTGACCTGATTAATAACTGTTGGCAAGTCTCATCTCTAGGCAAGGAAAGCAGTACGAAGACCGGGTCAAAGTTAAGGCCGATCCTGTATCCTCAGCTGCAAAAATTTACAGCTCTGCATTAAGGAAATCGTAGTCAAGTAACATGCTTCCGTCAGTATCTGGACAGGGTCAGGAAGATTTGCTCCCTAGTGTACAATTAGCCAGATGTATTTTGTTTGTTTAGCAGTAGGAACAACAAGCTCATACTGGTAGGCTATCTGGAAACATCATTCAGGGCAGATCTGGACTCCAAGGGATGATGTTTTCTGAGACTTCTAGTTTGTGTCTTGTTAACACGTTCAATGTCAAACTGCTCCCCAGACCTGGAGTCAAAAGGAACTCCACAGTTCATACTGGGCTTGGGGAACCCAGCACCTTCTAGAGAACAGCACTAGGCACACAGATCACCGAACAGATTTCCTGACGTTGCAGGTAATTTGAGTAATGACACCATCTCCTTTGTTGTAGCACACTGTTCTAAGGAGTTAAACACTTTGGTCCGAGTTTTATAAACGGAGTAGAAGTTTCACTACTTGCTGTACCAGGAAGAAGTCACTAGAAACATCTTGTGATCCCTCTTGGCTTTGAAAAGACAGTGGATTCTGCAGGTGAAAAACCTGTCTCCACCAAAACCATGGCAAAACCTTAACTGGGACACAGCTTCATGCTAAATACTGTCCTCCCAGGCGGAAATTCCTCACAAAGATTCAGGAAATCACAAAAAACACTATCTTTTTTGTAGATCCACTCTGGTAATTCAGAGGCCCGATGCACAAAAGACTGTGAAAGCAAATGCAAACAGCACGGCATGTTGTTTATGTGCAGCTGGCCCTTCGCCAAGTTTGCATTCCCTCTTCAAAGAGCTTCGAACAAATTACGCTACTCCTAATTAAAAACTGGTGTTGATTACGGGAGCAGAGAAACTGCAACAACAAAAACCACTTTATATTCTAGGCAGTTTTGCACTTCAAAAAGTTTAAAAGACGTGTTCTTTGTTGCTGTTTGGAGACGCGGAGAGACGGCGACCGCGACTGGAGTTTGGGTGCTGTTTTGGGGCGGGGGGAGGCAGCTCTTTGTTCCTTTCTTTAAACCTGCCCCAAGTTTCAAGGCGAAGTTCGCCGCAACTCCCAAGCACCAGAGCTCTGCAAAACACACGCTGTGCTTCAAGCACGGCCAAACCTCCAACATCACCCCTGCCCAAGCGATCCTTGCCCTGAAGCGGCTGAGGTTTGCGAGCAGCTTGCCGGACTTTCCCGGAGGGCCAAGAGAGAATTAAACCCGGTGGGAAGATCAGAACCGATGCAGCCTTTTAAACAAAAGCCAACTCCCGCCACTAACCCGAACACCCCGACCTCCCCACCGCAAAGCAGCTGCTAGGGACACGCTGCGGGAGCGGGCGGGCAGACGGGCTCGTCGCCATCGGCCCGGTTCCGAACCACCGAGGCAGACCGGCGAGGGCAGCCCCATCCCGGGTAGCCCATGGCCCGGGGCGGCAACCCTCATCGAGGCGCGACCGGCGGGTCAAGACGGGACGGCGCAAAGGAGAAGAAAGAGCCTTTAAAAAGCTGAGTTGGTCGCGATCCAAGCGCTGTGGAGCTAAAAATAAATAAATAAATAAATAATAACAATAATAAACCAAACTACCACAAAAATCCTCAAAGTCGGGAGAACCGGAGCTTTGAACGCTCGTTCTCCCGTCAGCCATTTTAGAAGCATGAGCTGAGAGGGGCGGCAGGGCACACCGCTGCGCAGCTTTCCCGGCTGGCCCGGCTGCGGTTCATCGCCGGAGGGGGTGGGGAAGAGCATATAAAGAATAAAATCGTTCCCAGCGCCTTTCCCTCTCCTCGGCATCACCAAGCAGCTCAGCCCAGCCCAGCCGAGCGCTGGCCACCGCCGCGCAGCTGGGCCGGCCCCAGCGGCTCTGTCCCCCGCCGCCCTCACCTTGGCGTCCGGCGGCAGGATCAGCACCTGGCTGTTCTCCTCCTCCTTCTTCGCTGCCTCCTTCTGCGCCAACGCGGAATTAAACGACACCTTCACCATGGCTGCTTCTCAAAGCCCCGCACACAGGGGAAGGAACCCGGACCAGCGGAGCTTCGAGCGCTGCCTCCTCGTCCCCTCCTCTGCCTCCTCACCGATGCTGCCGCCCCCGTCCCCTTGTCAGGCAGCGGCGGTGAAGGAGGAGGAGGAGGAGAGGCGGACCACGGCTTGGGATGGGGCGGGGAGAGGAGAAGGCGGTTCACTGGAAGGGCGGGCGGGAAGGGAGGAGGTGGGGGACGTGGGGGGGACGCCAGTTCGCCCTCCGCCTGCTGGGCCCGGCGCGGTGTGGCGGGGTCCTCGGGGCGGAGCTGGTAACCCTCCTCCAGCTCCCCTCATGGCGGCTGAGGGCTGCGTGCCCCGCGGCTCCCGCCTCTCTGCCGGCGCCTGGCTGTGCCCCCGGGCGGCATCGCCTGCAGCGGCCTGGTGCCCCCGCCCTGGCTTTGCCGGGGAGCCCCGCGGCGGCCTGGCCCTCTCTGCCCCGGGCCCGGCTCCTCTGCGAGGCCTCGGGGGCCGGACCGCGCCTTGTCCCCGGCTCGCTGGCGCGCCGCTGGGCTCCCATGGGGGTGCCACCTTCCCCAGAGGGACAGGGGGGGTGGCACAAGCGGTTGGGTTCACCTGTCGGCCTTTCTCAGGTTGGCATTTTTGTTGGGTTTTTCTCAAAGGAAAGTGTAGCTCTGTTGCAGCCAGGAAGGAAATCCCCAAAGTGCTGTATTAACCATTGTGAAGGTGAAGTCCATCGGTTGTTAAAAATCTAAGGAAGGACAGGAGGAGTCTCGATGTCATCTGTATCCTGGGCTGCATCAAAAGAAGTGTGACCAGAAGCTCAAGGGAGAGGATTCTACCCCTCTACCCTTTTTACTTCATGAGGGTGGTGACAGACTGGTGCAGGTTGCCCAGAGAAGTTGTGGCTGCCCCTTCCCTCAAAAGTGTTCAAGGCCAGGCTGGACGGGGCTTTGAGCAGCCTGTCCTAGTGGGAGATGCCCTGCCCGTGGCAGGAGGGTTGGAAGTAGGTGATCTTTAAAGACCCTTCCAGCCCAAACCACTCTGTGAGTCTGTGAATGTGGAGGTGTCATCTTCCCCCTTCTTCTTTGACACTGGGTGTAAAATACTGAGCAAACCCAACACACTCTCCTGAGTAAGGTGCTCTTCAGTAAAACATTGGAATGCATGCATTGGTTTTGTGGATATGGTTATGGTCTGCTCTGAGAAGGATTTCATTTTGGTGTCTCACCCGGGTAGGGTTGATTTCCTGGCAGGAATGTGGCAGAGTAAAGTTTCTGTCGCAAGCAAAATGTAGTCCTTGAGCTCAGTGAGCACTCTGCTGCTGACTTTAGCAAAATCTGGTCTTTTTCCCTAGGATGTTAGATGGCACCATGACTGAATTGTCTTTATGCTGTGTGCCTGATCATCTGTGTCCTTTAAAATTTTTGACCTAAAATGGCTGACAGAAAAGCTAACTTAACCTAAATCATGCTATCATCCCAAAGTATTTTCCACAAAAACTCTATGGATAATTTAAGGATTCTTTTTTTCTGATACAGATGTAAAAGGCACAAGGCAAACCATGATAATTTTACATGATCTTAAAATAAAACAGCTGACCTTGCACCCAAGACTGCAAACTGTCATATTGCAGGTAGTCCAATAATTCAGTCTAACTACCTTGAAATACAAGAGAGGTTAAGTGAATCACTTGCAGCTATTTAACTGAAGTATAAAAAGTCATGGGTGCCAAGAGAGAATACAGAGATTTCTCTAAGCATTTTCAACCATATTTGGCATGATCCTGGGGGTTTTGCTGTAGTAGGAACTTTAAGAAAACGTATTTGAGCATTTTACATGAAAACCATAAACTACTCTAGTAAGGCTACCATTAACTGCAGTTTCCCAGGCTACTACTATGGTTTTATTTTTTAATTTTACTTTTATAAGTGTGACTTTCTTGTCCTACTCCCAGATTGAGACAGCTCTGCTCCCATTACAGTGGAAATCCATGCCAGGTGCATTGTATATTCAGGACAATATTTAGCATTAAAAGGCTACAGTTCTGAGTTTTCCTTTGCTTTGTCCCTTTTAATGACATATTCAGATATTCCTTACAAAAAGATGGGTATGCAAAAGACAGTTAAGGCTAAATCATGGTATTTATTATCTGTGTCGAAGTATATCTAATTCTTTCCCCAGGCACCATCCACTCTTATCTTTCCAGATCAAATATACTCTGTCTGCTTCTTGAGTCATGTTTACAAATGATGGCAGCTTACCACAGCCAGATTAGAGCAACACCCTTACGGTGTTGCCACTTCTGACCTTTTGATTCTTGAGAATTTTGGATATTTAGGGTTTTTCTATTAGAGAACAGAGTAAGAATAAAGCACTGGGAGAACCGCTTGGCTTACTTCCAAACTTGGCTTTGCTTTGATGTTCTTGCTTTCAGGCTGTGGGCAGCAGGATGCTGAGTTGATCGGATGGCTCCGTTCCTCCAAAAGGAAATCTTGTCTCATTCTCTTCCTCCTCCTGCCCTTCATCTCCCTCATCCCATTCTTCTTGCTCCCTCCATCCACCAGCAATCCCACATGACTGTGCTACACGTGCGACCTGTGCATATGTTAAATTTTTGCTTGCTGGTTTCCTGCAAGGTCAGTGGGTTATGTCAGTTCAGAGAAATACAGGGGCCACCTTGCATGTTTATCAGCATAAGGAGTGGAACTGCGAGGCCAAGAACAGGAAGGAGTGGGGGAAGTGGAGAGGAAAGCCTCCCCACTTCTGCATAGGTGCAAGTATTAAATCAGCCCATCACATCTCTCGAAACCACAGCCTCATTTTTTTCTCGGGCAAGTAGGTGCATCTCAGTTACATCTGTTGACTCTTGTTCTCACTTCTCATTTCTGCTCTTTCTCTCTTGTACAAGGCTTCATTTCCTTCAGTCCCCTGTCCCATTGTTTATCAGATCAGGAATCCCCCTAGGGACAGGTGACCTACACCGTTTAGATCTGTGTATTTGTGTCCTTGGGCAGAGGTTTTCCATTGTTTCAGCTGACACTAAAAAGGGGCTATTTCATTGATTCCTTGTTTACCCTGAGTGGAAAATGGCTATTACATCCATCAGGACTGGCAGCTGCTTTTTAGTGCCTCCCCTAGCATGCCGCAATGTTTCAAGTCGTGCCTTTGCTTGCCCATCCACAATTCAAAATCAGCCTACATGCTTTCTCTTACACTGGGATCATAAGTTTCTACTACTGTCTGTACTAGACAAGCTGTGAATTCAAGCAAGTAAAACTGGGGGTTGTTAAGTAATGCTATTGTCTTCCAACAAAGGACACTATTTTGAGATGAGGAGAACGTAGTTATTTTAAAAGTTTCTTTAATAAAGCTTTTAACTGCAACTGAATGTAGAAAGTTTCCTATGGTCATGGTATTTTTAATTGTTTGTTCTATTCCTTGTTCCTCATTAATGTTATGGTGTTTTGCTATGGTGTGTCTTACTTTTCCCTCAACCACCCTTCCCTGTTTTTTATCTGTATCTATCTCTGTCTCACTGTGTTTATCACTTTCATTTTTGGGGGCAGAGGGTGGGAGGAGACAAGCTGAAGTTACTTCAGTGACAGACATTTCTTCAGCTGGCTTTGTTAGCCAGGAGCTAAAATCCATTTACACTGTTTCAAAGCTTTTCACACCATGGCTTGTCCTGTTCTGCCTCCCATCCCCCTTCTTCTCCTCACAACCACCTCAGATCCACTTGAGAGAAATCTCATCTGCCAGTTTCTTACCCGAATGGCCTGCAAAAAAACCTTTCTGCCACACTGTCCATTTTGTGTGATCCCTGAACTAATCTGCAAGGACTTTTACTAAATCTTAGCTACATTTGTACACAGGTGAGACCAGTATTTTTACTTCTCTAATTCTAGTGACAAAACTCTGTACTGGTAGTGCCATTTTGTCAGCAAAGGGAATATTTTTTTGTCATTGCTTCATGTGTTGATCTGGGGAATTTTTTGCAGATTGATCGTTTGGTTGGATGGAGAAATATGGCCATGGTGGCGTTTTTTTTAGTTTTCTCCTGAGTTAATCCTGCTACCATCTCCAAATCTACCTTTTCTGTAAGAACTACAAACAAAATGGCCAATGTAAATTCCAGAAGAGAGAAGATGGCACTTAATATTTTAAGTAGGATAAGAAAATGTACCAAAAGGCATATGAGTCTGTTTATCAGCCTCTATATTTGTATTGTCCCAGAATGTTGTCAAACTGAATGGTACATAAATCCTTGCCATTCCTTATCTTGCAGAAGGTTAGGATTTCAGGCTGTTTGTGTTCTCATCTATTTTAGAACCCAGCCATCACAGAAGAATCCCCAATTTTTATTAGTTTCTAGGCAGTATTGTAATCTAAATCTTTAAAATTACATAATTTTCACAATCTGTCTAAAATGTAGCGGCTACAACAACGCACAAAATAAACTTAACAAATCTATTTCAGCTTGGCTTGTGCCTCCTGGCACTTCAGTCATCCCTGCTATGAATAAAGCCCATCAGAGTGCTTAAGTGGCACCACAGCAATGAATTATGCCATAAGCCAGCAGGCTGCTTTGCATGGCTGGCTCCTGCACCCACGTGGAACCCTGGAGTCCTCCAAGACACAGCATTTTGCCTCTCCAGGTCTGTAGTTTGTCTGGTGGGACATTACCATATGCAATATGCAGTGTGTACAGTTGCATGCTCTTAATTTCAAAGAATTGTGTGCAACATGAGCCAGATCCTCCCTCGTTTGAAGGCAGTGGAAGGAGTTTCAAATTCTTCTTTTAAAAGCTGATCCTGCACTCAGGTTCAATATAAGTGTTTTTGCTTCACTTCTAACTGGGTGTCATCTATTAAGTGCCAGACTGCAGGGAAGGCAACCTTTATATTAATTTATCAACATTTTGTTTTCTCATCAAACATCAGTGATTCGGCCAGTACTGGAGAAGACTCAAATTAAAGAGTATTGCTGCCCCAGGGATTTTATAATCTAAATCAGATAGAAAAAGAAAAAAATCTCAGGGAAGCTAAGGACACAGAATAACTTGGAAGGCTCCCTCTCCCCTTAAGCACTTTTCCTTCTCTCATTTCCATTCATAGAAATATAAATTGTGTGCAAGACTTTGTCCCCTAGTATCCTAGCAGCTGCTACCTTTCCCTTACCAGCCCAACAAATACCACTTTTCCCTTTTTTATACATGAAATACAGGCTGCAAGTATCTTTTGTCTTTTAGGCTTTAGTGAGCTTTAGCACTCTTTTTCTTTGCTTTCTCCTTTAGCACCCAAGAGTGCCATAACTGTTTGGTGGGGGTCATTAATTTACCCCAGGACATCTGCTTTAGCAGGTTAAAGACTCATTCAGCTTGTTCTATTACCAGGTATCCTAGCAGAGAGTGTCATAGTCTCAGTTGTCTGGTTTGGCATCAGGAAGATTTTTTTGTACCTGTCCTTTTGTGTCCTTTTTTGCTGCATCAAGTGCAAACTTCCTCACTCGGCCTTCCAGGCCTTCCCAGGCTGCTGCATGCCCCTGGTTGTTGGATTTCATGGCTCATCCTAGATTGTTATTGGTGCAAACTCTTTCTTTTCCTTGATCCTTGGTCACCAACATATGGAAGGAACTGTCCTGTCCATCAAAAAACCATAACATTGCTAAAGTTATATGTGCTCATAGCCCAACAGAAGTACCACATTTGTGGCAGCTGGGTCACCACAGATAAGTAAAGCTGCCCACATCTCACACTTCCCAGACAGATCACATTTGCATTTAATGCTATAGTGTCTCTCTTCCTTGGGGCAGTGTCTACACAGAGGAGAAGATGAAGCCATGCCAGATGCACTGATACTCCCAGACAGACCCACGAACAGTACCTATTACTACTGTTCCTCCATAATCCTGGGACTCAGGATACAGCCTCCCATGCACCCATGTGCAGACAAGATGAGAGCTCTGCCAAGTGAAGTGACTGGCAGCTCATCTCACTAGTCTAAGTCATCTTACCATTGCTCTACACTCCTTTTCCCCCCATTTTTTTGTATATTGCTATGTACCCATGATTCTTCTGGGCCTGCAGTTATCTTTTCATCAACCCTGTGTGTGAGCATGCAAGCAGCATGCATTCAAGTATCTAACTAGCCCAGTGCCCCTTGGCACTCCTCTGATACAGGCCACACATAGAGCATCCCTTCTGTGCATTTGGGGATTTGAGGCAAGCAGAGATCTAGAATGTCAAGGGTGTGGCATTGTTTGGAACAAAATTCTCATTTACAGAACTTGTGAAAAATTCTGTTAGTCAAGTCCTTGCATTTTATTTTCCTTACCTAAATCTTTTGATTGTGGTGTTGATGTTCAGATCTCTTCTGTGCTTGCCAGCATTTGGCAAAAAAGTAAGGAACTGACCTTTTCAGCCTGATGCTGTAAGATTAATTCTAACTAACAACTGTTGTTTTTTAGGATAAACTTCTGCAAAGCTGCATGTGTTGCACAACAGAAAACACTCGAGGCTCTATCCTTTTTAAGCAGGTTTCAATGTGTTTAGCTCACAGTGCTGCTCAGAGAACAGCAAAGTTGTGTTGAAGGGTTAATTTCTCTCCCAGCTTCTTTGCCACACGAAAGACAAACCTTCTTCCCAGCAGCAGGAATCAGAGGCTGCATGGAAATGCCTGTTTGAAGCATCACCTGATACCTTTAGGAGAAGTTTCCTGTTACACCAAATTTTGGACAACTGGATATATCTGCTACAGTGGCACCCCCATTGCTTCCTGTGACTCAGGCCTTGGTGTGGTCATGGATCAAATGGATCCAAGAGTAAAACTCTTCCTTTTACTTTTTTTTTTTTTTTTTTTTTTTATACTTACTGTACTCACTGGTGGCTCCAGCTTGCACTGGATCAGCTCTAAGCAGCTCATTGATCAGCTGTACAGTCCCTAGAATTTCCTGCAGGGAGGCAGCTCTGACTTGCTGGTAGGGGGAAAAGGAGCAGTGAAAGGGCTCCTCGTAGGCAGCATCCCACAGCCTGCCTTGCTTTAGATGGAACATGAAACCATACTCTTCATGTCAGAACCACTGACATTATCATCCTAGTAATTAACATCCTGGTAGAGGGAGGTGTAAAATGGCCCAGATGTTGAGATCTCTGTGTTCATCAGTTCTTTTTCTCCCCTTTTTCCTGACAGGCCCTAGGGCATCCCAGAAAGATAGAAGTAGCAGCAACATGGATTAAGAGAGATGGAAGGACAAAACTGGTAACAAATGATGGGGGCCACCAGTTGTCCCATGGTAGTAGTCAGAGATATCCCTACTTTTGCATTTGAGATAAGGTCTGTTTTAAAGGGCTTGGACACTTAGTTATCTGTCTACACAATTTACAGACTTGTGATGTAGCCCATCCCATTTTATATATTTTTAAAAACATCTGTTAAGTTCAGTAAGATTATGTGGTTTAGTAAGAACAGAAAAAGATGTCTCCAGGAATGCTCAGCATGAGTAAGGTTTCCTTCATGTTATGGTAAATCTCATAAAGCAGAGCAATAAGCATGTGTCCCCAGCCTATTACTTGTTCACATCACATAGCCCAGACTTTTCAGTACTGCTTACAGTTTCAAGAAAAGAAAGAAGGAGAGAAAATGAGAAAAGAGTTAAAACTGTGGGTTATAATTACAGCAGAATTTTGAGTGGGGTGCAGCATACTGCTTGCTAAGCATTGTTGCTGGGCCAAGAGAGTTAGGTATCTGGCAATAATTCAAACCTGTTTTAAAACTTTCCATAGGAAAATTTACTAAAAGGCCACAATTCCTGAATGGATTTGAGGGAAGATGTTTACTTCTCAGAGAGCCTCATCTAATGCCTGATTACGGAGACAAAAAAACCCAACAGAATGCAATCTCCATAATTTTTCTCTTCAGGATTATTTCAAGCTATAGAGTTAATCTGAGTTTCCTTTATATTTTTGAGACTGGTTAGTGGGGTAGTGATATGGTTATGATGTTGAAACACTGAAGGAGCTGATAGAAATGTAAGAATTATTTCTGAGTTTCTCAGGAAATCCCTGTGGTCTGTTGTTGGGACCTTCTCTGTATCCAACATAACACAGCATTGGTTGCAGCAGCACAGGGTAAAACAAACTAGCAAGGTGACTACCTCAGACTCTGCCCTAGGGTGATAAATTAGGCATGAAAACCAAAGGTAATCATAATTTGTAAGGAAATGCCAGGATTCAGAGAGAAAGACATAGTCTCAGAAAAATTCTCAGCCATCTCCTCTGGGGACTGTTAGACACACACAAAACCCATCCGTCTTCCTGCCTATGACTTCATTCTGTAGTTACTGAATCAAGAGCAACATTCCCATTGACTGAAGATGTGCAATTTTGAGTCTTGACTGTCCTAGAGATAAACTGTTAATCTTCACTCTGCTGAAAAAGGAGTTTACAGTCCCCTTTCAAGATTAATAAAATGTATGTACCAAGAAACACCTGGCCATTTCTGAAAGCGATGGAGAAAAACACAAAAGGCTTTTGCAGAAATTACATCACTCGAATTATTTGATAAGATGCCATCATCAGTCAAAGGCACAGCTCAATGTTTTTGCATATGTACCTTGCCAGCAAAACAGTTAGTTTTCCTTCAGTCTTTAATAATTCATAGCACAAGAATTAGGTTCCTAAATAATACTGCCTCTGCAGAGTGGAAACCATTTAAAAATAGGTTTAAAATAGGGAAATTTATGAACAAAAAGTTATTTACACAGATTGTAAATGTGTATTTATCTGGTCATCTGCTATTAAATCTGAGGTTAGTTGTGTGTTGGTGAGTATCACTACCAGCATGCAGTTTGTCACAGAAGCAAGATCCTAATATGAAAGCCATGGATCATTTCTGTTGCCATTTCTCCAGTAAGACTGCCATTTGCTTTCCATAAAGAATTGCCCAAGTAAAGACAATAGAAGCAGGTTCCATATTTGAAAAACAAGAGCAAACACAGATAAATGTGAACCAGGAAAGATGAAGAAGGAGCCAAAAAAAAAAAAAAAAAAAAAAAAGCAGTGGAAAAAGAGCAAGAGAAATAGACAGTTTAATGAGACTGGGATTCTGGAGATTAAGGCAATCCTCAGGCTACTTTTAAACCCAAATGAAGAAGAAAGTGATTAGTATTTTATAAAAAGAAATAGGTAACATGTTTTGGGATATCATGCTTTCCTCAGTATGCATGGGGGCTGTTTCCTTGTTTGGGTTTGGGAGACTTAAAATGATGTTTTTCATTGTAAAAACATCTTTGAATAAATCACATCATATTCACTAGACTTTTTTCTCTGTTTTTTACAGGTTATGGGCTGTGTTTGAGAGCTCTACACTCAGCCTCATGGTACCTCTATCTTCTCTAAAGCAGAAATTCTGAACCCACTTTTCATTTATTTCTCAAGTTTCAGGGAGTATTCTCGGCATGAGTAGGCAGAACTGTATTCTTGATTTTAGTACATATTTAATAATGAAGAAAGAAGAGAAAATGAAGAAGGTAAAGAGCCTCTTCCCTGCGTGTATTAGAACTACAGTCTCAGGAACTTTTTAAAGTGAACCAAAAATCCATTAACACCTTCCAAGACAACAGTGCCCATCCATCCTGTATGTTTTTCCTTGCAATACAGCTGGGACACACCCACACTGAATAATTCCTCACCCAGACAGAAAAATACCAACCCATAACAATAGTGGGGGAATGGGTATTAACACAGCCCTGAAGGTAGGGAGGGAAGGAAGTGGGGGGAGAGACTGAGTTGAAAATGAAGAATAAAGAACATAAAGTTCACAGCAACAGAAAGAAAGGGTGTAAAGGCTTATAGCATAAGGAAATTAGGGTCAACTGAGCCACGAATCAGAAAGAATGAGAGAAAGGCAAAATTTTTGCACTAGGTAGGAGGGTAGATAGTAAGGGAAAATTATACAGCTTTTGGCATGGGAAGAGAATTGAGATCCTAGCAGAACTGGGGTGTATTTGCATGTGTGTCTCCGTGGAGCATGGGAGGTGGGAGTAATTAGAGCACTTTTTAATTAGGGAGCAGGAGAAGAGGGACACTGAACTACCAGCAAAGTAGTAAAATAATGACCATGTGATGTCTTCAGTGTGAACCCTGTGCCTGAAACTGAAATAGGAGGTGTCAGATAGGGAGGTGCTTTGTGTACTGTATGGAAGGTGGCTTTAAAAAGAACAAATCTCAGAGATTCATAGTTAGGCAAGACAAATGGGGATCCAGTCAAGCTGGGTGATTCTCTGCCCCTCTGAGGTTCCTTTGCTTTGTTGTAAATTCCTCACATTGCCTCAGGGATGGGAACCTCCCGTCCTCAAAAGGTTCTTCAGTCACTGGGTTTTTTTCAGTCAGACCTTTGTGTAGGACAGTTAACCCTAACCATTTCCATAGCCACCATGAACATGACCTTGACTCCTGGCTGTCCATCTCTTCCAAGGAACAATGTGTCACTTTGGAGGAGTGTGGGCAAGGATGTGCTCTGCTGGGGCAGTGCATTCTCTTGGCCCGAACATCCATTTTTTATGAATGATAGCAAGTTGTGCTCAGCCAGTCCAGCACTTTGGGAGTGCATTGGTGCAACAACAGAATGAACAGATGCTGAAAAGAAAATTCACAGGGAAGGGTTTCTCAGTACTTTACCAAACCAGTATCCCTGCACATATGACTAGTATGTCCATCCATACTCCAGCATATCCCATTTTTCCCTATCTGGCAATGCAGAGGCATTATTTTTTTAAAAAAAAAATCTTTTGGATTATTGTCACACAACAGTTTCTACATTTTTCTAATCTAACACATGTAGTTTGGATATTTCCTTGCAGTGTTACTAAAACACAACCTGAACTGCACAGCTTCAGATAGCTTTCTGTCCACCACAGAGCAGCCACCAAGAGACATAGGATCTTTTTTTAACACTGTGGTTGTAGCCACTGACTTCAGTTAACAGGTTCATATCTGCTTCAGAAAGCACCAGTGCAGGAGCAATACTATGGTCTTGGTACCATCTCAAGCTGGCTGTACTGAGCTTGGGGAGAAGCACATCTGGCTGGGAATTTTGGCTACCTGTATGTGCTACAGTCAGAAGCTGCCTGTTTGGGGGTGAAGCAAAGAAGAGGAAATCTGTAGGGGTGATAGGTGTGAGTGGTCTCTTACAGTGTGGCTTTCATATGCCTGAGGCACAAAAATCCTGTGCAGGAGCCCTTGAGAAGGAGAAACACTGTAGTCCCAGTAATTACTGAGAAGTCAAGGAAATAGTTTTTGTTCTCCATTCCTGCAGATTTTATAATTTCATACTCAGTTAGGAAGGGGGAGTAGGATTACACAAAACATGACTAAACAGTAGAAATGGAGAAGAGCAATAAAGATCAATCAGATTGCATGCACTTTTAGAAACAAGACACCTCAGTGCTATGTGCTGTGTGGACACAAGGCAGAAGGTCCCTACAGCTCAGAACTGAGAAGTTAAGCTTAAAACTGGAGACAACAGACCAGAACAGACAAACCCAGACAGGACAACGCTGCAGGCATCACGGCAGGCCTGCAAAACAATCTAAACACTGTTGTCAGCTTTTTTTCAAAAGGAATAGTTTTGAGGAATGTAATGAAGTTCTCGAGGGACAGTGTAAGATGACAAATTTACTGATGTTTCTGGAGAAAGGCTTCCCAGGAGAAAGATGTCAGGGACAGAAAGCATGGAGATCTCTGTCTAACTGAGCCAGAGCATTAGCAGGTTCAGTGCTTATGGTTGTTATGGCTGTGTAGCCTCTTTGAAGGACACCTGAACTAGCTTGTTCGTGACCTAATCAGTTCAACTGATGTAAAAAACAGTAGGATGAAGAGAAGAGGGAGTGAAGAGAAAGAAGAAAAGCCACATGTGCTCTGTAATCAGAGTCAGGCCATGGGCTGGTTAGAAATGTGGCAGATTATTTTAAGTACACGCTATTCCCCCCTTTGAAGGAATCCCATTTTTTTTCTCTCTCGCTGAGATCAAATCTGGATGGGGACAGAGAAATAGACCACTGCAGAAGTGCAGTGTTCTGTCTGTCTTGTGACCAGTCACATATGTAGCTCTGAATCTGAGTAGTGTCAGTCAGCAAAGTAGGTCAGTAAATTGCCCTCTGGAACTGTTTTTATTTAATCTTGTTCAAGTTCTTGCATAGCACCCATTAGCTTGGTGCTGAGCCCCTCTATCATAAATTAATAATTTTGCATTTACAACTTGAGACATGGCAGAAAACAAATAGGTGTTCTATTTAGAAAAAAAAACCCCAAAACAACAAACAGCCTTCTGCAAGAAGGAAGGACTTTCTGAGTAGTCCTTTCAAAATATCTCCAGGAAAAGAAGGGATGCATTTTTATCCCTCAGCAGTTTTTTCCCTCAGAGATGGAAGCCATCCTTGACCCCTGGGAGCCCTCTCTAGTCTCCAGCTGTTGATTAAGCTTGGATGAACTCTTCCTTCCAAATTTTCTTGGCATGCTATGATTGGCAACCACATTTATATTGCCCACTTACTATGCAAAGGGAAAACACTAGTTAAAGTGGGGAGATGCTTGTGAGCCAGAGGTGATGTTTGAAGTACAAAAGGAATAGT
Organism: Phaethornis superciliosus; assembly: GCA_023637945.1. Lineage (NCBI taxonomy): Eukaryota > Metazoa > Chordata > Aves > Apodiformes > Trochilidae > Phaethornis > Phaethornis superciliosus. Next base: position 168,565,746 of record JAJQWJ010000001.1, on the reverse strand, counting down.
AAAATAGGTCTACACAACACATACAGGGTATGCAAACTTTTTGACTGTCCCAGATAGCTCACCTGGAAACAATTTCCTGATGTAAATTAGCTCCCCTTGAAACATCCCAGAAAAAAATACCAGTCTGCTGCAGATACTGAAATAGTTTCCATAGATGAAGAGTAATAACTGAAATAAAATCCTCAGAAAAAAACTGTGATCTATAGGTGAGCGTCAGGAAGAGGAATAATGTGACTGTAGAGAGAAGTTACAGCAGAAATTATCATAGGAAGGAAATCTGTTGGTTTCTTAGCTTTACAATAACAACTTTCTTTCTAAAAAGGAGAGTTTAAATTGCAAAGAGTCTTATTTTGTAGTTGTTATATTGTATCTGTAATATGAAGATGTAGTATCAGAATATCCAGAGTGGTTCTATAGCAGCAAAGAGAAATGGGGAAAAGAATGATGCAGATCAAAACCTGAATAAAAAATGTTCCCCACTCACATTTTTGCAAGGCAGTTCCTTTATTTGGACCTCAAAGCTAATGGAAGTTTTTCATCCAACATATTTTCTAATCCATGGTAAGAGTCAATGTGTGAGATATTATGGGTTTCAGAGTGTGTCCCTCCTCTGTTCTTCACCTTTCCTGTCCTCACCCCTATTGTGACCTGGAGTCTGTTCAGGTGGAGACCAGTCAGAACACACTGTAGATCCATCTTTTCCAGACATCTGAGTTTCCTTCCAGTGCAGACCAGGATGCCCAAAGGAGAAAGGAAGAAAAATAGTCTGCATCAGAACCTTATCCCCAAATGCAGTTACAATTTGTCCAGGGTACATTCTAGGGACTGATAAATCTTTGTTGCCACAATTTTAGATGCACCCAGAGGGAAAAAAATGCCTGATAGTAGCTGTCAAAAATTAGGGATTAAATTGTGTTTCTTTCTGCCCTCCTCTGTAAAATAGGAATAGTACTTTATAGCAAAGCAAGGAATGATGATGTCAGCACTTCTCATGATCAGATGAGTGCACTGAGAGAATAATTATTTGTGGCTTGAAAATTATTGATGAAAGGTTAATGCAGATATTCTGCACACCAAAATGCAAAATGGCTGCTGTTACAATTAAGTGGGCAAAGGAAGCCTATGGAAAATCAAGACATGAATGTCTAGGTGAGATTTCTGTTAATTAAAGCATATAATTTATTAAAACAACAGAACACAGTGAACTGATTCAAGACCATCTGTCCATGGTAATCCTAAGTATAGATTCATAGTATTGCATCATTTGAGTAATAACCACAGTTTGAAAGAAAGAGAAACCCCCATCAAATGTAAGTTCTTTGTGTGAGCAGAATGGGGACCCTAGTCCTCAGTCAGGACTGGGCCTCTAGAGGATTTCACAGTTTAAAAAAATAGCAGTAAGAAATGGAAATGAAAGTGATTGTGGACGAAACAGCAGGTTTTAGCATGTTAAACTGTTGACTAATATACATCTATGACTAATAAAAAGCATATTGCATATATATGACTAATAAAAAGCTCCTTATTTACTGGAGTTTTGCCGTATTTAAACAGTATTTTATTATTTGACTCTTCCTCTGTAGACTTTTAACAGAAGCAGAATAATAATGATCAAAATCTGCACTGGAATGTTTCTCTTTGAAATTTAAAAAAAAAAAGAAAGAAAGAAAGAAAGAAAAGCATCTTTCTCCTAGGAAAATGAATTTTAATATAAAATGCGTTCTAAGCTAATCCTCACAGGCTTGTTCTTGCATTGAGAGATGACAGGCTTTTAAATCTGCCAAAGATGAGTTCAGGCCTTTCTGTCTCTGCAATGCTTCTGCAATACTTGCTGACATCACTGCTACTTTGGGGAGTATAAGGGCTCTACCTCAATTTAAGGGTGAGCTGTGGAAATGTAAAAAATTGGGCTTCAAAGGTGAAGGAGAAACTGATGTTAAAGCCATTTTTAAAAGAACAAATCGGATAAACAAGAGTAGCAAATAATTAGTCAGACTTTAAAGGAGGTTATTTCAATACTCACAAATTCACATTAGCTGTATCCATGTTAGCAACTGCAGGACAGTAAAGCTCTGCCTGCCAGTAAATTAAATGTGCATATGACCCTGCTGAGGCCCACTGTGACCACCCATTTCTTAAACTCTCTCATCTCCCAAAATGGGGTGGCTGCTTCCAAACTGCTTATTGAGAATGATCCCTCACCTCCCAGCACCTGGGAACTGTGTGGGGAAGGGTCCCCGAGGTCGAGTGTCAGAAGATCTTTCTGACAGCATCCCTTGCCAGGGATCCTTTTCTACTTCAATAGCCTGGGTGCTTCAAGTCTAATTCCAGAGGACACTTACTGTTCATTTCACAGGGAGGATAGTGCATTTGTCTACTAACATGAATAAATGTCCACAAGTCAATAGAATAACTCATAATATTGAAAGTGTAGTGCTAATATTTTGTATTATATATGTTAAATTATAATATGATTACTGTATCAGTCTTTGCATGCTCATATGTATTTGTTCTGTGGAGCAACAGATCTCCAAATACTTGAGAAGATCTGGTGCTATTTATCTTTGTAGAGATACTTGTGTACTTAAGGGTTTGTCACACTGTGGCCTAGACAAAGACAGTAGAAGCCACCAGAAATGCACATTAAAGTACTTAGTTTATTTCTTTTGGCAACTGAGATTTACATTTCTGTTATTTATTTTTAAATTTATTTTACATACTTCTGTTAGTTCTTCACTATGTCCTGATTCAGAAAATTTGTTGTCAATCATAAAATTTTGGGAAAGCAAGGCCCTCACCACAAGATAGATGTGTGAATTATTGAAAGTAACTAGAAGCCTATCATAATTTTTAAGATATCACAGCTTTATTGAGTTTTTCTCCAATAAAGCCTTTCATTCACCTATGGGGATAGTATATTTTATAGTTTCAGTGATGGACATGCCAAACATGCAGTGACCTGCTAAGACCTAACCAACTTGGGGTTAAGGATCAGAGGGCTGGAGCACCTCCCTGTGAAGACAGGGTTGTTCAGTCTGGAGAAAAGGAGGCTTCAAGGTGACCTTATAGCAACCTTCCAATATTTGAAGGGGGCCTACAGGAAAGCTTTTTAGGGGTAGGGCTTTTTACATGGGTGTGTAGTGAGAGGACAAGGGGAAGTGGTTTCAAACTTGAATGGGAAAGTTTTAGGTTGAACATTTGGAAGAAATCCTTTAATTTGAGGTTGGTGAGAAACTGGAATAGGTTGCCCAAGGAAGCTGTGGCTGCCCCTTCCCTGGCAGTGTTCAAGGCCAGGTTGGATGGGGCTTGGAGCAACCTGGTGTGGTGGGACGTGTCCCTGCCCATGCAGGGGGTTGGAACCAGGTGATCTTTAAGGTCCCTTCCAACCCGAACCATTCTGTGATAAAGAAGGAAAAGACATACAAGACTATGGGAAGTAAAAGGCTCCTTGTTCAAATTCAAAGGATGTTTCATGAGCATTCTCTTAATTTTAAGCCTTCTATACACAGTTATCAACCTTCACTTCCTGGTCACACAGAATCTGGTTGTACATTACAGGCCTGTGGCAAAGAAGGCAAAGCAAGGGAGCAAGCAGGAGTGGGAGACAAAATTAGTATTTATTTTGTACTCTCCTAAGTAATCAAGTATTTCCATATGCCACACAGCAAATGAAACCTGGTTTCCAAATCATTGTCATCTGATAGTGTGATCCTCTGGTGGTGCTGCCTCTGATTAAAATTTTTCAGGAGGCTGGGACATATATTGCTCTCCTATGTAGATTCTTTTACGCCTGAGATGGCTTGGGTTGGTGGTACACATTTTCTTCTGTATTAAGGCTGTGGGCTTTCCCTCTGCTATATTTAACTGTTGGTCTTCATGAAATATGTAGGGACTCATTTTGAAACTGTTAGCTTTAAGTGAAACTGGGCTCAGAATGTCCAGAAGTTACTTTCAAAGAGAGGACAGACAGGCAGACAACAGCATGCATATGCTTAGAGCATGACTGCATCACTGTAATTTTCATAGAAGCCAAAAATAAACAAACACAGAAGTCTGATTTCACTGCGCAATGTCTTCCTTAATTGTAAAAGTTCAGCTGGGCTAGAAACTGAGTTAACCACATTTTAATGCTAAGCATATCTGAAGATTCATGCTGCAAGCCTAAGGCAAGTGTGCTCTCAGAAAGCAGGCTCCACAGCAGGCACTGAATGCAGCCACAACAAATCATCTTTTTTTGCACAACTTGGTCCCATAATGGGGCTCAAAGACCATGAACACTGTGGCAAAAGTGTGGAAAAGCAGGAAATGCAACCACTGTCCCTAAAGAAAATCTGGACTGCTGGTGCTTTAGACCTATTTCTTTCACCCCTGCCAAGAAACTCAGAACACCTCTTCTTCAGAAATTCTTGGCCACGTTAGTGAAACAACATGCACTTCCCAAATTCTGTCAGAAAGAACACACACATCCTCTTTCCAGATCTTGGCAGCTTAAAAGCACAGAAATTAAATTACTCTGTGAGGAATAATCTGGAGTCTGGGGCTCCTATGGCTCCATTACGTACTCAACAATAGCTCAGCAACAGATGCTGTTGAGAGGAACTTGGTGTATTTACCACACAGAGGAATCTTCACTGAGGAAAATTGACTGCAGTGTGAGGGATGTTGGAAAGCTCATGTTGTTCATCGTGTGGGAGGGGAAGAAAGGTTCCCATGTTTCCAACATAGCTTCTGCCAAATCTCAGTAGGTCTCCACTGCTCTGAGTGGATCCTGCTGCCTGTGTGTTTGAGGTTCAGGGATAGAGCTAATTGTTTCTCTCTCTGAGATTATGAGCACTCAAACTGGATCCTGCTTCTCCTTAGTGGTGAAAAATCTTTTCTTTTTGCTTGACTATTGGCCAACTCAAATCACTTTTATCAGAGGAATGGGGAAGGGCCAGAGCTGTGACCTGTGAAACAGATCTGTGAATCTCTTGGCTTATAAATGCCAGCAGAGAGGGGGTGGGCTCATGGCTGCCTCTAAAAACTTGACCTGACAGCAAACAAAATGTCAGCTCCTCTTAACAAAGGAATTGAGAGACTGCTGCTCAAAGAGAGGAAGTTCTCAAGTAGGTATTTTGTCATTTAAGTAACATTCTTCCCTACTGAATGTGGGCTTCATCAGAGCATTTCCTACTATTGTTGCCTAGCATCTGGATTACTGCAGCTCCGCTCCAGGGGGCTGGAGATATAAATTCTCCCAAAGCTTCAAGCACATCATGAAATTGCTCCCTAAGCAAGGAGTATTTCCTGGAAGAGAAGCACATTGCGCCACTGTTCCACAGCTTGCCCACCATGCCAGCAATAGCTAAGAACAGAGCTGGTCCTTGAATCTACAAGGATCTGGAAATTCATTTGGCCCACAGTGTGTAGCAGTAGTTTGGCAGGGCTCTGACACAGGAGTTGCATGTGTTTAATAATGTGCTTTGGATAGCAAAGTCCAAGAAGAGCTAGGCTGCAATTTGGCAGCAAATTGAGCCAACCCAGCAGACTGGTGTTGCCAACAGGCTGTGAACCTAAACCTCCTTCACCTCTTCACCCCCTATCACCTACTCTCAGCTGGGCCTCTTGCTCCTTCCCTTGAATCACTCACTAGGTGTGGTGCTCACCCAAGCAAGCCAGGTGAACAAGAAAGCTAACTCAGCTGCTAACCCCAGTAGAACACTCACTTTTTTTGCTGGCTTTCTTTTTTGATGTGATTAGCAAGACAAACTGACCCACTCTTAAGCTAAGTGCAAGACAAATGTTGGAAATGGTGCAATGCAAGCATTAACTGCATGTTCCTGTGAGGGAAGAAAGGCAGGAGAAAAAAAAGATGAGCAGCCCCCTTTTAGCAGCAGCAAGCTGTTAAATTGCATCCAGCATCACATGAAACTCCACCCTTGAGCCTTGCTCATTGCCAAGTCTTTTTTTTTTTTTTTCTTTTTTTTTTTTTTGAATTGCAAAACCCTACAGTGGGTGATATCTACTCTATTTTGAGACTCAGTGTGTAATTCCAACAGATTCATTTTACAGGAGGTATGGATGATGGCAACCCCCTGGGCAGATAACAGCCCAAACCATACCTTGGAGTATGATTCAACCACAGCATACGCTGCCCTAAATTTGGGCAGCTTCTGCCTAATTCCCCCTCCCTCCTCACTCATACATTTCTTATTTCTTCCTTTACTACATGTTTTGGCCTTGTGTCTTGCATGGCATTGGCATGGCATGGCATCAGGGAACTGACCTAGCTAGAATTTAACCTGTCAGAAAGTGGTTTGTTTCCTCAGGAATCTGTTTTCTGAATCAAACCACTGCACAAGTCCATCTCATGCAAGGGGCAGAGTACAAACATTTAGCTGTTGGCATAAACAAAGGGGAGAAAGATACTTTGCCTTTTGAGTAACCTTTTATTTTTTTAATATGCGTGGAAGACGTTTTTAAGCTTAGGCACTAGGAACAATAGAGGAAGATTCACAAGGGACTCAGGCAGAGTATTTGTCTCTAGGCAGGTACTCAAGGACTGTAAATTCATGAGTTTGATGTAGGCATTTCTCTCCTCTTTCAGGAAAAGTGGGAGTTAGGCAGTGGTGCATCCTTTTCCTAGCAACAAAACCCCTGAATAAGGCAGAGGAGCATCTGTTGAAACCAGTCAGTGGGAAATGAGAGGGCAGAGGAGAGCTGAGATTCTTCCTCTTCTCAGATTTAGACTTCTGTGTGTGTGAGACTGGAATATACTTTGATCCCTCCTTCCTCTCATTCACTTCTAGATTTAAGTAGCTAGCTCTTGCCCTGGGGAACAAATGTGTCTTGCTGAAAAATGGTCTCTAAGGAGAAATACTTAATAGTTTGAATACCTACCCAAAGGAAAAAGAGATTGCAGTTCTCAGAGGGTTGATGTTCAAACCTGCAGCTCCCTTCTTCTCAAGGGGGATCTTAGGCCAGAGCTGTGAGTCTGAGCTGCACGAACCTTCCTTCCCACAGTCAAGTCCCCTGGACAAAAAAGCACTGAAGAATCACAAAGCCAGGAAAAGCACAAGCAATAATAGGAAGCCCAACTCTGTATCTTAATTATAGAGGTGCTCCCTGAGAGATGGAGGTCTTGGGCACCAGTCCTAGATTCCAGCATAGATTACATTTTTTCAAGCAATGACTCCTTAAAGTAAAACCTATAAGCAAATCTATGGGCAGAGCTATAGGGAAGGTATTAATTCTCCTTACTCACTAATTCCTTTGATTTTCAAAACACAAGACATTTGTACAGTAGGTAATAACATACTGTAAATGCCCAACAGCTCCAAGCAGGAGAAAGAATGAATGCTTTGTTATTGGAGGAAAATAGATGTCTATTTTACTGTAGTCATAACAAAGGAGGCTTCAAGCATTTCTCTGCATGCCAGTTGAGATGTTCCTCTCCTCACAGATAGTCGTCTCCTTGCAGTCTGTAATGTCTTTCTGTGTTCATATGTGATGCATCCTGGCAGGTTTTTTACAGTTGAAATTTGATATTTCAACAAACCCACTGACAGCCTGGCTCTGAATATAGCACGTGAAGTTACTTCAGTTCCGCATCACTTCCCATGTTATTTTCAGCAAACTTTGGTTAGCATATTCCTGTAAACGTGTGAAACTTCAAGTTGGAAAAGACTTTTTCCAATTCTCCTTCTGTTAATATAAGTTTGCCATCTCTACAACAGAGAGAGGCAGTGGGATTTGACTGAGGGTTAGGTTCCCTTCCTACATACTGTTCCTTCTGGAAAATCACTGTGTCAGGCATTTGGAAGTGAACACATGATGTTGTTATTTCACCAGGAGGTAGGATTGCCAGAGGTCAGTCTGAAATTATGGATGTTGCATGGCTTCTCCAGCTAGCCTACCTCTAATGTTCAGATGTTGAAACAAGCCACAGCGTTTTGTTTTGATAAAAACAAGCCTTGAGGTAATCGGGTACATGGAATTAAAAGCAAATACCTGTAGAAGGACTGCAACAAACAGACACTAAAATAATGTTAAAAAGCAAAAATAAAAATCTCCATGCTAAAGCTTAAAAGTTTAAAGATTTTAAGGACAGATTTTATCAAAGTCTGAAACCTTTTCCTAACTGCTTGTGTCAGAACAGAATTGCTGCATTATTTTCTTAGAAAAATAATCTAAAAAACTTGTACTGAGTCCTCCTCTTGTTTACAAAACTCTGCAGCATTAGGCTACTATTTATAAAAGCACAGTTCTCTCCTTCAAATTCTTCATTTCTTGTTTTCTTGGCACCTGGGTTCAGGCCAGGTGGGCTGGATGAGAAGGAGGGTTTTGGACTTAGGATTTTCTTCCTGCAAGGTCTGGCATGGTCCTTTTTTGTCAGACCTTGCCTTGGTACTTGGGTTGTGTATTTTGGTGAGAGAGGGGCAGCTGTTTGTGTGCAAAGATGACAGAAGCAAAGGCACCTATGAATTCACAGGAGAGGAGTTGTACATGGGTCCCAAATGAGCAAAGGGTCCCACCTTTGCAAATCACCTGATAGCCTGAAAGAGGTAGAAATTCCATAGGGATAGGATTGCCTTTTCACAGAGACAATAGCAAGTTTGTTTGTGAAATACCTATGTTTCGTAAAAAATAAATATTAAAAACTCTATTCCGAGATAGGTGGTGTGAGTTAAAAGAAAGGGAAGACCTTAAGTCCCTTAAAAAATCTGGGGCAGGTGGCTACATGCAGAATGCAGGGCTGGAACACCTGAGAATATGTTCCTTGCTTGGGAGACTGGAAGAATGTGTCTTAGTTGTCTTTTGGCCCGAGTTTATTTCCTATTAAACCAAAGTGTGAATAAGTGGGTGAGGCAAAAGGATAAGTTGGTGTACACCCAAGGCTTACCCTGACATACCAGAGACATGTGTCTGGACTTTGGACTACTGTGGAGGTACTCCTGGGTGCTGGCATTTAGACAAACCCCATGAGATTCTTTGATTTTGCTTGCAGCTGCATGTAACAGAAATACAGTCAGAGCTGGCAGGGTGACTACACCACAGAGCCATTTCCAGCACTGACATCTGATCTGTGCTGGCTGTGGAGGGAGTTTAAGCTCTTGGTTGAATGTGGAAGAATACTCTGCTGTGACAGTCAAGTGGTCATATTAGAACCAACACAGATAGTCTGTACAGCTGCCCACAATTCTATAAGCATCCTGCCTGCATCCATGCTGGATGCAATTCCATGCTGGTGGCAATGCTCCAGGAACAGTAGCACTACTTTTACAGGACAGAATGTCACGGCTTGGAAGGCAGGAAATATAGAAGCACTTGGCATAGTTAATCAGCACCTAGAATAAATATACTTGTGCAGCTCTAGCACAGATATGTCCCTGGGTACTCTGTCCCAGTCCTGCAAGACTGGAATCTGCCAGGTACTGTATATTGAGGCCACAGTCTACCAAAGAGCTTAGATATGTGCTTAATTGCAAGCCACAAGTCCAAAGCTTAAAGCTAAACACAGGGAGAGGCTTGGTGTTGAACTGAGGGCAGAAAAGCTCAGCACGTCACCAGGTCAACCCTTGGCAAAACTGAACCTGAATTTCTTCAAGTACCCTACTTGTTCATGTGTCTTTGAGGCTTGAGTTTGGAAATGAAGGTGACTGTTACTTCAAGGTGTATGACTCAGGCTGTGAGTAACCAGAACAAAGTCAGAGACAAGGGGGAATTAGAAGCAGAAGGGATCCTGTAGGGGAAAAAGCAGACGGCTGAGTAAGAGAGTTCCCTGGGGTGCACTCCTTGCCACACTACCTGCAAATGCCTGTAATTCACTGCTATGTCATCCTTTTCATTGCCAACTTTATTGCCAGATAATCTAAATGTGATTTATGAAGCACCTGGGGACAAGAATTACATGTGATCCCAGCCTGGCCACCTTCCCTCCTATTGCAATGCCTGTTTCTCTTACAAGGGTGGGGGCAGGCCAGGTGAGGGATTATGAAAGGAATTTGGTGAGGTTAAGAGAAACAAAGATGTAAATTATTCTCCTGTCATGACACTTTTCAAGGTCTTTAGAAACATGACAGATTGTGCTGGTTGCTTTTCATATTCTGTATTCCACAGTGAGTTTTGCATATATGCTTTATGTCTCCAAGTCCATGCCTTCAAAGTGGCTCTTAAGGAAGCATTTTCCAATGCTAGCACTGACATATATATAATATATGCAATCCTGGCAAGTGGCTTGGATTGGAGCAAAATTCTGTGTCCTTGCAAGGCACAAGAGACAATTACTGGCACAAAGAGCTTAGACTTCAGAAGCAAAACACCTGGGATAATTTCAAAATGCCCTGGATATCAGTGATACAATTATTTTATATATGTATGAACTATCGACAGGTTGTTTTCCTTGGCTGCCACATATCTAGTATAAGGTGGCATGATAAGGATGCATGGCTTTTAGTGGCCTCACATCAATACTCTATTACAGCTTGAGCTAAAAATGAGACATGAGATGAGTAAATATGAACTGTAGCTAGGATTTGTCTACCAGAATGAGGTTTGGTGTGAATTTGAGATGCAGTCACTGATTCTGCATTGACAATGCTGCTGAATAGTTTCACCTGTTTTGGAAGCAGATGAGGTGATGCTCTAAAGGCCTCTTTTGGCCACTGGAAAGTAACCACATAAGTCACTATTGAAGCATGACCATTCAGTGTGCTCGCAATATCTGTATTTGTGGATGATAAAAACTACAGAAATAACTCCTCACGTGGCCCTACCACTAACCCTTGAACAATTAATCTACAGACATAATAAGTCTGCCAGCACTTAAATGAAGAGCACAGTTCTGTTCCACATGGTGCGTTGATGTTAATGTAGAAATAAATGGCACAGTCCTGAAGTAGAGATCCATTCATTGTACAGCCTGCTTCTCATGGGACAGACCACTACTGATTGTAACAATCTTTCCCAGGCTTAATAGCTATGAACTCTCCCCTCATTTCACATGGAACCAGCATTGTTAGTAGTTTGTTGGATTTCAGCATCTCCCAAGGGATGCTGCTTGGCTGCAGAGTACAAGTCATGCTGTAAATTGCTTTTGGAATAGTTTATCATGCTGTTTTCTCAGCTGCCAATAAAAGCTTGCCCCCCTTTTCTCAAGACTCATCTTTCACAAGGAGTTTTACCTCTACCCATCTTTAACTGCTAGGAGAGAAACAGCCTCTTTCATTTTTGCTCTTGTAGGTTTCTCAAAAAAATCTTCCTTTTTATCTTCACCTTAGAACTCATTCCTCACAGCTAGTTTAAGCCAGCTACCCCTGTTTCTAGGTGGTGTTCTGCTCTTTCTGAAGCTTGCTGGCAGAAGCTGATGTCACTTGCAGGTGTTTGAAAACCTTTCTGGAAACTGCATTACTGTGAAGCAGGTAAAAATCTCAGTAGCACCCTAGAGGTCATAAGATGAACTCTCCCAGTTACATGTCAGGTGACCTCGTTTAAATGGGAAGAGATGACAGCTTTATCTTTAGCAGGCAGTGGGGCACAATAAAAGGATGAGGGAGGTGAGGGAAGAGATTGATCCTGAGTAAATTACAACTCCTATCAGCCTAGCATGTGGGAGAGCAGGGACTGCTGCTGTCATCACTGCCCTTGAATTTTTTTTTGTGAGAGGAAGTAAACAACTCTAAATTTCAGCCTGGCTTCTGTAGAAGCTTGTGTGGGTGTCCCAGTAGTGTTTGGTAAGCAGGTTACAGCAGAAACCACAAGGAAAATAAGATTTTTTTTTTTCCAAATAAACAAATATATCTTAATGAAGGCTCAAAATTAATATATGTTGGGGGGTTGCCCCAGGAGTCTCATTATCCCTAACTGGATGTTTTATTTCATGAAGTAGTCAGCATTAACTCATTAACTTTTAGCTTGGTGAGGAAAAAGATCTCATATTTAATTGCCCCCAAATTTTCCTTTATTCCTGGGAACACTTGGCAGGATTGTGAAGATCTCTAGTGGCCAAGCTGTCAAACAAGATTTCCCTTTTCAAAGGACAATTTTTTTTTTTTTCCCCCTCACTAGCCAGGGCCAGTTTTGATTCTCTTTCTCACTCAACACCTCCTGCTTCATAGGCAGCACTGGTCCCAACAAGCCCTCCAGCAGACTGAAAGCTGTGACTGCTTTCTGCCTGGGTGACTTCCCCTCTTGGGGGCTCTGTGCCCAGGTTTGCACCAGCAAAAAAATCAGGGCAACTCAGGTTTAATATAGCTCAAAGCAGAGCTAATTTGTGCTGGAGCAATCTGGAATGGTGTACCAAATTCTGGTTTTGGCCATATGCACTACTGTTTCACATTAAAAAAACCAACCAAACAAAAAAAAAAAACATATTGGTTCATAGTATTTTTTTATTTTTACCTCATCTTTAACCTATTCTAGAATTACACTGGCTAAGCAAAACCACCCTTTTTTCCCTTTCTCATCTCATTGGTTTAAAATTGCTATCCAACACAAGTGAGCAGGGAAATAAAGATTTCTTTTTTAAATTGCAATGAGAAATGGAGGGTTTATCAGACGCATATAAAAATATTAATGGTGTAAAGACAGCTTGACAAGTAAGGGATGATTCTTCTCAACTCCACAGGCCAAAGTACAGCTGTGGCATCCTTCCAAGCAGCATTCAAGATGTTTGATTTCTATTTTAGTTGATATATGACAGAAAGGATTTGATTTTTCCACTATCTAGGGGAAGTGGAAATGTGTTTGTCCTTTTTCCTACTTGTTCTTCTTGCTTATCTTCCAGCCTTTTTATTTTTAGTGTTTGCAATGTTTTATTAAACTGGGTCAGACACCTGGGAGTCTTCAGGAGTTACAGATCTGATGTAGTCAGTGTTTTCCATTATTATTTAAAGTGTGGTATACCGAACACTTACCAGCACTTGATGTTTAGTGGCTGGAACATATAAATAAGAAGACAGCTGAAAAGCACTGTAGCCTGGAGAAGATACAGACTGAAACTGAAACATGGATCTGCTTTGGACTGCTTACATGAGTCTCTTCACAACTCATCTTCAGAGTTCCAAGTGATGCTCTTGTTCATGAAAAATGAGGTGGTAGCAACAGGAATTAAGAAGTCACAACAGTATCTTGGAAGAAAAGGCTTTGCAACAGAGGAATCCTAGGCCTGAATTTCACTTAATTAGGAAAGAAAGCAGTAGCCCTCTTTCCCCTCCCCTAGCCACATAGTTCCTGGTGTCTAGTGACCCAGCAATGTCTGGCCCTGAAGTCAGCTGCTTCAATGAGCTCATTTGACAGAACTAAGCCACCAGGAAAATGATGGGTTTTGATTAAAGATGTTCGTTCACCTGATCCATTCTGCAGTTCCATGGTCACTGGACTGCACGTAAGGGGGTTGAGATGGAATACATGGGTGGAGAGAGATGGAGAAGGCTGCACTTTTCAGCATTAGCCCACAGTCATACTAAATTAGTTGTAATATAAAAAGCACTCTGAAGCCATGGTCCCACACTGTGAGTTTAGGTTTCACTCTCTAACCCAGAGAGAAATGAACACTCCCCACAGATTAAATATTCCCCAGTCTTGTTATTAAGCCAAAGTGGCTCATGGAAGCATATACCAAACACCAACAAGGAGCTATAGAGGTGAGAAGTCACCACTATATCAGCTTCTCAGCATTGGTGAACCATTAGATCACCTCAGCTGCTTGTAGATCTGTCTATAGGAATCAGTGTGCTCTGCAGATTGTCACTTTAAGATCATTTCTGGAACAGACAAAATTCAACTGAATAGCATAAAATAATTTATTTTTGCTTGTGCTAAGAAATTGTTAAGAATAATGTTCAATACCATTGAAAAGACAATCGGAAATGAAAGAGCTCTGAAAAGTCTGATACTCTCACTGTGGATGGAAAGAGACGTCCATGGCCACACAACCTAAAATTTTCTCAGACTACTGAAGAAAAAAAAAATAAAAAAGGAAACAATGCTTAGTTATTCATGAGGGACATGAGCTTTAAAGACGCAGATCTGGCTCAGAACCAACACAACTATGAAAAAAGTTTACTCAGAGGAAAGAAGGCCAAAACCACGGAAGAACTGAAGAAACCAACACTGGGGAAACAGAGGGTGTTTTGTATGGGTGTTTCAGAAATCTATTCAAGCAAATTATCCACTCAGTCTTAAAGCAATGGGTTCAGAGGGCAAGTTTGGGGCATGAGCCCATTTCACCCAGCCTTCCTCATTGTCCTGCAGGAGATGGCCTCTCTGACATTGACTGAATGACTTTCTGTGTCTTCGCAGAGTCAGGAATTCCCTGATGCCTCTGGTCTCACTCTGTCTTCCCAGACAGAGGCAGAAGCACAAGCATAGAATCACAGAATCACAGAATTGGCTGGGTTGGAAGGGACCTCAGAGATCATCAAGTCCAACCCTTGATCCACTACCGCTGCGGTTCCCAGCCCATGGCACTGAGTGCCACATCCAGTCTCTTTTTAAATATCTCCAGGGATGGAGAATCCACTACTTCCCTGGGCAGCCCATTCCAATGTCTGATCACTCTCTCTGTGAAGAAATTCTTTGTAATATCTAACCTAAATGTCTCTAGGCATGTCTCTGCCTATGGACCAGCACTTCCCAGCCACTGCTGGGTTGAGACTGGAGAGTAGGAAGCAGATGGATGTCCATATTGCCTTGAAGAGGGGCAGCAGTTTGAGGAGTGCAGAGAGAAAAGAAGGGAACTACTGGCCTGGTTGGGTGGGAGAAGTCCTGCTGTCAAAAGGAAGGGAGGTGACAGGTCCCTGGGCACAGGAGAGGGAAAGATCAGCCTGTAGGAACCTCCTGTAACCAATAGTAACTCCTTGGCCTGCCACTTTGGGTGTCCTCTTAATGCCACAAGCTTTAGGTGTAGTGAAACTAGTATTACGGCCCTGTAAGACATCAGAAGCACCTCAGGTCTAAATAATTCAGATGTCAAAATCAGTATGAGGAGGAAAATGATTTAGTGGAAGGGTTGCTTTGTTTTCAAAGCTGCTTTTTCTTTCTGTTTATGCAGCCATACAGAGACTAACAGATCAGTGAACTGGATGCACAACCAGACAGCATCACTGATTACATCTTTCCCGGAACAAAATCATGGAAATATAGAGGAAAAACAAAAGTAAGCAAAAGTTATTTAAAGGGCAGAACTATTTGATGAGATTTTATCTGCTATGTAGTTTAAAGAGAATTCCCAAATGATCTAGAGTGAGAACGCTGAGGGTTGTTGTATATTGTAAATGAATTTTAAATAACTCCTGTTGACAGAGTTATCTTCTTCTCAGGGTTGCCAAATCTCATTGCTTTATCTCAAATCTCATAATGCTGAATTGCTTATCTAAACCACAACTCAAAGAATAACTAATGAGTTTCTTGCTTGCTTTTTTTTTTTTTTTTTTTTTTTTAATAAGTGTGAATTTCTCAGGGACATACTTATTGCAGAAGGTAACAAGATAATCAGAATAAATACCAGAACAGTCAGGGATGTTATCGTTCATCTAGTGCTTTCTCTAATCAGGAGAGAAGAGAATCTCTCTTTGCTGGTGGGTTTTGCTGCTGCCAGCTGCCAGCAGAAGGATGCTGGGCCGGGTGACTCTGCTTTTCAGTGGACATGCTCGCCCTGGTTATAAATCCTGCCCCCAGTTCAGCTTTCACTCGATGCTCCCTCATCTGCCCTCCACCCTGTCTTCTTTCTTAGTCTCTTCCCATTACTGGAACATTCATCAATATAAAAAATTCCACTGGCTCCACTGTGACCCCACCCTGAGCCAGAGGCTGTCTGCTTACAGCACCAGCAACATTTTAAAAATCCACAGGGGTGTTTTTTTGTTTTTTTGTTTTTTTAATTACAGCTCGGCTGCTGGCAGGCTCAGGGGTAGGATTTGCATCTGTTACCTGCTGGGAACACCATGTGCAGAGCTCAGCAAAGGATGCGGAGCTGCCTGTGGCCTCGGCTCCCAGAGGGACAGGACAGGGGGGACACTGCCAGCACCTCTGACAGCCCAGCCCTAAGGAGCTCCTGGCTCTCACCTGACTGAAAGCTCAGAGTTTTGTTACATTTTTCAGGATCGTACACTTAAAGGTTCTTCAGCCATTACTAAAGGACCACGTCACCCGCCACCCGGTAAAAATCACCCCAAGGATTTTGGGACACCGGGACTTTGAAAAAGAGTTAAAAAACTTTAGGACGTAATTCAGCCCTTCCCCTGCAGCTTGTTTTTTGTCTCTAGGGTCCATCTGTATCTCATTTGGAGGCTCTTCGCGGGGAACCCGGGGACGGGGAACAGCATTCACCACAGCAACAAGCGCAAATCCTTGGATAAGCACCGGGCTCCAGCAGAGGGCCTTTACAAACACCCATCTGGCCTCGCCGAGGCAGATGTGACCTCCTTTCCCCTCAGCTCTCCACGCCGAACCCCCACCCCCTTCCTCCTCCTTCTCTCCCTCCGGGCCGCTGCCCCTCAGCGCTTCCCGCCCCAAGAATGAGGAGGGAAGAAGGGAGGAGCCCCCCCCCCCTCCGGCTTCTCCCTCATGCCCCACACTGCGCATGCGCCACCCGCCGAGCCCTTGCCGAGCGCCCCTCCGGCGCTAGGGGGCGCTGCCGCCTCCCCTGGCGGGGCGGTTCCTGGCGTTAGGGGGTGGGGGGGGCGGTTCCCGGATGGTGATGGCGGCGGCGGCGGTAGCGGCAGCGGCGGCCGCGGGAGGTGGGGAGCGGAGCAGCACCCGGGACCGGCTCCTGGCGGCGCTGGAGGATCTGGAACTCTTGGCCAGGTACCGCGTTTTGGCCCCTCCGCACCCCCGCGGAATGGGATGGCAGAGCCTGTGACGGGGTGCGGCGACAGAAGAGCGGGTGCCCCCGGGATCGGGCTGAGGGAGGAGCGGGCCCTGACCCCATCTCTCGTGGGACCGCGGGACGGGAGAAGGGCCCGGACCCGGTATGGGCTTTTTCCTCCTCTGGGGCCGTCCCCAGGCCGGCTCCTGCGGGAGAGAGGCCGAATCTGCACCCCGGGGCTCGGCCCGGCCCTGCTCCGCAGCTCTCACCGGGTGGGAGAGCACCGGGGGCACTTCAGCTCCTGTTTCCAGAGCAGGAGGAGAGCTTCCTCCTCCTCTCACTTGGCGTTTCTTTCTTGGTTGACATCTGCACTTCCTGTGAGACACATTTTTGGGCTTTTTATTATTTACTAAAAGTCATTTGGATTGACAGGAAGCTGAACATGAGCCAGCAGTGTGCCCAGGTGGCCAAGAAGGCCAATGGCATCCTGGCCTGGATCAGGAACAGCGTGGCCAGCAGGTCCAGGGAAGTGATTCTGCCCCTGTACTCAGCCCTGGTGAGGCCACAGCTCGAGTCCTGTGTCCAGTTCTGGGCCCCTCAGTTCAGGAAGGAGATTGAGGTCCTGGAGCAGGTCCAAAGGAGGGCAACCAGGCTGGTGAAGGGACTCCAGCACAAGTCCTGTGAGGAGAGGCTGAGGGAGCTGGGGGTGTTCAGCCTGGAGAAGAGGAGGCTCAGGGGAGACCTCATCGCTCTCTACAACTCCCTGAAAGGAGGCTGGAGCCAGGGGGGTGTTGGTCTCTTCTCCCAGGCAGCTGTCAGCAAGACAAGAGGGCATGGTCTCAAGTTGTGCAAGGGGAAGTTTAGGTTTGATATTAGGAAGAAACTCTTTAAAGAGAGGGTGATCAGGCATTGTAATGGGCTGCCCAGGGAAGTAGTGGATTCTCCATCCCTGGAGATATTTAAAAAGAGACTGGATGTGGCACTCAGTGCCATGGTCTGGTAACCGCAGCGGTAGTGGATCAAGGGTTGGACTTGATGATCTCTGAGGTCCCTTCCAACCCAGCCAATTCTATGATTCTATGCCTAAGTCAGAAATCTGACGGTGGTTTCGCATGGTTTAAGCTGTTCTGGTCATTGCCTGTGTTGGTGTTAAACTCACTCAAAGCAGACTGCAGAGTTTGTCTTGGGAGTGCTCACTCACCCGTGCTCAGTTAGTCCATGCTCTTGAGATTGGACTGGAAACCCTCACCCCTGTTGCCCACCGTGTTCTTGAGGCAGGAACTGAACTGGTTCCTAATTATTTTCCTCTTCTGGAGGAGAGCTGGAGCTTAGGAAGACTTTTTCAGAGGAAATAAAAAACCCATACTGGTAAAGTGTCTGGCTTGCTTTGTGTGATTACCACTGGTAGAACAAGGATAATATGTTGGTCAGTTGCTTTTGTTGTTTCTGGCTAGGTTTTATTTCCATTTTTAGGTTTTGTTATGACATATGAGTTGCTGGAGAACATGTGTTTTTGAAAAACAAACGAAAAAGAAAACAAAAAGAAAGAAAAGCACTTTTGCTCTTTATCTAAACTAGTATTCTGGCATAATGAATCCAGAGCTACTTTCAGCATTGAGGCCTTTCACAGTTATGGTATGGCTTTGGTGGTAGGGGAAAAAATAAGCAACATGTTTAACCTGTGGCCTTTGTTTGATCTTCATCTCTGCATTATTCAGCTAACACAGGACAGAATGACAAACCCTCCATGACATCAGTCTTGGTGGTGATAGTTGGCCTACCTAAAGCAACTGCTTTATTTGCAACTGCTCAGTATTGGTCAGATAGAATGAAGCTTTAATGATAACAACAAGTTTCTTTATTCTCTAATTATTTTAAATTATTTTAGTGTTCAGGAGACATTAAGAGACATAGGTAGGGGCTACTTAGAACTTTGCTGGTGAGAGGCTTTTTCACACATTTTGGAAAGTGCCTGTTTTCATTTTAAGGTTCTGGCTCAGCTGTACCACCTCCTGCTTGAGCTGCTTGCACTAGACTAAGCAGAGGATGAGTACTCTTTTAAGTACAGTCCCTTCAGATAGGTAGTTACTCACACATAGTGTTGCACTGCCATCCTTAGCCCTAGAAGCCAAATGAGTTTGCTAAATTTACAGAAAATGCTTCTTTCCATTGTGGTTTTGTTTAGTGAGTCACTTCTGAGGTTCTAGGTGACTTTTCAGAATGGTGGCAAAGTAAATGGGATCATGAATCATGATCAATATGTTTATTTGAGAAGGACTTCTAGCACCAGAATATGACTAGGTTTTTTAATTATTATTATTTTTGTGTACTATGCAACTAATATACCACTGTGGAAATATTTGTTGTTACAGAAATACTGTCACAAAGAGCTGTTCAAGAAAGCACAGACTTAATTGTCCTAAACCCAATGTGAAATGTGCTCTGTTGGGAAAAAATGGAGAAGTAGAATAGTGAATACAACTTTCATGCCTTCTTCCAACAAAGGCAGTAGAAGTAGGATGTGAATGCATTTCATTATGCTGGTTTTTCTTTCAGCTTCTGCTTATGTCTTGTGTAGTTCACTTTGACAGAAACTTAGCACATTTCATGAGTACAAATACAGATGATCACTTCATGAGCTCAAAGAAGGAAATGTGCTCCAATCATGAGATTACTCACAGAATTACTCTTAAGGGGAGAAAGCTCTGTCAACACTCTGCTATAAAATACATGAATACTTTCTTAATAACAGTAGTCTCACAACTTTGAGATTACTTGGTATGATTTACAAATAATGCCCTAGAAAATTGCACAGATTTTTTCTTTCAGGGAACTAATTGAAATTTTGGCAATTTCAAGAAACCAGAAGCTTCCCCAACCAGGAGAGGAGAGCCAGGTAAGCTGAATTTCTAAAGTGTATTTCTTTGGGCAAGCACAATGCTTCACTTCTACTTTTTTCTTTTTTTACTTTCTATCTCCTTTTATTCTTGCCTATACTCAGACTTGGCTCTGCTACAAAGGCATTCTTGGTTTTCATTTTGTTTGTTCATTTATTGTATGTTTCATAGGCTGTTACTACAAACAGAGGACAAATTGTTTCATTTTCCACACAAAATATTCCAATGGATCTCAGTTGTTCTTTGCAGCAGGGTTGAGGGAACATTGTTGGTGCCAGCTAAATTAAAAGTTTAACAAAACTCTTGTTCAATAGATCCTGGAATTGCTGATTCAGAGAGATGGAGAGTTTCAAGAGCTAATGAAGCTGGCAGTTGATCAGGGGAAAATCCATCATGAAATGCAGCTTTTAGAAAAGGTAGTAGAAAAGAGGGATAATGATATTCAGCAGTTGCAGAAACAACTAAAAGAAGCAGAGCACATACTGGTAAGTTCATAATGATGTGTTTGCTTTTGAGCATTTACTTGTGAAAAAGGTGGTTCTGGATAAACAGATATTTTGTTATTTTGAGAAGACGTTAATATTTAAAACCTCATAAAACCTCATTGTGCTTTTGTTTTTTTCTTTTTTTTTTTTTTTCTTTTTGGAGTCAAATCCTGTTTAGTTACACTATTCAGTTATGGTTTATAATGCTAATTTTCTTCCAAACCTATTTTATTTCTCTTAATTTTGT
Source organism: Phaethornis superciliosus (assembly GCA_023637945.1). Lineage (NCBI taxonomy): Eukaryota > Metazoa > Chordata > Aves > Apodiformes > Trochilidae > Phaethornis > Phaethornis superciliosus. Next base: position 168,545,331 of record JAJQWJ010000001.1, on the reverse strand, counting down.
TCAGTGAAGAGTTTTATCTCTTAAAATGCAATTAAATGCAAGGTTTTATTCACGGAGATGACTTTATGTTAACATATACAAATTAAAGATGCATTGAAGGTTTGGTTTAGCTTGTTTGTTGTTTTTTTACAACTAGGCAACAGCTGTTTATCAAGCAAAGGAAAAACTGAAATCAATTGAAAAGGCAAGAAAAGGTGAGGATCATCACAGTTGTACATACTACATAAACATTTGTAAAGAAAGTTGGTAGTGAGCTCAAGTTAGGATTATTATTTGTTTTTTTTAAAGTTCTACCATCACAGATTTTGGATGCTTTGTGTGTAAACAAGTACCCATTTCATTATGAACTTACCTATAGCTATTTCTTCAGAATAAGGCTAAGAATTCATTATTTTTTTGGCAAGCATAATATTAAATTTAAATTCAAGTATCTCAGCACTCTTCTTGAACTAGTGTTAGTAGATCTGATTACTAAGTGTCAACAAATTGCCTCAGTAGGTCTATTGAGGAAAGGGAGAGAATGTTTGTGTGCAAGTGCTTTGTATTTGAAGGACTGACTGGCTGGTGATAATAGTTTGTATTTGAAGCTATTCTGCTGCTACTCTGTGGCACTTACCAAGCTAAACTGACCTTTTTTTTTGGAAGCATTTTCTTGGTGTTGTTTTAGTGTCTTTTGTCATTTTGTTACACTTCCTTAATCAAAATTGAGGAATCTGTTTCTGTTACACATTTAGAAGGGCTGCAACATGTGTGCTCTAAAATAAGTAAACAAAAAAATTCTTTACTACAGAAAGTTCCATAGTAAAGCAGGTGCTGAGGTTTTCATACAATTTATACTGGTCAAGTACACTGCTTAAAAGATTGGTTGTTTTTATTTCAAGTTGCAGTTCAGTTGAAGAACTGTTGCTGTTGAAATTGTACCAAACTCATAGGTGTAAGATCAGTTCACTTGGAAGCTTGTCCTTGCATAATCTAGGAATCCTCAAAGCAGTCACTGTATTTAATACTTGACTTTTAATCTTTGATAAAATGACATTACTAATCTTTGTAATACTGGGCACCAATATTCTGAAATAATTGAGGACTTTCCTCCTTTTCTTTCAGGTGCCATTTCCTCTGAAGAAATAATTAAATATGCCCATAGGATCAGTGCTAGCAATGCTGTTTGTGCCCCTCTGACATGGGTACCAGGTAACTATGATGCTAATGACACTAAGCATTTATTTTTTTTAATAGTAAAGCATCATCAGTATCTGATCTTATAATCCTTTTATATAGTGAAAAATGATGTGGTTTACTAGAGTAACATAGTTTTAAGAAGCTGTATCTACTATTTTCAACAAAAATGGATATCCAGAGTCCTGTTGACTTGAGGTACATCTTCAAAAGGCTATGAAACTGCTTCTATTACTGAATGGCCTCCTTTGCTCTCCTTTTTTTTTCCCCTAAATGTTGGTCCCAGCTGTAGGTAAAAACCAAGTGTATTTAAGACTTTTCCATGTGCTCAGTTGGTTTGCCTTCTGCCCCTTATAATATTCTTTACAGGGGGTGTTAGTAATCAGTGGAGTCAGAAGCAGAGCTTTCAGCATGTCAGCTTTCAATTATGGAAACTATTCTTCTTGTCTAAAATAAGAATGTGTGTTTTTGAAACTCCTGTCCATGCTGTTTTTCTGTGAAATAGCAGGGAGAGAAAAGATGCCTATCTTCTAAACGTAGTAGGTTTTGTGGTGATGTTTTTTTTTTTTAATATGCTTTTTCTGCCAAGCTTGAATACACCAAGAAAGCCTAAACAAAAAATATACTTGAGTTTTAACAAAACAGTTGTGATGCTCATTGCTGACCCAAGCAATCACTGTATGGTGGTTTTTTTTTTGGTCAAGAAACTGGGCACTGAAAAAAAAGTTAGTATTTTCCAGTCAATTGTTAAATATTTTTAAATATTTATGTGTTGTGTTTTTGTTTTTAAAGGGGACCCACGTAGGCCTTATCCCACAGATCTGGAAATGAGGAGTGGTCTCTTGGGTCAGATGAACAACCCCTCCACCAATGGAGTTAATGGACACTTGCCAGGGGATGCACTTGCAGCAGGCAGACTGCCAGGTAAGAGAAACTTGGGGTTTTTTTGCTTTTCTTTATTCCTTTTCATAGCAGTTACACATTTCCCTTAGCAAAGGCTAATCGGAGTTAAATTATTAATATTATGGCTAACATTTGTTGCCTAGCAAAAAAAGATCTAGTAAATAAATTTAAAACTAGAAATCACATTGTTTTCTTTTATTTCATGCTAAATCATACTGCAGACACTACAACTGAGTCCATATAAGTAAAACCCACTTTGTAACCCTTCACTCATTTTAAATTTCTGTATATTAGCGATGTTGAATCATATTACAAAGAAGCATTTTCAAAGCAAACATTTTTTAGTGAAGATGACAAAAGGTATGTAATTGTGGAAGCCATATTTGGAAGAAGTTTGTCAATCCCTACCTTCCTTGAACCCTACACTCTATAGCCAGGCTGTTTGCTTAGAAGTTCTGGATGGATAAGACATTGCAAAGCTGGTAGGGTAGTACCTTGAGTGTAAGAACTGAGCTTTAATCTCTTAATTGCCTAGTGAAATGGGTACTTCCCTTAACTTTAGTGGGATTTATTCATTAATGCTAAAATAGAATTTAGTACTAAATTATCAGAACTCAAATCAATAATTCAGTGGTTTTGTACCTGTGGAGCATTACTCTGCTATGATTAGACTAAATTATGTAGCCTGAATCTGTTACTGCATGGAGGCATGTCCTGAGAATGCTAATTATGGGATGTAGTCCTTTTAGAGACTTCTAATTTGGAGAAAGCCTTTAACTTGGAATTTTTGTGGTCTACCTTAAGTATTTTTTCATCTAATATTTTCATCTATTTTTGCATACTGACCAGGGGATGACCGTGTTAATTTCTAGCAGTAGTTGTGAATGTTAAGCCAGCTCAAACTGTGCTTTGAAGGCAAAAGCTCTGTAGGCATATACACTGTTTTGCAGTGGAGTGATGAGAGATTGAGCTACCTACATAAATGTGCCTTTCAGGCAGAGTAGGCTTTTGCAGTGAGGGAATGGCTCCATCATGAGATGTTTTCCAGCTGTTACTGGAGGAGTTAATCCTTCCAAAATTTAGGAAGGATTTTAAGATCTGTCTTATTTCTAAATTAGAGGTCTGTTTGATCTGTCTTCTTGAATTTGTCAATATACAAAGCCAACAGTTGATTGATTGTGCCCCTTTTCTCCAGATGTGCTCGCTCCTCAGTACCCTTGGCAGTCCAGTGATATGTCAATGAACATGCTACCTCCTAACCATAGTAATGACTTCCTGTTGGAGCCTCCAGGACACAATAAAGAGAATGAAGATGATGTAGAAGTTATGTCCACAGACTCTTCAAGCAGCAGCAGTGACTCAGACTAGGCTCAAGAGGGAGAGACAGTATCCTTAGTAAACCTTTCCTGTGGTGAAGGTAGGGTCCATGCTGTTTGCCAGAAACTACAATAACCTTTTGCTCTTCTGGTGGCCCTCTGTACAGATAGGATAACAGCTGGCTTAGAAATAGGGTGGCTAATATAAAACCATGGCCTTTAGACATTTTTTTCCATTGTTCAAATAAAATGACTGGGAGCTTTCTGCTGGAGAAATGTAAAATTTCCAGTGATTATGTATATGTGTGAATGTGTATGTTTGCAAGAGAGCTGTGTGTATATATTTACTATACATTAGATGACAAAAGTTCCTGGGAAAAAAGGTGTAAGGGGAATCCCCTCGTTATGTATGTTAGTACATTTACTCTTTAGAGGATAACATTTTTTATGGCACAGAAATGAGACATGAAATTTGTAATTTTAATATCTTTTTTGTTACTGCCTAAATCTGTATTCTTTATCATCTGTGTGCTGAGACAAAAATATAGCAATAAGATGTAAAAAAAAGTTTGTAATTATTGTAATATATCGTGAATTATTTGTCATAAATAAACTCAGCTTTTATGTAACTTTGTTTCATTTTGCAAACTTAAATTTTAGCTACCTGAGTGACTGTGTAATTTTAGTATTCAGCACATTTTATCTTGGTATGGGCTTGAATTCTAATTTAATTTCAGAAGTTTGTACTCCCCTTTTCCCTTTGCAGAATTCTAAGTCAGTATTAGAAGTAGCTGAGCAGTCAGGAACTGGGAGTATGTTCTTTTCAGCTGAGCTTTATCAGGTACATACCTAACTAGGCAGACCCTCAGGCAGAAACATGGACTGCCTGTTCACAGCACTTCACCAGCACTTTGATTAAGCATCCTGGAATCCTGAAGATGACATGCTTTGGGGGATGCTCCAGGTTCATCTCCTTTCCATTCAAAGTGCTCACAGATTCTTTATTCTTGTCATCTCTAATTTTTTCAGTTCTTTGAATCTGGTAATTTGTTTACTTCAGCTTTTGCATTTCCTGCCTTAGATAAAATGTTCTTTCATCTTTCCAAAGGCACATTCCTTGGCTTTTTTCTTTGCTCTTTTCTCCCTTTTCCTTTTCCTTTTCCTTTTCCTTTTCCTTTTCCTTTTCCTTTTCCTTTTCCTTTTCCTTTTCCTTTTCCGTTTCCCTTCCTCTTTCCCTTTTTTTTTCTTTTTGTTTAAGGATTAATTTTATGATAGCTACTCTTTTCTTAAGTAGCCCTCTGATAAAATTAGAAAACTAATGTGATCTGTTGATCATGACAAGTTACAGGTTTCTGCTCTGCTAAGAGGCTTCCTGAGGAACAGATGATACTTAGTTTTTTTGTATAATCTTTTACTTTTCAGTGTTTACCCCTAATCTCTTTATAGACAGTATTTGCTCTGCAACTCATCTTAATCCCAATACACCTACCTAGTCATCCTTGCCTACTCCTGTTCTAGTTCACATTGTTTAAGAAAAAACATATGTGATCAGAATGGCACACAATATCACAAAATGCAGTTTAATGCCTTCTACCATGGGTTTAGTATTTTCTTCCCTAAATGCTTTTCCCTTAACACATTTTATGACACAGCTCACTAGTCTCTTGTCTTCTCATTTGTAAGGACATGCTTTTCTTGGAAGGAAATACAAATGGAAATAATTAAGTGATGGAAAGTGACATGAAGTTTACACAAGATTCTTAGATAGTTGTATCAGTATTACTAACCAAAACATTAGGAAGGTGGGCGATTGTTTCCAGAACAGAACAGAAGCAATGACTGCTTTTTCTGGATTGTTTGCTAATCTGGTAAAGGATTAAATGGGACCAATGTATTGCATCTAAGAAACAGGTAAGAAGACAGCTCTGCCCACTTGTCTCAACGAAGGACGGGGAGACGGTTTGATGCAAACAAGATTCCATTTATTGGCACTTTTGCATACAGTTATATACCTTATTCTTGTTATCACATAGATGTTAAAAGTAATCTAATTGGTTAGCTACTGCTAGCATGATACTACTTGATTTGCTAAGTGACAGTTTGCCCTAAAAAGGAGATCCGGTAATTACCTTATGCTAAGCAAGTTTTATTATCGCAACTGCTATCCTTGTCTTTTATCACTTCCTCAGGATATCTTATGCCAAACCTTCACAACAGGGAGTCGTGCCTCCCTGTTTATGTCTCGGAGACACTTCAAGGCAATGTTCACACAGAACTTTGCCATGGCTTCAGTGATAGCCAATTTGCTGCAACTAATTGCTCTGTGCTACCAGTACACACTGACCTCGCTTCTTGCATATCCATACCCACTGTTCAGACTCTGGATATAAGATGCACCCTAATCAGTGCTCCAAAGAGTACACTGCTCATTAATATCTTTCTCAGTGCTGGAGAACTGTACTGTCCTTTTAGGTAAATTCTGTCTAATACATGCAATTTAGAAACCCACAAAGTTTTAACTGTGTGCTCTGTTATTCAGTGCTTAGATGTGTACATAATAGATTTTCCTGTTTAATAAAAGTACTGAAAATCAAACATAACATTTAGTTGAAAGGACTCAGTCTTAGCAGCCAAAAATACTGAGAATCAGACTTTTGGGTGGAGGGATAGAGAAGTACAAATGCTTGACACTTTCAAAACAAGTTATTTAAGTTAGGGATTGCTGACAGCAGACTGCAGTAAATGCACTGTAGTCATTTAATCAGTTCACTTAGAAAGGATACTGAAACCCTGACATATGGAGATACTGTTTATGTCCTCATTTCAGTAATGACCTGTCTATTTACAAAAGACAGAATGAATATTACCATTAACAATAACAAAATATTTATTGCATGACAGATCATTTTACAGGGATGCCCATCAGGAGCTAGATGCCTTCTAAAATTTAAAATTGTACTAAACTGTTTTAATTTAAAATTTTTCATTCTTGTATGGGGCAGATGGAGAGGACATCTGTCAGCTCTTCCTACAGCCTTTTTATTGACAGCTGAATGGAATAATTTTCAGTGTACATGAAGTTGCATTCAGGAAGAAAATCTCCACTTTTGAATAGAAAAAATAAGCTTCCTACAAAGATGTAGTAGTAAAGGAATTTTCAGTGATATTTCCAATTGCAAAACTGCTTTACAACATTCTCTTCTTCACTTCAAAGCATATCTGTCCTAAGGGAAGTTGCACAGTTAGTACTTCAAATTCTAAGCAGAAGGCTTCTGATGGTCAGTATCACTCTCCTCTGCAAAAAGCCATTTTCATTTAAGAAAATGTATGTGCAAAGAACTTTAAACCCTTCAAACTCATCTATTGTAAGAACTGACCAGTTGATTAATAATTTCAGACAATTTTAATCTTTCAATATTGTTTATCCTTTATTTAAAAGAAATTAAAGGTATTTCAGAACATTTTGAACAATGGGTATGCCCTAACAGGTAAAAACTTAAAAGAACCCTGAAGAGAAAAAATGAGCCAATTTGTGATTTTTAAAAAAAGTCTTACCCTAAAATTAATTAATGACTACAGATTGAACAGAATTAAATTTGGTTAGATTCTAGAGAAATTAAAAATATAAACTCATCGGTTTTGTATATATTCTTGTATACTGTGATTTCATTTTCTACCAATTCAATCATCTGGTCATATCAAACTGAAAATTTATTATGGTGTCCTCTCCCAGTAGCCATACAGAATTACACCCATCTTTGCTGTAAACTATTAAGAGTTCAGTAACATGATCAGGAAATGGCATCAACTGCAGATACCTGAACTGCTCCTGCAGATAAATTCTAATGTAACCAAGGCTGCAAACAGAACTGTAATGAAGGGGGAAGCAAGCAGGGTCTGGGAGTTTTCATTCCCTACAAGCCCCTGTGACCCTTTCATGTTTATAATCCTCCAATTTTCAAGTATATATTACTGTCTGCAGGAGAACAAGGCCTAATCTGGAATATATGACTTTTGCTTAAAATAATATCCTTACTGAAGCTATGAGACAAGGCTAAGTTTAAAAACTGGTCCAAGAGTTACAATGAAAGGAAAGCAGCATGATGTACAAAGTAGTTTTACACTGGAAGGAGGAGGGTGGCCTAAATAAATCAGTTTCTCTGATTGCAAATGCTGCAACTGTTTCCAAACGAGTCAGCTTGTGAAGTAAACTTCAACAGGGCTATTTATCCATAAAAAGATTAACCAGATAAAACACTAGGCTTTCTGTAAAAGAAGACATTGTTAACCACTAAAGCTAGAAATAGGTCTGGAAGGAGAGACAACTGTAACGTGAGATACAGTGGAAGCACTGAAACATTTGGCATCTTTTTGGCTTTGGGAAGGGTAGTATTCCCACATGGGCAGAATGAGACTGATGTATCTTGTTCTCTTTTACACCTAAAAGGCAGCTCTGTCCTTTGGTGTGTTTGGTGTACAATTAGTTTTTACCCTAGTTGGTGACTTCCCGTGTAACCCTTGAGATGATCGAGCTCTTCTGTAAAGGGATTGTAACCCTGCTCTCTCAAACAGCGTAAGGCCCAGAACAGTTGGTCTGCTGGAGGAAATTCATCCCACTTAACCCATTCCCAACCTGTAGGAAGAAAAAAAATGGCAGAGTGTAAAAATAATGATGCCACAATTGTCCCTCCGCAACCCTGGGTGAATTGTGCATAAATTACCAATGCAGATTCACAGTATCTTTTGCAGTCATTTGAAATGTATGATTTAAAACGTTAAACACTTAAATTTAATGTAAATATTTAAATTTTATGTTTTTATTATTTTATGTTTACTATAGTTAAATGTGTTATTTAGTTGGATCTCTAAGGTCCCTTCCAACCTATGCCATTCTATGATTCTCCTCCCCTCAAGTCTTGGCTCTGCTTGAAACGAGCGTTTTAAAATAGAATCACAGAACCCGCCGAGTTGGAAGGGACCCATCAGGACCGCCAAGGGCACCCCAAGAACCACCCCATGTGCCTCAGAGCATCATCCAAGCCCTTCCTCAACTCCGGCCGGTTCGGTGCCGTAACCGGTTCCCCACGGGGCCCGTTCCACTGCTGTTTCCTCACACCTCTAGGAAAAAAGTACCCGTGGCCGCTCCCCGACCTCATTACATCAAAAGCGTGAGGCAAGAAAGACAAATAGGAAATAAACGAAGCCGAAACGCGCTCAGACGCGTATGTTAACACAGCCGCGGACGAGAACCGCGGCTGCGCAGCTCTCCGTGCGGGGGAACCCGCGCACGGCTCCACCCCCCGTTCCACCCACCCTCGAGTGCCATCCCCCCCGGCCCCACTCCTCCCTCCGCGCTCCCTCCTCACCCTCGTTCTTCTCGGGTTCGCGGTTGCTCGGTTCCGCCCCCGGCTCGGCCTCTCCCTTCATGAGGACGGTAACGTAGTGGTACCGCGCCGCGGCGCACACCGAGTTGACGGCGGAGGCGAAGCGCAAATTGCGCAGCGGCAGCGCCGCCTCCTCCAGCGTCTCCCGCGCTGCGCAGTCCGCCAGGCTCTCCCTGCGGGCGGGGGAGGGGAGGAGAGGGGGGGGCATGGCCGCCTCAGCGGGGAGCAGCGGGAGGACCGGACCCGGTCCCTTCTCCGGCTCCGTGGGTGGGGGCTGTAGGGGATGTTGCTCGGGGCTCCTACCCGAACTCCAGGTGTCCTCCGGGCAGCTGGTAGGTGCCGGCCCCTACCGCGCCTTTCCTCTTGCCCAGGAGGACGCAGTTGGGGTGCGCGGAGCTGGTGATCACCACCCCCACTCCGATCCCGGGCCGAGGGGGCTGCACCGCCTCGGCCATGACAGCTGTGGGTGCCCGGGGATGTTCAGCTCCGTTAGGAGCACGGCGGCTCCGATAAGGCCGGGAGTTGGGTTCTGGGGGCCGGTAACCGGAGGGGGGGGAGGTGGCATTTGGGAGGACGGGAGATCCGCATGCGCGCTGCGGCGGCGGTGGGGATGTCCCGTCGGGGCCGGGTGCCTGTGAGGGGATGAGGAGACTTCGGCTTTTCCCGCCCGTCCCTCCCCGCGGAGCCATGGCTCCTCTCCTCCCCCGGGGAGGATGCCCACAGGCGGGGCAGGGAGGGAGGCAGGGCCCGGTGTTGGAAGGCTCTGGGTGTCACCTGTGAGGGAAGCATCTTCCCAGGAAGGCTCCCGAGAGGCTTGCAAGGCGAAATGGCTTTGCGTTTTCTGCTTCTGTTTGCCTCAATGCGAAGGGGCTAGTGAGGACACTGAGAATTGAGAAAGCATTTGTGCAAGTGAAGGGGGCTTAAAAGCAAACTGAGTAGATACCACTCGGCTTCTTGGAGGGCAGGGTGCTGGTTGGCCTCTGACTGTAGATTTGTTCAGTACTTAAAAAGTGTCCCCTCTTGAGTTAGCCTGCAGTTCCTGCTGGAGGAAGAGTCTGTCTCTGAAGTGCCACTCAGAAATCATTTAACTCGTTATCAAGAAAAAATAATTAAAAAATAAATCTTAGCTAAATGTAGATCAAGAGGCAGAATAACAGTTCCTGGCTGATGGAGGAGAAATCAGAATTTCCGCTAACCAGCGCTTACCTTCATTCTCACTTTTTTTGGTAATATAAGATTAAAAATTAATGTTCCTGGTAAATAACTGTAACATTTGTCAGATATTCCCCTTTCATCTATCAGCCTGTTGATCACAACAGAAATATATAAAAGGAATAATGTGAAGTATTATTCCTTTGCAGGACTTTGAAATACTTTATTGAGGTTTGATGTAGTTTGAAATACTTGTATATGGATTTACTTACAAATGGCATAGGGGCAGATTGACTGAGAATTAGACACTGTGTTTTGTAGGATTAGTTTTCTGGTGTTCAGTTCACTGAACTGGCTCAGCATGGCTTCAGTGAATCCAGTGTTGGCATGAAGGAAATGTCAGGAGTTTGTGTCAGGGTGTGTTAGAAGCTAGACTGCCCTTCCCTGTTTTTTCCAGCTGTGATGTCAGGCCATGCCCTGAATCACTGACATAAGAAAACAAAAAAAATAATAATCTTGGGCAAATTAACAAGATGACTTTCTGTAATCCTTATTTGTTTATATCCATCCTCCAGAACAGCTGGAGTATCTTCACCTCCAGATTAAACATCAGTCAGCTATGTCACTTCTGTATTTACAAATAAGATGATAATGATTTTACAAAAATCTCAAAGACTTTTCATCACCCACTAAACTCATCCTGTTCCAGCATCTTGAAACACTGCAAGGCTGTTTACCTGACTAAAGTAATCATTCTGCTTTCTGTGGACACCATTTCCTGCATCTTATACCAAAAAGCATTTACAAACAAATTTAAGGGTGATTCTACTCATACATTAAAAAAAAAAATTAAAAAAAAAATCATAGTCATTCTTGTCAGAATGGTATCAGGACACTGTTTCTTCCAAATATTTTATTATATAAAGATACTAAAATAGAATATAAAACCTTTTGCGTTTCCTATAACCAAATTTGTTACAAGGCCAAGGTAGGTTTTCTACCAGCTAACAATCACAACAAATACATGAAGTATTATTCCTTTACAAAACTTAAAAAGAGCTTTCCTAGTAATGTTTTGAAGTTTAATATATTTGTCTCAATTTCTCCATCTTATGTTTGTGGTCATTAAAGACTAGTCTGTGAAACTAAAACAGTTTTATTGAGTGAATCTCTTCTAATCTGTTTCTCTTCAGGATTTATTTTGCCTCTGGGCATGTGCTCAGAGGTTTTGCAGGGATCTTGAAGTAAATACAGGTGGGTATTTTTGAATGTGATGGTGAATCCACTGAGAAAAGAGATTACAACAAGCAAAAAATTACAAACTACAAATATATATTCTACTATGGTTGTATGTTGAAAAGCTTGCAGGTTTATATCCTTGTAAATTTGTTTACTCATATTTCATTTGTCAAAGTTCTGTGAGAGAAACAGCTTAAACAGCACATTTAAATCAGCATATATCTAGGCTGCTATTGAAAGAGAGGCACCTACTTTTCAGACCCAGCCACTTATTCCTCATGCTTACCCTGTTACTGGAGTAGCTGTGCAGTGAACTGGATCAGCGAACTGATCTGTCTCAGAAGAAAAAATAAAAATACTAATGAATTTGTTCTCTAGCATGCTGTGGGCAGTGCAGGGAGGGGATGAGGCAGAGTTAGAGCAGATTAAACACAGCATGAAGCTAAACCTAACTAAGCAAATGGTAAATTATATTTTTTTTCAACAGGATGTATTCACTGATAGAATTTACATCTCAGGTACATGAGTGATAGAGTTGGTACAAGGGAGAAGGGAACAAGAGTGATGGGACTAAACCATGTTAATGACTGGCCAGATTTATGTCAGATTAAAATGACTATGCACACATTCCTCAAGAACAACACCCATAGAGAAATGGGGTCAGAAAAGCTGCTTGAAATGCAGCTACACAACCAGAAAACACCAGTTTCTCTGAGAACATGGTTCCCTGGCTCTGGAATTTACTCCATATTCACATTTGCTTGTCAGAATTATGGACTGGAAGATGTAAGGATTATGTTTAAATATTTTACATTGCAAACCTGGCATTCAGAAGCTGGGTGGAACGTGACAGCAGTGCCTGGTACCAAAGCCTTGCCAGCAGGCTGAATGAAGCAGGAGCTTGTAGCTTGTTTGGATTTCCCCTCACTTGAATCCAAGCAGCTGGCTGTTATCCTGAACTCTAAAATTGAAATTGTTTACTGTTTCCTCATTTGTGTTTTAGTATAAAGATTTCCATGACACCCTCTGTTTCCACTAAATTGCCATGTCTCTTAGCATAAATCATCCCTTGCTGTAATGTTACAGCTTGATAGAAATTAGTACACAATATGTTGTTTTTATGTTCACATGTAAATAAGATCTGATCACAGACATAATAAAATCCTGCAATGCTTTTTAGTTGGATGGAAAGTGCATTTCTGCCATTATCTATTACTGTGCAGAGAGCTGAGCCTCACCTAAGCAAGCAGTGCCAGAACTCCACTGATTTGGGAGCTGCAGTGAATCTCCTGGAGTCTGACTTCTCTCTGCTTGTGCAGAGCACTAGAGGAGGTTGCTTGGAGAGGCTATGGAACCCAAATCCCTGGAGAGGCTGAAAACCTGACTGGACAGAGCTGGAAGTGACCTGCTGGCAGCTGGCCCAGCTTTGAGCAAAAGCTGGCATGAGGGGAGGACAAGGGTTTGGAGCAGATGGCCTTCAGAGACCCCTTCCAACCTCAACTATTCTATGATTCTGTTCTGGCAGCAGGTAAGATCTCTGCTTACAAACTTAAGTACTCAGTATTTGCAAAAATATAGAAATTAATCAAAACGTCTGCATCTTTTGATTTAAATAATTTTACTTTTTAATTTCATAGAAGCAAGTATCTCCTAGCTCTGATACAAGCAGCTACACTAATTTGAAGTTCATTCATATCCTTAAAGACAAGAAAGAATGACAGTTTTTAAAACCACAGAGGCATGGATCTGTTGATCCTGGGATGTACAGTGCTACAGAAATAAAAATGTGGAGATGATTTTTATTTCTTGTGGAGACACCAGATAAAGTTGAAGTTGCTTAGTAGTTTCCAATTCCTTAGGTTTAGTAAATTTACTAAGTCATAAGTATTATCCCATTAATTTATCTTTAAAAAATACCCAAAACACCTAGGAAGTAGTAATTTTCATTTTTATAACTTGTGCAGGTCCTCTGTGATAACATCTTGCACTGATTTTCACCTGCCATTAGACAGTGTGCTTAAGCCTGAATAATAATCTCTTGAACATTTACCTGGAGCTATGTAGCTCTGGTCTGATTTCCAAAGCTCAGTTAGGATTCAAACCTAAAGATGCAGTCAGTGCACTGTGATGATAAAGAACAGCTTCATGGTTCAGTGCTGCAGTGTTTATCCAAATTTCACTGAAGGACAATAAATGAACTTGATCTGCCTCCCTGAACTCAAAAGTGGAGGAAAAGAAAGAGTTGTTGATGTGACAGGGTCACTGGTTAGGTCCCAGGTGTCCTGACTTCCTTTCCAGGCTTTGCATCTAAACTTGGTCTCTTCCCTCTCCACAGCTGTCAAGCAGCATACTGCTAGAGAAACTTCTTGTCAGGAAATTTGTGCATAAAAAGCAGGCAAGGGCTCACTTCGTGATCTGTGTGCCTCTGGCCCACCTGTCAGGGTTATATTGATTTGATGGAGTGACCAACAGTGGACCTGTGGAGAAGACTGGGTAAAGAAAAGAATTAAAGACTGCTTACCTCCAGTTGAAATACTGGAATTTTCACTAAAGAGTGTTCTGCTTAAGAGTTTCCATATAACAGAAGGGAAATTTTGAAGAACTTAATCTACTTTGCCTATGCCTTGACATTGGTTTTTATGATAAATCTGTGATCTACATAATTTTCTATAATCCTGGCTTCACATGAAACTCAAAAAACGATTTTTCATTAACCTTTAAGTATCAGAATTTATGAGACCTAAAAAAAAAGATTTTCTACATTAAGTAGTTCCTTATCACAGAACAGAAAATCCTTGCTTTTGGTATCACACTTCAGAAAGGGCCTAGATGAAAAAGAGAAAGGAAAAAAAAAGTTTGATTCCTATAACCTTCACTGACTATCATGAACTCCCGTATTTTTTTAAAGCCAGCATTTTTTTTTTTTATATCAGTGGTGGAATTTCCATTCATACCTGGTTCCATTAAGAGTACCTTTTGTCATCAGTATGTCCTGTCAGCCCAAAGTGGTCACTGAGCTCATAATGATTCATAGAGATTCATGGTGTGCATATGGAAGAGCAAAAGGACAAATTAGAGCTGTACTGCCATGAGAGAGTTTTGCTGCCTTCATTGCATGTTAATTATTTCTTTGCTCTGCTCTCTAAAGACAGGATTAAGTCATCAGAATGAATGTAGGTGGTGAAACAATTCTGTTTTATTTGTAGCTCTGCCATTAACAGTTGAAGTGACCTTGGGCAACCCAGAGGCTGGCAAAGACAGATTGTGCTCTAGCTTCTATGAAACTTCTGGTCATATTCAATCCCAGGACAGCCTGAGACAGAAAAATATAAAGGTGTTCATTAGTTGAGGACAAAAATCCATTAGGACACTACCTGGTGGTCCAGAGTGGATGCCTGGAGTGTAATAGGCAAGAAATCATGACAGGCCTTTTGACAGCTCTTGAACAGCTATCTGTGGCTCAGTGACTTCTCAAGGCAAAGGTGCCTTCTGTGTATTTACTAACTTTCTTCTCATTTCTCTTCTTTAAACTTAGCAAGACTCCTCTTAAGCCTATGTAAACTTCCATCATTTGCAGTATCTATGGCAAGGTGCTCCACAGCTTAACTACAAACTACATGAAGAATCACTTTTCCAAGCAAAGTTCTTGTGCTTACACTGAACCTTTCACCTACCAGCCTTCCCTGATGTTCTCCAGTTCTTGTAGCAGGAAAGATGCTGGTGCTTACTGCCCATATTGTACCCTGAAAGAAACAGGGCACCCATCCAGGCCTGAAGCTGCATATAAAACCCTGTTGCAAGGACAGGTGAAGATGTCAGAACCCTGGCAGGACTGACAGTGGAGCACCTTCAGGGAATATCTTGGATTGCCTTTTCTGTATGCTGGTCATTGGAAGAACAGATGGAATAACCTGATTATCATTGCAGATGGGTGCAGTGGATAGTTTCATGTTATTAGATGCCCCTGAAGTTCCTCTTAGCAACCTGCAGTTTGTCCAGACTCAACCATGACAGTAACCCTGCAGACAAGCAATGCAGAGAATTCGCTGCATGCAGGATATGATATGTAAAACAATGTAGACACCATTGAAGGATTATTCTCACTTTGCTTCAAGTCAGGGTTTTTTTGCTCTGACCTTGGCTGGTCTGTCAGCTAAAGCAGTTTACTCACCTACCATACTGAAAAAGGGGATTTCTTGCTCCTGTCTTCCACTAAAACTGTTCTGGAAAGCTCAGTGAAATTTTCTAGAAGGGTACTGGGTTGCTTTCTAAGCCCCTGCAAAATATATATATATTTTTTATCTTGGGACATTTCTACCCTCTAAATTCATGGCCTTGGCAGAGGCTTTGGCTTTCTCACTCATATGTTTTTGTTGGCAGGACCCTCTGTCCTAATCTTTTTCAACTTACATAGCAATCAGTGGAGCTTCCAAGGTCTGGGAAGCAAGTCAGATTTTACCATTGTCTGTGGTAACTCCATAATAAAGCAAATTTATAGCTATTTCATAATGCCCAAACCTTCTGGGATGCTTTATTTGGCCTCAAACAGCTGCCAGTCTGTTAAAACATCTTTGCTCCTTCTACCTCATTTGCAATGTACCTTTTTCCTCCTTCAGAACTTTAAATACAGATTCAGAGGAGGCCTTGATCCTGTCTTAAAAAGCTTACTTTGACTTAAACAAGAAATCTCACAACTTCAAATTTCAAGAAGGAAGGAATTTATATAAATTTCTGGAGATTTAGCAAAAGACCTAAATATCTATAAGAATTCTACAGTGCAATTCCCTTTCCATGCTCAATCTCCATGCATGTCTGTTATTGAATAGGCTGAGCCTACACAAACCTGAGTTACTTTACACAGACTCAGCAAGAATTTTTTTCGTAGTAGCCAAGATCATTATCTTCTCCTTTTTATCTAAGAAAGCAAATACAGTGGCATGAGTAATTTCCAAGAACTGGTGTTTTTAAGGCCTGAGTTTTGTTAACTCTCAACCACCTTGTTCTGACAGTCTGAGCTGGATGGTGGCACTGGTGTCAGATAAATTCATGTGTTTTTACAATAAAATCTGTTAGGACAGTTCTTACAGCTGAGAAGGAAACCAGACAATGCAACATCAAAATAATTAAATCTCTCCATACAGCTGCTTATCAGATTACTGATGGCAGCAGCTGCTGCCACAATATTTCTAGAAGTCCTTCAATTTTTCAAGACCATATAACATTTCTTGTTTTAATGTGGATCTAGTGACAAGAAAAGCACCACTGTGTGTACAGTGAAGAGGTAATTTGGTAAAGAAAGAGCACGAAGTTTAAATGTGCTTTTTCTCTTCTCCTTTTTCTTTCCCCTCTTGGCACAGGAAGTCTTTTATCAGCTGTGGTGGAAAATTTGGATGGTCTATCAAAATGTTACAGGTTCAGTGACATGTACTTCTACCTTGCATGTCTGAATATCAGAGGTGCAGGTCCACACATTCTGTTGTGCTTGCTGCAATGTTAACAGGTGACAATAACACTGGGACAGAAGAGAACCAGAAGTAAAATTGTTGAACCATGGCTCCTCTGGCTTCTGCAATACTTGCCCAAGGAGAAGCACTGACAGTGTACTTTCAGAACAAAAAAATGCAACTTGACCAGTTACTGGGTAATTCCAGTTACAAAACTCATGAATCACAGCTCCAGAATGGCTTTTCTTCAGATCAGATCTAGCCTTGATATCTGGGATGTATGGAAGTAACTGTATATTTTCTTATTATTGGTAGAGGACTTTTTTGTTCTATTTTCCCATCCTACTACTCTTTCCCTAATTACAGTTTTCATAGAATCAAAGAATGGTTTGGGTTGGAAGGAACCCTAAAGATGATCTAGTTCCAACCTACATGTGTGGGCTGGAAACCCTCCCTACACCATCTTGTTTAAAGCCCCATCCAACCTGGCCTTTAACACTTCCAGGGAGGGGTCAGCCACAACTTCTCTTGACAACCTATGCCAGCGTCTCACCATCCTCACTCTGAAGAATTTCTGCCTTATATCAAATCAAAATCTACTATCTTTCAGCTTGAAACCATTCCCCCTTGTCCTATCACTACATGCCCTTGTGAAATGTCCCTCCCCAGCCTTTCTGTAGGGCAGTCACCTTCAGTAACTGCAAAGCTGCTATAAGGTCTCCATTGAGCCTGCTTTTCTCCAGGCTGAACAACTTTCTCAGCTTGTCTTCACAGGAGAGGGGCTCCAGCCCTCTCATCATCTCCCTGGCCCTCTGGCCTCTGTCCAAAATCTCCACGTCCTTATGTTGAGGGCTTCAGAACTGGCCCCTTTCTTTGAAAGGCAAAGACTTTGCCTCCTTGTGACTCACAAGGTCTGCTCACTGGTTTCTGCAGAGATCTCTGTTCCCTCACTGAGGTTCATCAGTGATGTGGTTCAAGGTGACCTCAGTGAATGCACAGGCTCTGAGGTGCAGAGGTGGAGCCACAGCTGCCAGGGGCTGAACCGCGGCCTCCATGGTGGGGGAACCCAGTGGGGAGAGGAGCGGAGGTGGGCAGCAAACTGAGTACCTAAAAATAGTGGCTCTTCAGTTCACAGAATCATCTGGGTTGGAAGGGACCTCTGAGATCATCAAGTCCAACCCTTGATCCACCACCAACGTGGTTACCAGCCCATGGCACTGAGTGCCACATCCAGTCTCTTCTTAAAAACCTCCAAGGATGGAGAATCCACCACCTCCCTGGGCAGCCCATTACAATGCCTGATCACCCTCTCTTTAAAGAGTTTCTTCCTAACATCAAACCTAAATTTCCCCTGGCAGAGCTTAAGTCCATGCCCTCTTGTCTTGCTGATAGTTGCCTGGGAAAAGAGCCCAACCCCCCCCTGGCTCCAGCCTCCTTTCAGGGAGTTGTAGAGAGCAATGAGGTCTCCCCTGAGCCTCCTCTTCTCCAGGCTGAACACCCCCAGCTCCCTCAGCCTCTCCTCACAGGACTTGTGCTGGAGTCCCTTCACCAGCCTGGTTGCCCTCCTTTGGACCTGCTCCAGGACCTCAATCTCCTTCCTGAACTGAGGGGCCCAGAACTGGACACAGGACTCGAGCTGTGGCCTCACCAGGGCTGAGTACAGGGGCAGAATCACTTCCCTGGACCTGCTGGCCACGCTGTTCCTGATCCAGGCCAGGATGCCATTGGCCTTCTTGGCCACCTGGGCACACTGCTGGCTCATGTTCAGCTTCCTGTCAATCCAGTTCAGTTTGATACTCAGCATGCCTGAGCTATTGCACCGAGGCATTCCTGAAATATGAAAACAAAAAATTCCTCAGACTAAAAATACCAGGAAATTTTCCACTTTGGAGCAGAACCAGAGCAGGGATGGCAGAGCAGAGCTGTGGCTGTCTCCTCCTGAGATGCACGGCATCCTCTGGGGCCGACGTTGGTGGGACGGATGTGTGTGGGGTAGAATCATAGAATCGGCTGGGTTGGAAGGGACCTCAGAGATCATCAAGTCCAACCCTTGATCCACTACCGCTGTGGTTACCAGCCCATGGCACTGAGTGCCACATCCAGTCTCTTTTTAAATATCTCCAGGGATGGAGAATCCACTACTTCCCTGGGCAGCCCATTCCAATGTCTGAAACAATCACTTTCATGATCCCTGTCGGAAAAATAACATTTTATTAAACCAAAGTCACCTAAAACTCGAGAGCCCGGGGAGGCGCCGACCTCCGCGTCACCCCCCTCCTTAGTCCGCCCCGGCAGGGGGCAGCACGGCCGATGGGGGGGGGACGGGCAGTGCCTTCGGACACCATAGAGTCGCCCCCCGCGGGCCGCTGTCATTGAGGGAGCGGGGTTGCGCGACCGCTTCCGGCTCCGCCCCGTTCCCTCCGCTCCCTCCCCCCTCTCCCCTGGCCCCGTCTCGGTGGTAGCGCGTGCGCGCTGTGAGGGGGCAGCTGAGGGCGAAGGGGCTCAGCCATGGCCGCCTCCATCATCTGCAGCCGGGTGTCGGCCGGCATGAGGGGCAACGGCCTCCGCGCCACGCTGGGCACCGCCACGGCGAAGGTACCGGCCTCTGGGGAGCGGGGACGGGACGGGGCTGGTCTGGCTCGGGCCGGGGTCTCTCATTGCGAAGCGGCGGGGGGAGGAGAGCGGCCGTCCCGTCCTGCTTCCCCCGGGCCCTGCTCTGCCCCGGTGCGGCGGTGCTGCCAGGCCTCTGCCCACCTGTGGCCTACGTTCTGCCGAGGTTGCTGTTCCTGGTTGCGGCAGGGCTTCCCGGCCTGGTTCCCTTTTCCTTCCTTTCCAAACTCCCCCTCCCCTAATTTGCTTTTCCTTGCTCTCCTTTCCCCTTTTCCGTTTTTCCTTTTGCATCTTACTCGCAGGAGGGGGTCGGGCTGTGCCAGTCAGCTCTTCCTCCGGCTCGCATCTCCCAGGGCTTTGCCCTTGTTACCCGTGTTTTTGGGGTTTATGGCTGCAGAACCCTTGGGAAGCAGGGGTTGGCAAACAAACCAGCTCTGGCGTCAGAAGTGTGGAACTCTCCCTGCGACTTTCTTCTCCTTCCCCAGAGGGAGGGAAGGTCGCGTTGAGTTCCCCTCTCGTGTTACAAGCAGCTTCCCAGGGCCTGCCCAGCGCCAGAAACAGCAGCAGCAGGCAGCACTGCTCACTTGGGTTTCATGCCAAAGGAAAACAAAGGCCTCCCGTTTGCAGAAGGAATCCTTTGGAGTTAAAATAGATGTTGTCAGTTCTCTAGCATGAAATGCCATAGTAGTGCTCCCGTGTTGTTCAGTTTAAATGAAGCAAAACCCATAAAAATCCTGTCTATTAGAAGCTTCCTAATAGAAACTGGTTTTGGTGGCACTTATGCCAGGGGTACATACTAAAAAAGTTGAGACAAATGCAAAATTTTTTATTGTATCTAAGTCTGGTTTTGTAGTCTTTTGAATTTTTCAGTGCTATTCTCTGTTCATGGTAGGTTTGCCTTTTTGTGTGTATATAATTAAGGTCCTGTACATAGTGAAAAATACAGCAAGCATTTTTTTACTTGTTAATGAATTTTCTTATGAAGTAGTTACTTTACAAGATACCCTTTCAAAATCTGTAGTGTCTTAAAGTTCATTAGTAGCTGTTTTTTTTTTTTTGTAAAGGCACTGCTCATGTAGTATCACTTCTGTTTTATAATCAAGCCAGGTTTGTCCTTGCATTACTCTATACAAAATATCTTTTGGAAACTCTTGGAGTTCTGTACATCACATCTGCTGATGAGATTAAGACTTATTCTACACTGGAACTATTTTAGATTTTACTTAGTATTTGAAATATTAAAGTTATTTTGCACTTTTGACAACCCTTTGATTCAGTGTAGATGTTTGAAATGGGTCATAGCTATTTTTTTCTGTTTCAAGATAGTCATATGGAGGCTGAGTAGTCTGTTCAGTACCAAATGAAATTCACCCTGTACAACCATTGTGTAACTTTGTTTTTGCTGCTCCTTTACCAAGGGCTTCATTCTTAGTGTGGCAGAGAGAGACAATCTGCTTATTCTGCATGCTTTGTTCTTTTATGCTTCTAGTATTCCTCAAGGTTATTTTCACTGCAGATCTGTTCCTTAAAAAAAAAAGTTAGCTAAATACTCAAGAGTGTTTTAACCCTGCTGACCCTTGTCTCTGCTAGCAACCTTCTCAGTTCTTTCCTACTGCTCCAGTAAAACCCCAAAAAACCCAGTACCAGACCTGACATGAATGACTGATGTGGAAGGGTGATGTACAGCTACATAGGATTAAGTGTCCAGGTGTTTGCATTGGTACACTAAGCTGAACATGTTTAATATATAGACTTCTTTTAAAGTCTAAAAAAAGAGACCAGTATTTCAAAACAGTCACGTTCTTTGTTCTTTTTTTATTCCTTTTTTTTTTTTTTTTTTTTTTTTTTTTTTTCCTCCAGGTGCTTGGTGGAAGTTCAGGAATACTCAATAATCACGGATTTCAGGTGCAACAACAGCAACAGAGGAGGCTGTCACTACATGAATACCTGAGCATGGGACTGTTGAAGGAAGCTGGCATTTCTGTTCCACATGGACTAGTTGCCAGGACACCTGATGAAGCTTACAAAATAGCAAAAGAAATAGGTATAACATTAAAGAGAACATATACAATATAGGCATGGGATTGATACGAGTTGTAACTACTTTTTCTGTCTTTCCTGGTAAGATATTTATTGGAGTTCTGAATATACCCTCTCTTTAGGGGACAACATTTCCTGTGAAACAACTTTCTTGGAGATTTGAGTCTCTACCTTGCAGCTGACATTTTCTTAATTTGAAGTCTTCTAATGCTCGAGATTGCTCAGTGCACAAACATGCAGTGAGATCAGTTAGGTGACCTAGTTTTTTAAAGACACTCTCAGTTGTGTGTTGGAACTTGTTTATGCTAAACTGTGTCCCTGAAATTCCAGTGGTGAAGGACTTGTTCCTGCTTCTGTTAAAGGCTGTGAACATAGTATTTCAGGCATTGTCGTTCTCCTATCCCACAGTCTGCAGATACTTTTCCTGTAACCTGTGAGTCTTATTTAGAAGGAAGGGGCCAGGCATAAATTGTATTAGCCTAGACTAATATAGCCACCTAAACTTCTTTGAGTAATACACTCTACTTTGTCCAAATCCTGGATTTATTTTTGCTCTCGAGCAAGGTTAGAGGAAATCTCTTGTGAAGAGCTTTACTGATGGTGGGAGGTAAAGGCTTCTGTTGTCTGACATCTCATCTCAGAACAGAAGATGCTAAGGGTACTTACTTTTAGGCTGCACAAGAAAAGTGAAATCCAGTCTTCTATGAACATGCTGCTCTGGCAGGATGCAGCTACTTCATGCAGTATGAGAGAACTTTGGTAAAGTGTAGTTACATGCTGAATTCCTGACTTGTTAGTGAAAAAAAATCCAGTCTTCTTTGTCTGGTGCTTAAATACTTGTGTTTAGAGGTGAGGTTTGGACTGGACTACATGTTAATTAGCCAGTTTATCAAATTTGTGTCATACTAAATTTTTTTTTGTTTTCATTTGGATATAATGTGGAATTCAGCTTCTATTGTTTGAGGTGTTAAGACTGGTTTATTTTGTAATTTTTAAAGCTTTCCCCCTCCCTGGAAAAAATTAGCAAGCTTGTCACACAGTTTTGATTAATTGTGTTGAATTCCACTCTCATGCAAATATTTAAATCTCTTTTCACTTCCCAGTAGATACATTTGTAGTGATTCCTGGGGCTATAGGTTTTATTAGATTCTTTTCAGTTTCAAGTGTACATTTAATGTATGAGATGTGAAAAAGATAATTTTTTTCTGCTTTGTAATGTAGAAAGGAATGAAGAAGTTGCTTTTCCTTCACATCTGGTGTCATAGAAATTCAGATACTGTTTTCCTGCCTTCTCTGTCTTGCTTAGAGAGTAAAATACACAGAAGTAGAACTTCAGTAGAAGCAAAGGTGTTACAATACTTCTGAGAATGGTTTAAAATTCAGACTCTCACCTTCTCCTAAGGGTGAGCATGTAAGATGAATTAAATATCACAGATTTGGCCATACCCCTTTGCTTATGTTAATAGTTACACAGACCTCATGCTACTGGTCAGTGAGAGAATCTTTGCCTGTGGCTTTTTAATAGACAGCAGGAGAACTTGCAGGTCAGATTGCCTTTGTTTTGTTCCTTGTTTGGAGAGGAGTCCTTTGGCAAAATAGGTATGTTTGTCAGCTGGTTTTTAGCTTTGTTTCATTCATGTGAACATCATAGGTGTGCCTCTTAGCTGGAGTATGCGACCCTGTGCCATTTATTGGAGGTCAGAAAAATGAAGCTGTGGGTTGTATGAGTTAGCATCCTTTTAGGAAGCTAGAATAAAAGAAATCAGAGCTTCTCACATACAGCTGTACACTTTATTTAAATTGGTGTGTGGTGGATATAAGACTTCTCAAAAGGAAAACACTCTTGAGGAGCTGGAGATTTTGATTTTTTCATTGTCTAGAACTCATTCTGAATGGTGACAGATAATCCTTTGCTCCAGCGTTTTGTATTTCTTTCTTATTGTTGCCATTTCCACCCTAGTTTTTATTTAGTATCTCAAAAACAACCAACCCCAAAGCCAAACCCCAAACAACCCCAAACCAAACACCAAATCTCTAGTAGACTGAAAAAAAAAAAAAATCTTGCTGTTTCTGTCCACCTGCTCATGGTTTATTTTTTGTTGTGTAAGAGCTATTGCCTGTAGATAAGGCATTATCTTCTCCTTTTTTAATGTGTTAAACTGGTTTTACAAACGTTTGTCTAAACTGTTAACAAAGATAGTCAGTAACACTGCTTGCTTTCTCCTTAGTGTTGGTCACTATGTTCCTGATAACCTTTAGTCAGAAACTTGTTCTCTCTAGAGTTTGGCATTGCATGTCTTTCCTTTAGCAGATAACTCACTCCAGTCAGATAGGGTAACTTTTTATCCTGGTGCATAACAGATACAACCTTCTCATTAACAGAGGTGATCATAGGTTAGCTGTGGCTGTAGCCAAATCAGGGTAACCCTGTTGTATGAACAAAGTTTAGCCATACCAGGGACTATCACTGCAAGATAACTGGTAAAATCAAGCTGAGGCATATGAGTGTTGCAGTGTCTTAAAGCAGAATCAAAGATTGCACTAAATATTTTTTAACAAAAATAATTAAATTTGTTAGAATTTAATTCTAAGGTCTGCTTATTATGAGTTCTGAAGTTAGATTAAGTAGTCTGGAATTTGGAATGTTTGCTTTCTCTCCAGTCTCCCAATCTTTCTTCTACTAGATATTTTTTCTGCTAAAGACCAAAGTATCCTGAAGAAAGCAAAGTTTTTACTTAGATGTAATTTTGAAATGCATGTGAAGTGAAGTATAATATTTGAGTTAGTGCTGGTTTTTTTTCCTGTAACATTTTTCTAATATTTTTAAAACAAATTGAGATGAAGTTAGATGCTGTGAGCAACTGTCTAGCAGTGATGACAAATCATTTATGGTTCGAGTCTCAGGGAAAAAAAACCAACCTCAATTTTTGCCATTTTAAAATACTTGGATTTCTGCTGCAGCTATCAGGTTTCTTTAGTGCAGTTTTCAACTCAGATTTCTGTTCCAGCTAGATTCTGCAAATGATTATGGTTTTGCTTCTATTTAAAAAATATTTTCTGTTGTGTCATGGGAAAGTTTGCCATTGTAATTAATACAACATTGTTTGGCATACACTTTTTTTCCCCATAATTGTCTGTCTGTTGGGAGTCATCATTGGAATTTGTTACTTATCACAAGAAGATTTTTCCCTGTAATGAGCCTTCCATCTCATTTCAAGGCAATTGTTATCACATACTGGTTCATGAAACTATTACTCTTTTAAAATAACTGCTACTGAATAATTCAGTCCTGTAGGTTTGGACCTCCTGTGAATGTCACTGCTCACTTAATTTTCTTTCAGTCCTTCACTGTCCCTAATCAGGACCTCCAGATCTCCTCTGAAAGAATGTAGTCTGCTCAGAACTGAGAGGACTTTTATCTAATGATGTCTTTAAAGACTTTACTGATTTAAAAGAAAAATAGAAAATCATTCCTGGGTTTTGCAATATGTGTCTTTTCATATGTTACGTGAAAAACTTGGGTTTTGAAAAAGTGAGCTGAATAAATTCTGTTGCAGTGTTAGTAAAAGGTTAGAGTTCATTTTGATGATTGCCTCTAAGTTCCTGGTTTACTCAGCCTGTGTGCATTCCAGCTAGCACTGTGGCCAGTGCTGGTGTAAAAGCTGATATGCACTTGTTACCAAGACCATGACTAATGAACCTGATGACTGTTTGTTGAAGAACAGGTGCCTTATCAATGTGATAGCAGGTAGCTCACTAGAACAGTCTTTGAAATGTAGAGTATTGCTGTTTTATGTTAAGACAGCACCTATGAAAGTGTGTGTATTGCTGTAACCAAAGTTTTGATGCTTCCTGACACCTTCATCTATTAGCAGTTGGGTGGAAGGCAGTGACATACTATATGTCTGTAGAAAAGTCTGGGTTTTTTTTAATGTAAAGCTTATATTTATTCATGATTATTTGAGAGGGAAGACTTCTGCAGTGATGGGAAATTTGAAGCAGCTTTTGTGTTCTGGTAATTTTGTGGGATTTTAAATTGTGAATCCCACATCTTTATGCTGATGGCAGGCTGTCAAATTTTAGCAAAAGGAAGCTGTACTGAATGGGAGGTGTTGAGAAACTGAGTGCATAATATTTCACCTTTCTACACCAGAGTTCTTGAAAGAACACTGAAAGCAACAGAGTCAGCTGCTACTTTTGCCCTTGCAGTTTAAGAGGTGTGGTCTTCTTATCAGGAAAGACCTTTTTTGGTATGCCTTCTCCAGAATGACTGATGTGATTGGCTTGGCTGTATTCCTGCAGACAGTCCTCTGATAAAGAGTTTATTTTCAGATCCTTGCAGTTGTTAGTTTTCTGTCTATTGGCTAAATATACAATCTGTATCTTGTTTTTTAAAAAAAGTAATGTGTACACTTATTATTATAAAGAATTTTGTAGAACTTGAGCTTGATTTAGATCAGAAACCAAAGTTTAGTACAACATATGCAATGATTTTCTTAGGTAAAGCACTGGATTTTTCTTTATAAGCTCTTCAGAAGAATAGGTATTCCAGACACATTCCACAAAAGGTGCAATGGTTCTCTCCTAAGTGTATGCCATGCCTTCCTTGGTAGTCTGTATTAGGTTTTCTAATTTGTTCTATTTTACACTGAAAGTTCACATCTATTTTTTTGTACATAAGGCTTTTTGGTTGTTTTGCCATCATCCATGTTCACAGTTTGTGAATTATCTGCTTGACCTGCTTGACTGTGTTAACTGATGTCTTTTAGGTTGTCTGTAAAGTCTGAAGCTGCAGAATGTTTATTCAGATCCTGTAGGATGTGGATGATGAGCTGTGATGGCAAATTTGTGCAGAAGTCCCCTAGGTGTTAAAAAACTACATGCTGTAGTGGTCAGTGTTAGGTACTGTTTTTTCCAATTCTTTTCCTTCCTTAGCTTGTCAAATCTCTACATAACAAGCACTGGTAGTCTAGAAACCCAATATTTACTTGAATTCTGGCAAACACTAGATTGTTGGTACCCAAAGCTTATATTTTGCTTCAGCCTTTGCTTTCTGCTTTCGCACCTAATATCTTTGAAGTTCTAATGTCAAAGTATGTTGTTGATAATTCACTAACTCAAATAACTTGTTTAGCTGGCAGATTCAAATTTTGATGGCTGTATTTTAATTGCTTAATTTAAGCTATTGCCAAAATCAAACCTGTCTCGTGAGCTGATGAAAAACTTGATGCAGTTGGCTAGTCTCAGGAAGTACTTGTGTGAAAAACAGTATTTTGTAATAGGTGTGAAGCACTTTGTTCACTCTTCTGGCTGGAATGGTCCTTTTGGTGAAATTATGAAGATTCCTGGCATGTAATTATTTTGGTAATCATACTTTTGATTTGCATGCAGTGATTCTTGTAACACTCAAAAGTTTAAAATGCTAAAAAGAATGCAGTTTCAAAGTTAAATTCTAAATAACTATAGTTACTAACAAAACACATGTAGTATACTGAGATTTCCCTTGGCAGGGTGTTGGCAGGGTTAGGGTGGGCAGAGTCTTTGAGACTTCTGTCAACAATACACTGTTAGTTACAGGCCCATCTTTTCCCTCCATAATTCCAGCATATATAACAATGTGTTTAAAACTAAGAGTTTACAGCAAGAAAAAAAAAATGGTTTGCATTATACATGGAGAAACAGTCTTCTGAAACAAAAAAACTTCTGAGTAACTGAGGCAAGTTATGGGTCTCTGTCTCTCTCCTGGGTAGGTTTGCAGTTAAATGGTAGTTGAAAACTTCATTTGTGCTTGTGTCATTAACCTGTTACTGCCTTTTCCTGTTGCCTGTTTTGTCAGAATGCATTCGACTTGCATAGTTATAAGGAAGGTGTTTGTAAGAGGAGCAAAGCAGTATTGCTTCCACAGTCAATATTGGGCATAGGAAGTGGTAATCAAAGCAATGTGACCAAAGTCAGAATGGAAATTTGTAAAGCACAACATTTTAATAAGATTGATTACCCTAATTATCAGACTTCCTTCTTGCACAGAAAATTTCAGCTACACAATGGAATAACAAGTCATCTTAACCTCTTAAGCATATCTAGAGATTGTATTTTACATGATCAGTGGATGCATGTAAGGGAAACAGACCTTTCTCCTGGTTTGAACAAGACAAGAGGACACAGTCTTAAGTTGTGTCAGGGGAGATTTAGGTTAGATATTAGAATTTCTTCACGGAGAGGGTGATCAGGCAATGGAATGGTCTGCCCGGTGAGGCGGTAGATTCTCCGTCCCTGGAGACATTTAAAAAGAGACTGGATGTGGCACTCAGTGCCATGGTCTAGCAACTGCTCCGGTGGGTCAAGGGTTGGACTTGATGATCTCTGAGGTCCCTTCCAACCTGGCTAATTCTATGATTCTATGAAAGCATAAGTTATGGAATCAGAAATTATTCCTTCCAATCAATAAATACCACTACTGCTAGAAGTGAAGATCTCCTTCCTGGCTGTATTACTCGTTCACTGTCTAGTTAATAAACCATTGTTGAAGCTGAAACCTGTAGTGTCAGTACTGTATAGATCTATGTTGAAGAGATAGGTGCTAACTCAGTGTTCTTATGATTTCAGGCACCCGTTCTCATTCTACTCTTAACTTTCTAAACATTTCCTGATTCTTTTCAGGCTATTTTACATACATTTGCTTTTAGCTGTAGCTGCCACTGATTTGGAAATGCAGTTCTTAACAAGTGTTTGTTCTGATTTTTATGTGTTGGTGCATAGGTTGCTTACCCTAGACAGTAACTGTACTAAAGGTTTCGTTTGTTCTAGTGCCCTGTGTTTATTTACTGCTGCTGAAATCAGGTGTCCTGCTCTCTGTCCCCTTAGCTTCAGTGTCCATGTGCATGTCCTTGGTACAGGGTGGACAGGCTTGCAGAAGTGCTGCCTGCTGGACTGCATTTTGCTTTCAGAGGAGTTGCTTTTCTGATAGGCCTCAAGGCATGATCATCTCACAAATGCACAATAAAAGACATAAGTGAAAAGCTGTGGACAGGAGGCAGGATAGGTCTGCTGCTGTGGTGTAGTGTTGGCTGGCACAAGCTACCCTAAATTTGTATGTGGATACCTGCTCCAGGGCAGAAACTGCTATTTTTTGTCATGGAAACAAAAGTCTAGCTGTACTTGAACACAGTGTAAACCAAATAGAAGGGCCAAAGTATTGAGACTGAGTCAGACTGTTAGCTGCTGTTTTCCAAATTTTTTCTTTTCTTGGCTTACAGGCTATCAGCAGTTCTCTGCTGTGTCAGATTGTCTGAGAGTGCTGAAGCTGTAACACTGCAGATGAGGTGTGTGACCAAACATTTCTTCTCTAGTTTTAGGGTCACTTCAGTTAGAATCTGTAGGAAAAATATTTATTGAACAAAAAACTTCCTGCATGGGTTAAGGTTTTCTTGAGACACGTTATCTTAAATTTTATTTCAGGTACATCTGTGCAACTTAATTGCTTCTAAACCTAGGTGGTCAAATAACCCTTGAAATGTTATGTGTTTCTGTGATCAAGCAGCTAGTTTGCTTGCAGTGATGTAGGAAGACAAAAATCATTAATACCCTGCTCATGTAATGCCACAGTTGTTGCAAAAGGGATAGTCCAATGACAACTTTGCCATGTCCAAAACTGATTGCAAAAAGTTGAAAGTTGTTTCTCACACATTTTTTTTTCTCTGTCTTGATGTGTTGCCATAATGTAATCATGCATAATCGTTACATTCTTAAGAACTAATTTATGGGACCAGCAGTGGTGTCTCTGCGCCAGTACTCTGCTTCTCATGGTGGTAAAAGAGCATGCCATTGAGGGAGCTTGTTAGCCTTGCTATTTTTTGCAGTCCGTATCCTCCCAACATTCTAAATCTTTGTCTTAAGTATAGCAGAGGGAACATCTCTGCCCAGTTTCTTCTAAATCTCCTGTTTTTCCTTCATGTCTCCTGGTAGGCTTTCCTATCTTCTATGTAAAGAAGTGCCTTTTTTTCTTGTACCTTTTAGAACTGACTTTCCTTGGTAAGTGGCTTCTGGTTTTGGCTGGTACAGACAGTATGAATTGCAATTGTGTCTTGCTCTGTCCTTTACCAGATATGGATGAAGACTGTAAGTGTGCTCCTACTTCATTCTCCTTTGATAGATTTAAAGAAGTACCAGTCTCTTTTAGTCCCTTCATGTAAGGGAAGCTCTTCATTGTAGTGGTCATTCTAGTGATAATTTTTGCATTAGTAATTACTTTTATGATCATCCCCAGAGCTAAACCTAATGTGCCAGCTGAGAGGTTCTGACTTGTTCAGACTCTGGTCTTTATTCTGGGAGGAGTATTTTATTCTTTATTCTAGGAGCCTTTATTCTAGGAGGCTCCTCCTGAAGGTGCCTGTGAGTGAACTTTGTGACTTCTGTGTAGATGCAATTTTTACTTTCTGGACTTAGTGTAGGAGATGAAAAGTAGGGTGGAGAAATGGGATCCTTCTGTCTGAACTTCCTAGTGAATTGTAAGTTAAATTTCTTAGTCTTGGTTACTAAGTATATCTGGTTTAAATCTTTGTCAGATAAAACTTTTGTAGAAAGCTCAAAACAGTAAATTAAATAACAGTGAATATTTAAATCTTTAGTATTAGAGTCAGTTCAAATCCTTGTAAAGGAGCCCAGGTGGATGCTCTGTGATCAAGGGAGCAAGTGAGTGCGAGTGTGTTGTGGATTATTTTTTTAAGCTCTTCACAGAGAAGAAAGTATTTTCCTCTCTTTTGTACTGCTAGGGATTATTCAAGCTACTTCAAATTTTGTATTTGTGTGTATGTACAAGGTAAATTATGTTCATATGGATTGAGCTTTGTTTTTAAGTCTTTGTATTGGAGTATATGGTTCATTTCTTCATGAAGGAGCTATTTCTAATCTTACTCATATATGAGGCTTTGTGTTTCCTAAAGCAAATTTATACTTAACATAATTGCATAAAGGTTGGTCTCATGAATAAAAAAAGCCCAAGTCTTTTTTTGCATGGCTTCTATAAAGCATGTTCATTTACTTGATTTGCTAGTACTTAGTAGCTATAAAAAAGTTATCTTCAAGAAACTAAGTCTAAGATAACATACTATATTAGATCAACATATCCCTGCAAGTTTATAATCTTTATGGTTCTTGTGCCAAGGAACTTCATATTGGTTGTGAACTGAGAGATCTGTTGTTAGCTAGACAGTCAAGGAATTAAATTTACAAGGATTAGCTAGGAATAGTAACTTGAGCATTCCGTTAGCTTATGCCACCCTAGCACCCTAGCTTGTGATATTATGCAAGTTTAATTTTGTCTGTCCAAGCAGCATGCAGATCAAAATAGAAGTTAACACAACATTTTTGCATGATGTATTATTTTTCAGTATGCACGGTGACTTGTTTTGCTCAAGTACTGTAATTTTTCATAGGCTTTTCTGTGGCTACCTTTTCACATTGAAGAGAAGTTCTTTCTTTGCTTGGAAAGACCAGAGTGGCTCAGCTAACTGAGGCATGAGAAAAGGCATCATCTGCTGCACCAGTGTGAATGGGGCAGCACTTACATACTGCTTTCTGCAGTGTGTTCAGTTCTTCCTTAATTGCCTTAAATGACATGATGGACTTTTTGCTTTGCTTTTTGCCTTTTGATGACAGTTCAGAATATCCCAGTTGATTTTGGTTATATTCTCATACTTGACACTTTGAACCCCAATGCACAGTCTCCCCTATAAAGAAGAATATTTTGGAAAGGAATTTTAAGTGAGTTAAAGGCAACTGAAGGGCTTGGCCTGCCTATTGTGGGAAAAATAGTGGATTTGCTGAGGCCTCTGACTTCTGCAAAGCACTCAGGCTTATGCATCAGTGCTCTGCTGAATGGAAGCCATGGTGGATCTACAAGTTGACTTGGGTAAGTGCCATGGTTACACATCATTGCTGAGAAGATAGCTGCTACAGGTAGAGGATACTTGTACTTGATTGGGGAAAATCATGGCTTATGTTGTGCTGGATATTCAGTTTTGTGTTGTTAATAGTATGTGGGATACTAACCTTACATTGATTTATGATTCAAACATGTTAAAGATGTATCAACACTTTTGGATACTAGCACACTAAAGCTTGTTCACAGAACAGCCTAAAGGTGCTCTTTGTGGATGGTTTGTGACTTTTGGAATGACCTCTGTGTGTTACAATGCAGTCTTTGATTCACATATTTGTGTTTTGAAGGGGGGTGGTGGTGAGGAATGGGTTGATAAATAATAACAGCCTTGTTATTTTATTTGGGACAATTCATTTTAGTTGTCTTAGATGACAAATTTTGGGTTTTCTTTCATTCTAGGTTCAAAGGACCTTGTGATAAAAGCACAGGTTTTAGCTGGTGGTAGAGGAAAAGGAACATTTGAAGGTGGCCTCAAAGGAGGAGTGAAAATAGTTTTTTCGTAAGTTCTTTCTAAATTATCCAACCAAGTGGAAAAGCTTCAAAGTTTCACATTATGAATTGAACCTGTTGCTTAGTTTAAAATCAATATTTTACTTATTAACCTTAAAATAACACAAATTAGATGAGATTATTTTTTATGCTACTTCTGTTTTTTTCCAGCAGTTTCTTTGTCACATTCTGAGCTTCTTTTATTCTAGTCCAGAAGAAGCAAAAGATATCTCCTCCAAAATGATTGGAAAGAAGTTGTTTACCAAGCAGACAGGAGAAAAGGGCAGGATATGCAATCAAGTATTTATCTGTGAGCGCAGATATCCCAGGAGGGAATACTATTTTGCAATAACAATGGAAAGGTCGTTTCAAGTGAGTAATATTAGAACTAAAAGTAAACTAATTAACTTGTTATAGATGAGTTTTAAGAAAACCTCAAAACTTGTTTACTGTACTGGTTTACTTTGAAACTTGGGAATATACATAAGCTAAATTTTGTTTCCCACTATGTCTGCCTTAGTGTTTAAATGCTGTAAAGAATGTAATGCCACAAGTTAAATTTAAGGAATAAGAAATAAACATCAGTAGCTCCAGCTGAAGTTCAGAGGCATATGGCTGAAAGGGACATGGGTAGAATGAGGGGTTTATTTTAATTTTGGTTTTAGTTTGCACTTCTCTACCAGACTGTCATGCCAGAGTTTAGTTTAAAAATACAGCTGTGTGTGTGCACATGGTTACGCTGTTTAAGAGTCCTGGGAACAATACAAGTAATAATACTTTGGAAGAGCCAATGGTTCTGGATAAACCAAACATCCTTCTTCTGCAATCAGTGTGTGGAGGTTTCTAGAGGTCCACAGGTGTGTTCCTCAGTTTTGAGAGTGCAATACTCATTCAGGAGCCAGTAAGAAGATTAGGGGCTTAGAGGTGTCTTCAGAGCTTTCAGGAAATGAAAGCACAGTCTCTACTGCTTGTGTTTTTTCAGTACATGTGGATAAGTAGTTTTTTTATACTAGAATTCAAACCCAGTTACTGAAATGTGTCAGTGTATTTTCTGACATTACAGAGCACGATTTTCTAAATAACTTTAGCAAAACCAGGGTAAAGCAGATCTTGGAGCTTTTATTTTCTGAAGTTTAACAAAAGCTGAGTTTGATCTATCTGGATACTTAGAAGTTTGCAGACACATGACTCTTGGTAATTAGAGGAGCATCTTGGGCATGAGTATGAAAGAATTTCCTGTGAATGAATGAGGAAACCAATCACTCTTTTTTTTTAATAGTAAGATTAGGATGTAAATATTGTGTTTTTTCCTTCCTCTTCTCCTGTAGTGTTCTTTCTGACTTGTGCTGGATTTTACTACAGTTTTGTGGTTTGGGCACCTACATTCTGTTGTACTCTATAATAAAGCTGTGAAGATCCAAATGTTATAGTAGATACCCCAGATTTACCACAAGGTGGCATTAAAATACTGTAAATCATTGGGTTTTATAAGCTTACAATTTTGTACTATTCAAGCAAGCATCCTTATGAAGATAAAACTTACTGTAACAGATTTAAGCAGATTAGATAAAGCAAACATTTTTCTAACTTGTTCTTATCCTTGCATAAAAATAAATCTTACTAGTGCATAGCTGTGTGGATTATTGTTGTCATAGGGTTGTGCCTTGTTGCTGACTTTAAGTCATGTTTTTAGGTGTGCTTGTAATTTCTACAATTTTTCTAGGATGCTTATGATGAGGAAATGCCTTTCAAAAGAAGGAAGTGTGAATGTTGGATAGCACACAGTGTGTATTCCTGATGTTATTGCAAACCTCTTCCTTTAAGGAGGGAAAAAAGTTTCTAAAATAGTTTGAAGTGGAACTTGAGGTCTTGGATGTTATTCATTGAGAAGGGCAAGAGTTTGTTTTAAGCAAAACTGTTCACTTTGGTCAGTGATCTGTTATTTTATAATGTGTTTGTAGCTTCTTGACTGTTCAAGGTATGAATATCCAGAAACATTTATTGTGTTGAAGCTCCCTACTAGGTGTAGAATAATTTGCCATCTCTTTGTTTCCATTTGGAAGGATAGTGATGGGAGAGGAGCAGTGTGATTATTGTTCTCTGAACCAGAGTCACACTTTAATTGTCAACAATTATAAGACTTTTTAGTGGTTTAATACCTGTTCTGATATGTACCTGTCATGGTACACCAGCTGTCAACATTCGTGCAGGGGTGTTGTGGTAAGGGAAGGTAGCTTGAGATGGTACAAGTATGTTTTTACTGTAAACTGGAGGACTGTTGCCATGTGGAGGGGTTTTGAGGTTCCATGGTAGTGAGTCCTTGATGCTTTTGTTGAAATATAGTTAGCTTTTTATAAAAAAACAAAATCTGCTGCAAATTTTATCAGTTCCTATTTCTTAGGTTCTTTTATTACTGAATATTTGAGAGATGTTCTGTCAGAATTCTATGACTTACTTGCAGGGATGGCTATAGTTGTTGAGTTTTGAGATTCTACTGAACAGGAATGGTTTGCAGTCATTTGTCACTAGGTTCTGTAGACTTAGATTTGACCTTGGAGCATGGTGGAATGAATAAATGAGTGGCTGTCTCTTTGATGTGTGTTTGTGTTGGGGTGAGAGGAGAAAGGGGGAGGAGAAACAGCTGTTCTTTTTCTGGAACCAACCTAGAACATAAAATGCATACAATTTCAAAGTTAAACGTTTATCAAAATTTAAAACTAGCCTGTCTTTTTTAGTTGCTGTGTTGCTACATTGTATTAAAAGTATATTCCTTGTTAAAAGAAATTTGACCCAACATACACCTTAACATTTGGAAAGTATTATTAAAAGGTTTAATATAGTTGAATAGATAGTAACAGTCTCCTCAGAAAAAGCATATAACTAAAATACCCACCCACCCCCCCCAAAAAAAAAAAAATTCCAACTAACAACTAAGTTTCAATTGTGTGTATAAAATTACTTACGCTTTTCTTTTTTTCCTTTTTGTTCCAGGGTCCTGTGCTGATAGGCAGTTCTCAGGGTGGTGTTAATATTGAAGATGTTGCTGCAGAGAATCCTGATGCAATAATTAAGGAGCCCATTGATATAATGGAAGGCATAAAAAAGGAGCAAGCTGTTAGGGTAATTGCTAATGTAGAAAAGTACACATTAGTGAGGATGGGAGGATTGCTTCTACATGTTGTAAAGCATGTGTGCATTCAACCTGCTGAGTTGTCTTATACCCTTTTGACATTTTGAAATGGATATTAACTAGATATCTAGTTATTTTTAGGTGATAGTCAATGTAAATCAACCTCTGTATAGAAGTGCTTTATCTAGCTTTTATGTAGTTTCCTAGAGGCATATGATGGTGACTTTTTACCAGTTCTTTTTTAGAGTAAGTGCAATGTTTTGTAATCAAAGCAATCTTTTCAAACCCAAGACTTAATTTTTCTCTAGGAAGATGGGGGAGGTTCTAAGCCAAATACAATTGACATTGTGAAATAATACCTAAACTTGTGCATTCCCAAATTGTAACTGAATCAAACATCAGCTAACTGGTAACCAAATTTTTACTTCCAGCTTGCCCAAAAAATGGGATTTCCTTCTAATCTGGTGGATGAAGCATCTGACAATATGATGAAATTATATAATCTCTTCATGAAGTATGATGCTACCATGATAGAAATAAATCCTATGGTGGAAGATGCATCAGGAGTTGGTAATGTTTTTTTTTCATATTCTTCATGTGACAGCTTTCCATTTTTGTAAATCTGAGTTGCTTTGTATTGCTAATACTTTGGCTGGGTACAGCAAGAGGACATAGAATTAACATGGTGTATTGAAAAAGGAATTTAAGGAAGCATCTGAATTTGAGAATGTAAGCATAATAGATATCTACTCTTAATTACTGGATAGGATTTTGTTTTAAATGGCTTAATTTGTTTAGTTATTTAAAAACATGTTTTCCACTCTTGATTGTTTGGCTGCCTGGAGCAAGGCATTTCTGGCAACTGTCTTTTCAAAATTAGTGAATGGAAACTTGAGTCATCTTTTGTATTAAAAGTTGGTACTGAAAAGTTAACCAGAATAGTAGCATTTTCTAGAAGTCTCCTGACTCTAATGCTTGGGCATCAGAATGACTGATTTGAGTTTGGGTTGTGTATCCAGTGGTAGAATAGCTAATACTCAATCACAGCCAATTCCACTCTCACCAAAAATTGAATCTCATCTGTAGTGAGGGGTAGAAATGAAGTCTTACATTTGTACAGACAGAAACATAGTTCTAATGTAAAGAATACTCTAAGTTTTCCACATCACCTGATATATCACAAATTTATTTTTGTGTGCATTCTTCTGACACCTTTTCTCACAACTCAGGTGTTTTTTCCTTGTGTTTCTGTGTGTTTATGTGCATTCAGACAGACACTGTATATTTAATCTAAAAGCAGAAAACGGGGATTTAAAAAAATCCAAAACTGAGACCTGTTGGTATTAATTTTGTGCCATTTCCTGAAGTGTAGTTTGCCCAGATTTATCAAGCAGTTTGGAAGAAAGTGTCTTCAGTTTTAGGGTGTCTCAAAAAATAGAGTTGTCTTTGCTTTTTGTGCAGTTAAAGGGACTCAACTGATTGTGTGGTAGAGAATCTTCTATTTATATGCAGTGCTAGGTGTGTGTTATCAACAAAACTTTTAAGTTTGGACTGCATGAGCTAGCTGCCAAGTTTGACTTAACATAAATTAACATTCTTCTCTAGCAGGTGAAGTATTATTGTAGTATTAAATGATTTTTATTTTTTTTCCCTTTCAGTGATGTGTATGGATGCAAAGATAAACTTTGACAGTAATTCAGCCTATCGTCAGAAGAAGATCTTTGATATGCAGGATTGGACACAGGAGGATCAAAGAGACAGGGATGCTGCAAAATCAGATCTCAACTATATAGGATTGGATGGAAACATAGGCTGCTTAGGTGTGTTGTATTTAATGAATTTTTAAATGACCTCATGAAT
This sequence comes from Phaethornis superciliosus, assembly GCA_023637945.1. Lineage (NCBI taxonomy): Eukaryota > Metazoa > Chordata > Aves > Apodiformes > Trochilidae > Phaethornis > Phaethornis superciliosus. The sequence goes on along the minus strand of JAJQWJ010000001.1, from coordinate 168,508,648 downwards.
TTATAAATTGAATTCCTAAATGCTATCTTTATTCTCATATAGTCAATGGTGCTGGTTTAGCTATGGCCACAATGGATATAATTAAACTTCATGGTGGAACTCCAGCAAACTTCCTTGATGTTGGTGGTGGTGCTACAGCACAGCAAGTGACAGAAGCCTTCAAGCTTATTACCTCTGATAAGAAGGTGAGGGAGGTATTGGCATATCAAGGTATTACACAGTGGTAAAACAGCATATAATCTGAAAGACAATGCTTAGTGCATGTAAAAACATGCTTCTATAAACATAGAATTAAAAAGGGAAGAAAACGGTGATGTTAGCTTGAGCTTAGTGCAACTGAAGGAGGCCTTAAAATCTGTTGAATTTTTTCTCCTTTTTTAGAAATAAGTTCTTTGGCTATGTACTCAGTAGGCAGTTTTGTGTCCTCTGTTTGAAGTTACACCTCTATTTGAATCTTTCCAACAGTCTTTGAATCAGCAACTCTCTATTACTGCTGTTTAAACAGAAACCAGTATTCAGATGGGTCTCCAATTTTTGGGGGGCCTGATTTGCAAGCTGGGTGTGTTTTGTGCATAGAGTTGTGGAGATGAATATTAACAGTGCCATACACAGAGAAGTTTCCAAGGTATTAGTTATATGTAATGTAAGATAAAATAACCTGGCAGTGGGCTGGGAAGGGCATTAATGTTTTATGCTATCTAAAGTTTGTCAGAAGTGCATGAATATTATTAAAATAATAAATTGCTTGAAACTAGAGGAAGAGATCTATCAGCCCAGAAGGATGAGTTTGGTTCAGGGACTGTTTGGAACAGCCCTCTGAGGTGCCAGTGTAAGTAGCTTCTGCCCTACAGCAGAGACAAGTTTCCTCTGTCCTCCAATGATGTCTACCCATTTCTACTCCTAATTTTTCCCATCTTTTATCATTAACCATGATCTTTTTACCCCTCTGTTCCACCACTTGTGTAGGACAAGACTTCTCTTTAATCTCAGGCTTATTCCTCCTGAATAAAATGTATATAAATCATATACTGTATTAGCACTGCCTTGTTCAAGTTTCGTTAACTTTCTAGTTTTTAGCATGGCTTCCTCAGTATGTGGAGGTACTGGTGTGGGAGGTACCACTGCTGTTAGACATGGAAAACAGCTGACAAATTAGGTTGTAAAATAACTAATGGAGTTTCATCTGCTTGACCTGCTTGAAGAAAGTCAAGCAGCTCTTTCTAATCATGCTTGGAGTAATCTGAAGTAATGTACAGATTTGGCTTTGTACAGAAGGTGGGCGTGTGCCTTTAGAAGTAGCTACACAGAATACACACTGTGAGTAAGAGAAATGGCTGTTGCCTGCAATTTATGCTGGATTTAGGGACAATGTGGAAACTTCCTGGGACAGGCAGCTTTGCATTAGGGTCTTGGAGTAACTGTTCTGCTGTGTGCAACTTCACAGAACTGTACTTCTCTTGCTGATGCTCTCTAGAACAGAAATGGTGCAAGTCCCTTATTACACATATGGAGACTGAATTTTCCTTAGGCTTAAGGGCTGAGTGGTGTGCTTACCTAATGTGCCTCTGGCCATTTTAATCTGAATATTGTGATGTATTCTGTAGGTACTGGCTATCCTGGTAAATATTTTTGGTGGCATTATGAGATGTGATGTGATAGCACAAGGCATCGTTGCGGCAGTAAAGGATTTGGACCTAAAAATACCTATTGTGGTACGGTTGCAAGGTGAGTGTGCTTCAGCATGTATTAAATATATTTCTGTCCATATTGACAAATGTTCTTGAGCTTACCTATTACTTAGCAAGTTGCCTGTAAGCTGAAGACTATGGAAAAATAAGGCAAACTTTGAATTTAGATCATGAGGATTGACATGTTAATAAAAAGAGATTTCCTGTTTTTAAAACTACTGAAGTGTTTGTCTTCTGAATAATAACTAATACAACTTCTGAAAAATACAACTAATTTTCTTTTGGAATAGGCTTTCTAGAACATACAAGAATACTTTGGTTGCAATAGTCTCCTGTTCAATAAAAAGTGTCATTTTATCTATTTCTTAAGGTACACGAGTTGATGATGCCAAAGCTTTAATAACAGCAAGTGGCCTCAAAATCCTTGCATGTGATGACTTAGATGAAGCTGCAAAAATGGTAAGATATCTGGTTATGAATATCCTTTTCAGAACAAAGCATCTGTTGCAGAATATTGAAAAGCTGAAACTCCAGTCAATCAACTGGTAGCTTAGGTTAAAGCACAGTACTAGGTACTACCAGGATCTGAAGCAAATATTTTATGAATGGTTACATATTTAGTAAGGAGAAGAACTACTCAGTCAGAAGCTATTATACCCCAGAAATTTCTGTTTGAAGTTTATTTATTTTCACTCTGGGAAGGGAATTAAAGAATAGGTTTAAAAAAAGAAACCAAACAGGTAAATAACCAGGTCGGACACTGTCCTTGGAAGAAAATACTTAAATTGAGTAGTATGTGCTACTTTGAGGTAGCAATTTGAGGTAGCTGAAAAATGCAGTGTAACACTTCTTTTGATTCACCACTGTGTTTCAGTCAGTGTGATTAAAACCAAGAGTAGTTGAGAATCCTGTTACCTCACAAGGTAATAAGAAATTAAGACAGGTTGGTTGTTAATAGTCTCAAATTATACCAATGGAGGTTTAGATTAGATACCAGAAGAAACTTCTTCACAGAAAGGGTAATTAAACACTGGAACAGGCTGCCTTGGGAGGTGGTTGAGTCACTGTCCCTGGAAGTCTTTAAAAGATGCATAGGTGTGGTGCTTGGGAACATGGTTTAGGCTTGGTTAGGTTAATGGTTGGTAGAGCTAGGTTATGGTTGGACTTGTTGATCTGAAAGGTCTATTCCAACCAGACTGATTGTGTGATTCTGTGAAATTTTTTTTGTGTGTGTTTTGTTTTCTGGGGTTGAAGTTCTAGAAGCAGCTGTGGATTACTTGGAGAATTAACTTGCTTAGCTTGACATGCAAGCCCTCTGCTTTAAGTCCTGCTGGGCTGGTCAAACTTTGGTTAGGTCAGTGGAAATCTTCCCTAAGAGTATGTATGGGTCTTGAGGCTATTTTGCATCTGATAATGCATTTTCTAGTTGCTTCTGAATCTGAAGTTCCCAGCTGAATCATGTAGCCATGCGAATATAATTAAAATTAATTTTGTAATCTTAAATTACTTTTATCAGTAGAAGCAGTCTTGAAAGGGTTATAGTTGGTTTTGTATGCTGCCCATTGGTACTTTCTTAAACAGGTTTATGTAAGAAGGTACATTATGTAGGAAAAGCAAATGGATGAGGATAGGTCAGGGTAATAAGCTGAGCATTTTAAGCAGTGATTATAACCAGTGAGGTTGAAAGTATTTATTTTCTGCCTAAATAGTTAACAGATGCCTGTAAATTATTTTAGCTTATTAGTATTTTGGGTGCTTTTGAAGTTTGGTAATGAGGGTAGGGAAAACATACTAAAAATATGTAGCAACAATGAAGCTTTTTTTAACAACAAAGATTTTTTAACTGCAGAAAATCAGAGAGCATCTGGTGGATTTCTGTATCTCTTTTCTTCTAAAGAACCATTACTCATTTATAATTTTTGACTCTGAGCAGAAAAAAAAAATCATACAGCTTTTGAGATATGCAAAAGAATTTGAGGCTCCATAAGGTAACAAAATTAGATCCAGACATATTTGTGACAAAAACTTGGAGGAAAGATAGCTTCTGGATACACATAATCTCTTGAGAATTGGTACCCCAACACCTTCCAATAAAACAAGGTGTGGCACATGAAGTTCGAAACTTCTAGCCTTTTATCAAGGTATTTGGTTGGTAGTGAGAACCAGACATTACATAACTCTATTTTAAAAACACTTGGTAATAGATATTTCATTTAAAAATAGTTAAGCAGAGGACTAAGCAGTAATGTCCCCTATTTTAAGATCTTGTTGATGATTCCCTGGCATTATTTTGTTAAAAAAGATTAGTCCAGCTCACTCGAGTTAGAACTGTTTTGAAATTAAGTCTTTATTTTCTGTTTTTCAGGTGGTGAAACTCTCTGAAATAGTAAGCCTAGCAAAAGAAGCTCAGGTGGATGTTAAATTTCAGTTGCCAATTTGATCTGAGAAATGTTGTGCCGGTGTCTAACATGTTCTCTGAAATACTGTGTTCTGTGGGATATCATTAATTTTTTTTGTGTGGAGGTTTTGATTCTTTGACAGGCGCACAAACTGAAGTACCTGGTCTTTAATGTTAACATTCAGAATGGTCAGAGTTCTTGTAAAAGCATGTATTGCTGATATTTAGTCCTTTTTAGTTGTTGTTCTCGAGCCTCCAGCTTCTGCTGCAGAATGTCACTTGCAATATACTTCTGCGTTGTCCAAAGTAAAGCTTCTGATTGAAAAGTAATTATTCTGAATAAATTCTGAAGTTATTTTACTTGTAAATTTGTATTAGCCTGGGTTAACAGTAACTATGACTAGATTATCTAGTTGTCCATATGGAGGAATGTATTGAAACGGTATTTTATATTGGAGACAGTTATACTTAGCAGTATAGTGGACACAAGCAAACCAATCATTATTTATGAACAGGTGCATTTGAACTTGATCAGGAACCTTCTTAGAAGTGCTTCAATGAAGTGGCTGGTAACTCTTCTGGACAAGGTGTTTAATGACTATAAAATATACTGTAGCACTTAGATTTTCAACATTTCCAGTCCTTGCCAAAAAAGAAAAAAAAAACAAAACAAATCCAAAACCTAAAACATTGTGTAGTTTTATATATGAACAGGAATTTACCAGACTATAAGGGGACAAAATACATAGAGAATTAAAATGTCTATTGTACATCACTAATAAAATTGTACATTAAGAAAATGTCTCCCAAAACTTGTGCTGTCTTTTTCTGTATATGTCACCACCTTGATAAATTGCATATACTCATGGATGAAACCATAATTGAAGATGTCAAACTAGAAGCATTTTAGGAGTAACTTTACTATAGCATTTAGGGTATAGGGTAGCCCCTCCTTTAATCACTGTGTGGTTAAAAACATGTGAACTTGCCCTGTGCTAAAAACTTTGGAGAGATATCATGCATTTAACATCTTACTAAAGTGTCCATAACTGATCTCTACACAAACAAATATGTAGGAAAATATTGCTTTCTGGGGAAATGTTGTTTCTATTAACAAATCTAGTATTAACCATTAATTTTTGTCACAATGCTTTTGATTTTGATATTACATAGAACTTGAAATTTGGATGATGATCATTTGCCACTTAGTTTGCAAATGGTGTTAAAATGAGACATCATCTAATCGTGAATTAAGGGCTTAAAAGGATTATATGAAATGTGGGGAAACTTACAATTGGTCATACATTTGGGGTGATAAATGAAGAAACTTTATACTAGTATTGTGTATTTCAGTAGTTTGCTTCTACGGTACTGAAGAAAATCAGCAGAAGTTCAACCACTTTTTATTTTAATTGGATTATATTCAGTCCTAGTTGATCTCTCACAACTGGCTGCTCTGGGCTGTTGATCCAGCACACTAAACTGAGCTTGTGGGTATGCTTAGAATTGCTTTTATTCAATGGCCTTGGATGGATTTGCAGAGATAACTAGTTAAAATAGATTTGTTAAGCATTGAATAATCTAGAAATTACAATTAAGTTCTAGCATGTGGGTTTGCTGCTAGCTTTGTTTTTTCACTTCAAAGTCTGTCTCAAATGATAATGTTTAGTTTCATAAGGAGGGTATTTTTTTTTAAACATCCCAGCCTAGTCCTTTCTAAATCAGAGGAGGAACAATAAGACAGAAGTGAGTTGGCGTTGCCAAAAATGAGAAATAGAATCTGTCGTTTAGTACAAACACTGAATTAGAATGGAGGCAAAACTAGATCCTTCTGTTAGCCCAGAATTTCCTCGTACCCTATTTGAATGGTTAAATGTAGGTAAGCATGGGGGAGGGAGCCAAAGCAAAGTAATTTTCATCTTTGAAAGGAATGTAAAATACTGATATCCTCAGTAACATGGTCACAAGTAGTAGACTTTCCACAGAGCCACGTTTTGCCATTCAGGTAATTCTGAAGCCTATAATATTCCTTTAACAAACAGTGAAGTATAGGTGTGGGATAGGAAGGTGGCTGCATACAATTTGCTGACTAGAGTGCTCAAAATGTACCAAATCACTCTTAACACTAAAATAACAATCTGTAGAGTGGAAGACAGTTGGTTTAGGTTGCTTCAGCAATGCTTATGGTTTTGTAATCCAAATACTTCCGAATTGGGGAAAAAAAAAAATTCCCTGGAGGAACAGCACGATTATGGTGTCATGGGTGGGTTGGGAGGAGTGTGCACAGTAACATGAAGGATTGTGACCAGGATAGTGTATATCAGTGGTATACATACATACATATATATATATATGTGTCTGCTACATATATATAGGTAGCAGACATGCCCCTTTCCAAAGGTCAAATAATAATTTCTTGTTATTTCACTTGATGAAGAAACAGAGTTATTGACTGACTGACTTGTGTTAAGTATCTTGGAACCAAGTAGGAGATTGCTTTAATTGACATGGTACTAGAGTGCTATGGGACTTTTTAATTAAGTGTGTGTTTTAATCGTTCTTCAGACTGTTTTGCCTAAATCAAAGTATGTTGCAACCAAGGAATGTTATTGCATTTGTTGTGTAGCTGATGATTTAAATGCCCAAAGCTAATGTAGGAGCTATCTGCATCTACTTTAAGCCTTTCAGAAAGCCTCCTTACCCATACTGTATTGCAGTATTAATAATCAAAGATGTGAAGGACTGGAAATTTACTAAAATTAATCTATACAGCCAAAAGCAAAATTTCTCACAAAGTAAACAATATATGAAAAACATGTAAACAACTTTTTACAGATAAGAGCTTCAAAGGGGCAAGGATTTTAATGGCAGTAAAGTGCGTTTGTATTTAGATGAGTTTATTACTAGAATTTGAAGTCTTGCTGTTCCAACCAGTTTGTATATAGGCATCTGCAATCTTGGTGTGCACTTGCTGCAAAACTTTTAATATGAAATGTAAATACCACTCAAATGCAGTTACTGCCTTTCTACATGGCAGTGATGGTGACTGGGTGTGTCAGGTAAAATTTTCAGCTAATAGGGGATCCCTGTAAAAAGGTATTAAATCTGGAGAAACAATAAAGATGCCTTGCAGGTATAATCTCCCAGTCAGCAGTGATTTGGGGTTCAGAGTATCATGGATCAGAGGTGGATACAACTGAGGCAAAACTCAAAGCTGGCAGGGGCTGCACCCTGGAGTTATTAGGCTGCAGGTGAGCTTTAGCACTTTAGGTGCATTTACTTTCATTTGAGGTGAACAGCTGAGACATGCTGCAAAGTAAACTACATGGGATTTGTTTAGTCAATTGAAATAATTAGTCTTGTAAAATGGTATGTGATAATTAAGCAATCCTTAAAATGTAATGAAAGATTCTCTTCAAGTGTGTGTTAAAGTGCAAGAAACATAATGAAGGGCTTACACACAGATGTTCAACTGCTTGGTTTGTAGTTTTTTGGTTTTTGTTTTTTCTTTTCCTCTCATTTACAACCAGTGGCAACATATTCCCAAAAGCAAGGAATCATGAGGCAGTCAGGTGTTTGTTGCCATGAAGAGCAGGGAGTAAAATCACTTGGGTGCCATGGATAGTGTGAGGCCAGTAAGTGGTTTTGCTCACAAAAATGAAAATATGAAAGATACCTTGCTGATAAATGATTTCTTGACATGTTCTTTTTTAACCTGGCTCCAAATTTCATGTGTTAAAATACGAGAAGCTCTACAGCTGTCTACAGAGACAGAGGAAATAGATACGTGGTGACTGGGCTGGTTTATTATACAGAATTGTGGTCCTTTGTGTTTGCCAGGCAGATAATTTCTGGAATGCTTTCTTTTTGTTTTGGAGGCAGTAATTGGTTCTTTGGCTCTAGGGAAGCAGGAACTCAACATGCAGGAAGGGAGCCCAAGGCACTATGCAGTAGATTCTCCACCATTTCTGGTAATTCAGTTCCCTTAAGGGAAATTCACTAAAGTTTTGGTTTGTTTCCCCCACTCCCCCATCAAAACTTGGATCATGCTCTGGACTAGAATGACCCTGTTTGGTCTTTATCTGCACTGAAGTTCACAAACACTGTGAAAGGCCTTATCTGTGTTCCTGTTTCCTACAGTTTCTGTTGGGAGTATGCTGGTTTTACTATTCTATGCCTGTAGTTACGCAGCTTCATCAGTATTGTCAGTGTTAGGACAGCTTCTCATATCAGATCTGTAGGTTTCAGCATTTAAGGATTCTCTGCAGTTGACATTCCACCGAGGGAGTTAAATCAGCCCAAACCTGCAGGGGCAGTGTGTCTTTGTATTTAATGTTAAGGAGTACCTCATAATTACCTCACCTTAGATTAATACACAGAACATTTTTGAAGCTAATGCTTGTTTTCAGAGCTCATTTTCCTCTGCCTTCACTACCTTTTCACGCCCTCTTTTAGTTTGGACCAGTCCATCTTTGACCATTCTGAGGAACTGTACCCATTTCAAGAGGGGCAGGGGATGCACAGCTCTTTAGTAGGGAGTCAGCCAAGTCTGGAGCTTTCTAGCACCATCATATGATACATCTTGCTCCAAGCATAAGCTAACACCAAGTGTTAGCTTATCCAAAGATAATTGGATATTCCTTGGAATAAGTGGAACTGCCTTGCTTTTCATCTGGATGCACCCTGGAAAGTTTTTAACTGTTGAATGGAAACAAGGCTATGGAGAAGAAATCTGGCAGTCTGCACTTGGTAGGAGCTCTGCACCATTGTCCCTTATCTGTTTGCAGCACCAGCCTGCTGGGAATGTGGCTGTCCTGCAGGTCCTGCATGCCAGGGTCCCACACCTCCTGTGCACCAAGGTCCCTCGTGTCCTGCACTCCAGGGTGAAGTGACAGCAGAATGGTGGCTGTGTGCCATGCTCCTGGGCACCTTCAGGAACTCCTTCATCTGGAAGGAGTGTAGTAAGCCATGAAAGGAGAGTCTCTGGCCCCAAGGCTAGAGCTGAGATGATACCAAGTTACAAAACACAGTACTGCCCAGATGAATTTTTAATCCTATTAAATACATGTGCTCCAACTGATTAAGATCATAGAATCACAGAATTGCTGGGTTGGAAGGGACCTCAGAGATCATCAAGTCCAACCCTTGATCCACTACCGCTGTGGTTCTGCCGCCCATGGCACTGAGTGCCACATCCAGTCTCTTTTTAAATATCTCCAGGGACGGAGAATCCACTACCAGAAGCAATGTGTCCTTCTTTGCATCCTTTTGTTCAGATATTTGAAGCCCTGATTAGTTCAAGACGGAGCTTCTGGTGACATTTCAAAGTAACATTTTTCGTCAGCATCTGGCTTTGTTGGCTGTAAAACACTTGTCTTGTGCATAGAGACATTCACATGCTGAGCAAATGGACTATCTTTGGGAGTGATAATGAAAATAAACCAAACTCCTCAGGTTCATGCAGCTGCTAGGCAGCAATTGACCAAGCAGGGGTATATCTTGTGTCCTTGTTTGCAGTATCTGAACAGCACTCGGTGCAGCACAGCTGTGCCTGCTCAAGGAAAACTCCCCTACAGCACACCTGAACCTCAGGGGCCATGTGCACACCAATGACACGCACAGGAAACCTTTCTCTGGCTGTGAGGCTGACACTCATGGGATGGCTGTGCCCATGCTGTTGTACCCTCTTACCCTCCAGATGGGAAGAGACATAGTTGGGAAGACAAGGTGTCCAAAGAAGGGCAGTGAAGCTGGTGGATGATCTAGAGCACAAATCTTACACGAAGCAGCCAAAGGACATGGGCTTGTTTAGCCTGAAGAAAGGAGGCTGAGGGGAGATACTGTCACTCTCTATAGCTGCCAGAAAGGAAGTTATAGTGAGGTGGGGGGCTGGTCTCTTCTCCCAAGTTATACGTCATAGAAAAAGAGGGAATGGCCTCAAGTTGTGTCAGGGAGCATTTAGGTTGGATATTAGGAAAAATGTCTTTACTGAAAGGGTTGTCAGGCACTGGAATAGGTTGCCCAGCAAAGTGGTGGGGTCACCATTTGTGGAGGTGTTTAAAAGATGTGTAGATGTGGTGTTGGAGGACATGGTTCAGTGGTGGACTTGGCTGTGCTGGATTAATGGTTAGTGATTTTAAAGATCTTTTCCAGCTGTGACAATTCTGATACTAAGAAATCATGTCTGACAAAACATTGCCTTCTGCAATGAGGTGATGAAAAGCCTCGATTAGAGAAAATGGGAAGAGCAGTGTGTGTTGTCATCTTGACTTTAGCAAGTCTTTCAGCCACTGTCTTTTGACATCCTCATAGAGAAAGGGATGAAGTGCAGGCTAAGTAAGTGGATAGAGAGGGGGATTGAAAACTGGCAGAACAGCTGGACACAAGGGATTGTGACCAGCAGCACAAAGTCCAGCTGGAGACCAGTCACTTGTAGCCTACCCAGTGAGTACAGTCAGTAATTTCTCAGCAAGTTTGCAGGTGACACCAAGTTGGGTGGGAGTGTTGATCTGCTTGAGGGACCCCCCCTGCAGAGGGACCTGGACAGGCTGGATCAGTGGGCCGAGGCCAGTTGTATCAGGTCTGACAAGGCCAAGGGTGCTGCTTGACAGCCAGATGAATATGAGCCAGCAGAGCGGCCTGGTGGCCAAGAAGCCCAACATCATCCTGGTTGGTGTCAGGAATCGTGTGGCCAGCAGTAGAAGGGAAGAGATGGTGCCCGTGTACTCGGCACTGGTGAGGCTGCACCTCATACACTGTTCAGTTCTGGGCATCTCACTACAATAAAGACATTGAGGTGCTGGAACAACTTCACAGAAGGACAGGCAAGCTGGTGAAGAGTCTGGAGAAACAATCCCTATGAGAGGCTGAGGGAACTGGGATTGTTTAGTTTGGAGAAGAGGAGGCTGAGAGGAGACCTTATTGCTCTCTACAACTAACTGAAAGGAGGTTGTAGGGTGAGTGTTGGCCTCTTCTCTCAAGTGAACAATGATAGGACCAGAGGAAATGACCTGAAGTTGCACCAGGGGAGGTTTAGACTAGATCTGAGGAAGAATTTTTTTACTGAGATAGTGGTCAGGTGCTGGAACAGGAAACCGTGTAGATGTGGCACTTCAGGACATGCTCTAGTGGGCAGGGTGATACAGATATAGATAAACATATTTATTTTATTTTAGTGTGGGGGTTGTTCATGGTTGGATGTAGTCATGTTAGACGTCCCTTCCAACCATGCCAATCCTGTGATTTTGAGGCCATTCTGAGGCCAGCAGTATTTAACATCTTTGTTAATGACTTGATGACACAAAAGCAGCTGATAAATGAGATGGTTGTGCTACCATCCAGAGGGTTCCCTACAGGCTGGATAAATGAGCTTACAGGTACCTTATGAAGCTCAGCAATTCAGAATGTGAAATTCTGCACCCAGGGAGGAACATCTCTTTTCAGCAGTATACAGTGTGGGAAGACTGGAAATCAGCTCTGCAGTAATAGCTCTGGGGATCCTCTTGGACAACAAACTGACCAGGAGTGAGCAATGTGCCCTTGCAGCAAAGACCAGCAGCCTCCTGGGCTGCATTAGGTGGGGAATCATCTGATCCTTCCGCTCTGTTCAGCACTGGTGAGGCTGGGATTGTCCATCTGGGATTGTCCATCCTGGAGAAGAGAAGGCTCAGAGGATCTGTCTGATCCATGTTGAAAAATGTCTGATGGGAGGAGTAAAGAAGATGGAGCCAGACTCCTCTCATTGGTGTCTACAGACAGGATGAGAGGCAGTGGGCAGAAACTGAAACACATCATCTGCTTAAACCTAAGACTTTTTGACTGTGAGGGTAGTATGACACTGGCATAGGTTTCCCAGGGAGGTTGTGGAGTCTTCAGCCTTGGAGGTATTAAAAATCATCTGCCAGGACATGGCCCTGAGCAATTTCTAGGAGTGCTGGATGAAAGTAATCTGTAAAAAAGAGTTATTGACATGCTGGTAAAGTCAGCTTGATATGAAGAATACTTTTCCACACAAATGCCTTGCTTTTTTTTTTTTTTTTTTTTTTTTTTTTTTTTTTTTTTAGCAATATTTAGTATTTGTCATACCTACTTTACAGCTATTTCCTGCCAAACCAAGAGAGGTTAGTTTGAAGCATGGGATTCTCACATCACTTATGTCTGTAATGTCACTTTTCAAAGGATGAAAGCTTGCAAAATGAGGTAGAAAAATGACTTGCTATGAAAGAATTATTTTAAACATGTTCTTAGGTTGTTTTTATTTTATTTTTTTCCCTAAATAGAAACCTATTCCCCTTCTCTAAACTTCCATATTTTTGAATGAGCATTTTCTCCATTTTTATTGTGCTTAAAGAGGAGGGAGGGAAAGGCAGCAGTTTGGATATTAATCACCCTCCTGAGCTATTTTTTTGATTCACATTCCAACTTCTGAGTTAAAAGGAACATTCTGAATTAAAGAACAGAGAGAGGGAGTCCCAGGGGAGGTATCATCTCTTCTTCTCCATTAGATGAGGGACTGAATGGAGCACTTGAGGGAGCTATTCACCTTCCCATGGAAGTGGTGAGGAGAAGGAATATCCACCAGCCCCTAGACAAATTAACTAAATGGAGGGAATGATTTTTAAAAATGTGACAATAATTTATTTTAATGGAAACCTGTGCTATTATAACTGCAAATAGAATTGTTTGAAATAGATGTAGCAAAGCCATGCTATGGGTAGATTTTCTCTTGCTTATGCTGGAAGTTAGTACTGGAGTGAGCCTAAGTGTTACTGAATTAAAAATACACTCATTAGAGATTCTGAAAGTCTGCTTTCAAGATGTGAGGGCTTTTTGTACAGAACTGTACTGCATAGACCTGCTTATACCTGAAGGTAGATGCCATACTGGGAGAAGAAAGGGGTAAAAACCTAATTAGAGTGGCAGGAGGACAGTGTCTGCTTCTCTTGGGAATCAGAGGGGGAATTGAGCTTTATCCAAGGGAGCAGCACCCTCACACAAGTTTTTCTAAAGGTGCCTGAGATCTCCCAAGTCAGGCCCTTCTCCTAAGCCTGTGCTTGAGAAGAGTCTGGATTGATGATACAAGAGGCCATCAGCATTGGGTTTAGTGAACACCTCACTTTGACTTCAAAACCTCCCAGTGCCTGGCAGTTTAATTTTTTAGCTTAGTATCTCTAGCAGGCAGGTCCTTTCTGGGTTTCACTGTGAATGCCACACAAGTCCTGAAGAAATGACCGGTACTTAATGGGAACAGGGAACACCAAATATCAGGAGCAGGGGTAAGCCCTGCAGATTGTCAACCCGGGGGGAGGTGTACATGGTGCTTTTGGGAGCCAGGGAGGGACCTCAAGGGCTTTGCATGAACTCCCTCAAAATGCCAGTCCCTTTGCTGGTGGAAACTGAATGAAATCTCTCAAAAGTCAAGCCAGGTTCTAGCTAAAGCAAATAAAATAATTAATGGACGTAAAAAGGGAGAAGTCTGTCCTACAGGTTTATAAAGATACGTTGTGAAAGCAGAAGAAAACTTTATACTAAGATCATCTTTCCTTCTTACTCTGCATTATGGCCATGCTCACTTGCTCAGCTCACACTTTGCATTCTTAGACTGATTAAATATGGTGGCATTTGAACCTTTCTTTGAGGCCTTTTGGCATCCTCTTTGGATTTAAATCTTCCACGTGTCTCTCTTTCACCCCCACTTGTGATGGAACTTCACCCCATGTTGAAGGTGATGCTTTCTTCATGTGAGTAGCCCTCAAACTGCTGTGGCAGATCAGTTGTCTTCTTAGATTATTGATGAGATCATGAACAAATCATTAATCTGCCAAGAGCTGAAAGGTTCTTCAGGCCTTAAGGAGGTGAGGTGAAAATAGCAAAGTGGAACATCTCAAAGCTTCCAACCTTATGCTTCCTATTGCTGTAGAAGCTGTCAGTCATATCTGGTACAATGAATAAATGTGAGTGGTTTATTACTAGCTTTGGCAGGGACCAGGCATGTTGTTACCCTCTGGCCTCACGGAAGTAGAAACCATCTGGGAATAAGTGACTTCTGGACATGCCATCTCTGTCTCAGAGGGATATGTGCCATGACAGAGGGGGACAAGGAGAGAATTGTGGTGGCTTTTCTCTTAGTACAGCCCCAATCTTGAGAAGACCTGGGAGAGAGGGACCCACCAGGTGACTGCAGATGGGAACCAAGGATCTTTGTGGGGACGCTGGAAGGATGAAGGCTGGATGTGCATGAGGTTGCTGGAACTGCACTCCACTGGCCTGGAAAACCAGGGCAAAAAGGTTGTTTCTTCAAAGACCTAAATGTGCTGTTTTCTAGACAAAAGTAATTCCTCAGTGCTCAGTGACAGCTCCTACTTAGGAGGATTCTGTTTCATAGCTGCAAATGAAAAGAGCCATTTGGCAGCCAGCCAGCAGCACAACTACTTAATTTACCAATGAAAACTTTGAGGAAATGGAAGAAGTTTGCTAGAAAGCAGGTTTGCAATGCAGCGGGCTGTGTTTCTCCTTCATGCAACAGAAAATCTAAGGAAAAAAATTCAAGCATCACAGAAATATGCTTCAGATTTATTGAACCATACAAGATTTTGTTGCTAAGAGTAGAGTACGCAGAGAAACTCTGCATTTACCCTGGTCCCACTCATCCTGGGTGCCTTTGTCCACAGCTGACAGCCCTTGGGTTGTCTGCCTAAGGGCAGACTGGTTCTAGCCTCCTATACCTGGAGCCCTGCCAAATAAAAATATAGCTAAAAAACGTAATGATGAATGTTTCCTTTTGGGATGCATTTCATTGCCTGGAGAGTGAGTGAAAAAGATCTTCCCTATAGCAGGTCTTTAGTGTCTGGATGTAAGTACACAAACACAGCAGTGCCAGCTGCAGGATGAGGGTTGGAACCCTGTGGGCAAATCATCCAGGAGATGAAATTTATCAGATCACCAGAGCCCCAGAGGTCACATCA
The DNA here is from genome assembly GCA_023637945.1 of Phaethornis superciliosus. Classification (NCBI taxonomy): domain Eukaryota; kingdom Metazoa; phylum Chordata; class Aves; order Apodiformes; family Trochilidae; genus Phaethornis; species Phaethornis superciliosus. Next base: position 168,493,598 of record JAJQWJ010000001.1, on the reverse strand, counting down.
GCAGTACACTCACATCCAAGCAACTGGGAAGAAACCATTTTATTAATGATGGTCCTTGCTGCTGACACAGGTCAGCTTTATGGATTTGGTGATAAGCCAGACATTAAATTAGGCTCAGAAATGTAAATTTTTATGGGGACAACAATCATTACCTGGCTTCAATGACATACATCTCAGTTGGCAACCTTCCTTAAGCAAAGGCTCGTGGGACACTGTATATCCTCCCAGTCTACCTCAGTTTAACTCAGCTGGTGGAAGAAAGAAATTCTGTGTGGTTCATGTTTGTTTCTCTTTTTGTTTTCTCTTCCCTCTCACTTTGAGCATTAAACTTGCTTATTGTTTAATTACTTGTGATTTTGGAAGACCCAGGTGCTAAAGTTTGTGCTTCAGCCTTCTGCACGGTCACCCATGCTTTACATCCCCAACAACTCCAGCTGTTTCCTCTTCACCCACAGCAATACCCAGCAATTTCTCTAAAACTTCTGTGATGCCCTTTGGCATTTCTCGCCTGAGATTCCACAGCAGAAGGAAAATTAAAATTTAGGGCAGCGTTAAGTTAATTAAACTTCCCATCAGATTAATAACACAAGGAATACTGTGCAGACTGCATTATTCATTTTCATGTTTTATTCAGTAAAACTCCCACTTATAATGCTTTTAGTGTTGCTGGAGGATTTCTATCCTGCTCTGCTAGAGTTGCATGGAAACCTTTGGCGCACAGGGTTTCTGGGGTCCTCTCTACCATGTTAATGTAATTTGCACTCAAATGGCAAAAAATTCAAAATTAATAAAAGAAATGAGAAATCTCTAGTTTATGGGAAAGAAAACAATAGACAAACATGGAGGACCAAATTCCTGTGCGGTTAAATGAATTAATTTTAATTATTGCCTTTCCTGTTACCTTATTTCCTAGAACTCCTACAATTGCCTCCACCACCCATTTTCTTCCACTGACAAAATGCCAGTTCACCTCCTGAAGGTTTTTCTAAAGATCTCAATGCTGAAGCCTTGCTGCACCATCATGGCACATCTCGGTATGATGTGTACAGCCCTGTTCCTTACCCTAAATAATTGGTTTTTATTTATGTATAATGCCAAGAAATGCTGCATGGTGTGAGGTTAGGACTGCAAGGCTCTGTGCTCCTTCAGGGTGGCTTTTTTCTTTAAGTGAAGTCAAGCAATAGCTGAATAACTTGGTTCAAAGAACTATGTCTCTTTACCATACCAGGGACCTGTGGATTACAGTCCAAAAGACCTATTGCAAAATGAAATTGTGGGCACAAGGACCCAATGTGTGCTCTGGGGAGAGGCACTGGGAATGAAACTTCCCTTTGATAAAGAAAGAAAATTAATGAAAACTAAAACCATGGCACAGAGACTGCATTATTAAGAAGGAAGGCATAAGGAAGAAATCAGTAGGAAATGTGCAGCTGTTGCTGCAGCACAGCACAAGGGAGAAAGAGAGACCAAATGAATATATTAGGTGTTTCCTTGCTTAGTTTTTACTTTTATGACATTAATTTTGATACAAGAATGGGTAGACCTTCAAGAAAAAGCTGCAGCTGGATGACAGCGAGGTTCAAAGTAAGTGCCTTGCTTGGTGCAGTGTGAAGAAACAAAAATCAAACTGGGAAAACCTTATTTAATAAATCCCCCTGCTCAGAGGAAGAACTGACCAGGTAGAGCATTCTTGGTGGAAAAGTACCCACCCAAACTCCTCAGGATTACTGTATCTTCCTTGGGAATTTCTTGCATGTGAATCTTCATCCATCCCCCTGAGTTTTCCCAGTTATCATCTAGGTTTGACAGCAGGAGGAAAAAAAGCATAAAAAAATGTCACTCATTTAACAGAGGATGAAATATTCCGATGCTTTACTATTAATGCTGAGTCTCTGGTTCTTCTGAGCCTGCTAGGGAAGAGACTGCTGTGGGGGAAAGATCCCCAGCATCAGTGTTGGGTGAAGCAGGAAAAGGAGGAGAAAGGCTGAATTTTCAGGGGTTGAATGTCCCCTGCACAGCTGCCTCTGCATTTGGGAAGCTGCTGCTTGTATCAGGGCAGCCAAGGAACTGCAGTGGCACCCAAGGACCCTTGGGCACCGTGGAGTCCCCTCCCTACACCCTCTTCAAGGTGAAGAGAGGGTTTTGCAATACTGCTCTGCCTTCAATCTACCCTCTCCACTGGGAATAGATCTCTCACACTATGGGCTGTCTGTGTCTGTGGAGAAGTGCAAAGGTGCTGTGGCCTGTCCAGTGGGGGTTGTGTGGTTTTAGGGGTGAGACTGCAACAAATGTTGGGTTACCAGAGCTGGAGAAAGGCTTTTTTTTTTTTTTTTTTTTCTGCAATATGTGTCCATGTCCATGAGTGCTTTTAGATAGAGCCTAATGCATCCAGGACAAGAACAGATGTTCATCTCTGCTCTTCATCTTTTTCTCCTTCTTCCCCCGTCTACCTCTGCTGCCTTCCCCATTTGGGTTCATCAAGGTCTTTTACAAGATAATTTTTCTGAAAGCTGGAAATAATATCTAAAATCTGCACTAAAGAAAAATATACAGCAAGAATCCACTCACTCAGGAGACCTAAGGATATTCTTCTAGACCTGCTTCTTTATTGCTTTTAAAACAGAGTATTTTCTAGTTCTCAGCCACTTCATGAATTTTTATCTTCTATACTGGCAATCTCTGTAGCATGAAGGTTGGTAGACCTTGCCAACATGCTTCAAGCCAGAAGCCTGGGGAGCATCTTTAGCATAAAAGAAAAAAAAAAAACCTCTGTTCCTTTGGCTGTTTGAAGAAAGGTGTGAAAAGCAGATTTTTGTGGTGTGATACTTCAAGTGCTGCAGTGCCCAGAAGAGAGCTGCTGTCTCCAAGAGGGGGGATTCACAAGGCTGTGTGACAGCTAACCAGAGAAGGAGGGAGACCCTGTTGCCTCAAAGCAGGATTAGAATCCTTCAACACTCTGAGTGGGGAAATGAGAAAGAACAGAAATGATTCTTGAAATAGCTGTCTAACTGGAACCCTGATATTTATACCTGCTCTTTGATAGGCATAAGTTGCAGCTTTCTCCTCTTCTCTTTAGAAGAGAGGGTGTGAGAAAAAATGGAATACTTTTTGGTAACTTGGGTTCTTGCTCAACAAACAAGACACATGGCTTCTAAATCCTCTTTAAGCTGAAAAGAATTGAATCTATGTTGCCACTTCTTCATTTTGGCTAAAACCTGCAGAACAATAAAAACAATAACAATAAAACAGTAAGTAAAATTCACCTGAGGCTACCCATAAACCCCAGGGAAAAGTCTGGCTCCAGAGGCTACATTATGATAATATTTGCAACTATAACGAGGATTTGGGAGAGGAAGATCTGTGATAATAGATGACAGAGGTGCCTTCAGGGGATCTCTTTCTGCTGTGTTCTCAACCAAGTTCAGGCCTTCATCAGCATCTACATTCAGGATGTTTAACCCAAAAGCTGAGGTCTCTCAGTACTCAAGGAATGGGACATAATGACTTGGCTACAAAATATGGTACAGAATTTGGCCAGGAGCTGCTCTGGGTCTGAAGTGTTGTCTCATATGACTGCAAACTTTCTTTGCACAGAAGGAAGAGACTGCTGACAACTGCTTGGAGGCATTGACCCTGGCACAGGTACCTCCTGGGGTCAGGAAGAAGCTGAAGCTGGGAGTTTCTCACTCATTTGCAGCCCCTGTGCCTTTTGCTGGTTGCTCAGGCATGCAAGGCTCCCACGTATGGGGCAACACTTGTCTTCCTCAAGCACACAGAATCATAGAACTGTCATGGTTGGGAAAGATCTCTAAGATCACCAGGTCCAACTGTCAACCCAGAAAAAACACCATGCCCACTAGAGCATGTCCTGAATTGCCACATCTAGGTATTTTTTTTAATACCTCCAGGGAAAGTGACTCTACCACCTCCTTGGGACACCTGTTCCAGCACCTGACCACTATCTCAGTAAAAAAATTCTTCCTCAGATCTAGTCTAAACCTCCCCTGGTGCAACTTCAGGTCATTTCCTCTGGTCCTATCATTGTTCACTTGAGAGAAGAGGCCAACACTCACCTCCCTGCAACCTCCTTCCCTCTCAGCCTCCTGTTCTCCAAACTAAACAATCCCAGTTCCCTCAGCCTCTCATAGGGATTGGTTCTCCAGACTCTTCACCAGCTTGCCTGTCCTTTTGTGAAGTTGTTCCAGCACCTCAATGTCTTTATTGTAGTGAGATGCCCAGAACTCAACACAGTGTATGAGGTGCAGCCTCACCAGTGCTGAGTACAGGGGCACCATCTCTTCCCTGCTCCTGCTGGCCACACGATTCCTGACACCAACCAGGATGCTGTTGGGCTTCTTGGCCACCAGGCCACTCTGCTGGCTCATATTCATCTGGCTGTCAAGCAGCACCCACCCCTGGGTCCTTTTCTGCCTGTCAGCTTTCCAGCCACTCTTCCTCCAGCCTGTAGCATTGCCTGGGGCTGCTGTGACCAAAGTGCAGGACCCAACACTTGGCCTTGTCAGACCTGATACAACTGGCCTTGGCCCACTGATCCAGCCTGTCCAGGTCCCTCTGCAGGGGGGGTCCCTCAAGCAGATCAACACTCCCACCCAACTTGGTGTCACCTGCAAACCTACAGAGGGAGCATTTAATCCCCCCAGCGACATCATTAATAAAGATACTGAACGAGTACCAAGCTCCATCCCAGCAGAGAGCACTGGCCACATCCTGTGGTAAGAATATTTGCCTGAAAATAGCAGCCTGGCTGATGGTAACACAAAGAAGTGCTGGTACAGCACGTAGTCATGCAATAGCCTCCTTTGAGCACTTAGGCAGACCGAAAATTTGCCATTGAAAGGTGATATGAATTTAGCTAATGACACACTAATGTAGTGCCCAGGGCTTCTCAGCATTTTGTGCTTGAAAGCCTTTGCATATCTGTGCCTTCAAAACAGAAAAGGATTATAAAGGATTATAAAACTGTGTTTATTCTGCAGCTTGCTGTGTGGGCTTGCTGACCCAGAGTGATATTTTTCATTTACTGGTTTTATAGCATGGCTTGATTTACAATGTGAAGCTTCAGATACCAATCCTGCTACACAACGCAGTCAGCGTGGAGTCATCAGAAAAGACACATTGCACACCTAGGAAGTGGAACTTTTTCTTTGGGCAAAAGTCCCATGATGCAGATGGGTCATTGAAGGACCTAAGCATTCTCTGCTTCTGTGTGTTCTTTCCTCAGCATGGCTTTGCTGGGGCTGAGGGAGATCTGCACCTTCTGCATCCAGGCTGGAGGTGAGGCTCTAGCAATAGTAACTGCTTGCCCTATTGCTTTCCTGTCTTGAGTAGTGTCCTCCAGAGACAATTCCAAATGGAGACTGCTTGTGGTCATAATTTATACAGTTCCCTGCTTTCACATTAGGACTCCACAGAGGTGGTGAAAATCCAAGGCTGACAATTCAAAGTTCCTCTCCTGTGTATCTTTTGCTGCAAACATAGGAAGAGAGGCAATGTTAGGTACTCCATCTGGGTTATTTGACTGAATAAATAGAGGCTTTTAGATGAAAATTTCTTACAATAGCATTTGAGGAAGCTATTTAGTAATTCATTCTGTGAATAATAACTCATTGCTGCATTCAAAAACCTACATAGTAACTTGGGATAAGGGCTTTGAAAAAGACATACAGCAGTAATCATACATGTCAGCACCCTTCCAGGGATGTGGGTGGTGGAGGAATGCCAACTGATAAACTCTGTTTTTGTTTTTGCAATGTTTACCTTGTTTGTTTGGGTTGCCAGGCTGAAATTCAAGAATAAATCAGCCAGCTATAATGGATGTGTTTTCCTTATGAAATGAGGAGTCTCAAGTATTTCTTACTCATGTATTATTTACACAAACGGATGAACAAATAAGTGATCCACTACAGTGTGCAAATCCCAGTGTAACTGCACAACTTAAACCCACACGGAGGTCCAGGCAAAGCCTCCACTGTCCCCCAGTTGCCAAGGGATGACAAAAATTTTGGGTTATTGGAGAAGTGTAACCACGTGCCATGTTCCTTTTAACTCATGTGCTGGCAGGCTGAGGGACATGCCAAAATGTCTGTGTGCCCAGAGGCCTTTGAAGTGTCTTCAGGATGGACATTAAGGTCCTTCCCATCTCTAGCCACTCCAGGGGACATGGTCTCACTGTGAGAACTGAGCAGTCATTACTTAGAGAGGATGCTTAGATTATCTGCCAAAGAAAGGAAATACAGGTGTTATGCCAAACCCACCTCTTTTTTTAACAGTGGTTGAAGCTAATGCTAGATGAAGAAGACAAGTAGAATTATTCCAAATTCCTGTTTTCCAAATATTCATGTAAGTGTTTTTCAGGTTTTTTTTATCTGTCCATTAAATGTTTATTTTACCAGGGAACTTCATGTTTTCATTCACTGAAAGTCAGCTGGGACTGGTTTATTGGTATTTTCCAGGGTTTCACATATAAAACCTTGAAGACAAATTTTTGGCAATACTTCCTGAAAAACCCAATAAAGACAGGCATTTTGTGTGGGACACTGGATGGTGTGCAATGGGAAAAGCAGGGGGAATGCAAAAACAGCCCGGATACCTCCCCAGATTGTTGGATCATGACACTTTCTCTGTCATTGATGCAACACATAAACATCTTTCATAGACTCATAGAATGGTTTGGGTTGGAAGGGACATTAAAGATCACCTGGTTCCAGTTTCAGCTGAATATTTCCCTGCTCACATGCTCCTTATTTTCTGGATAACTGAACTGTGACTTAGGGCCTGCATGCTACAAAATGAAACTTTGGTCAGTATGAGATGGACTTTTTTTAGGACTATGCATGTAAAGTGTTATTTAATACCAACTACTCAGAGATTTGACTCTGGGTTTCCCAACTTTAGGACTTGGAATTTGCAGATGTCCTTCAGCTTTTTGCCTTCTCAGCTGTGAAATTTTCCTCCTGCCTGTGAAATGGGAAAATGCTCCCTTGACAGAAAGGAGCTTCATGCAAGGAAAGTCACATGAAATTGATGGGTCCATACAAACATTTTGGTGACCAGAGTGGGGCTTAAATACCTCACTATGCATCAAGGGGTGAAATCCAAGCACCAAGAAGGGAGCAATGCATTCACTTGTTGCTTGTGAGCTCAGTGCCATGAGGGTGAATGAGGCGAGTGTGCTAAGACACACACACAAAAAAGCCATAAAATTATGTATTCAATTCTAGCACGACACAGGTAAACAGAAGTAGTAAAATGGAGCCTACACAGGGCTGTGTTATTTGCCACCATTTCCCCAGAGTGCTGCTGCACTTTCTTGGCTCTTCTGCCTCAGGGCAGTGACAAAGTTTGGGGAAATGAAGTGTATCCTGAAAATTAGATTCTGGGGTTGCTTATCTTGTGTTGACTTTGTATGGGTTTCTTAGGGCTGCAAACAGATTGGCATGTGATTGCACATATATTTTTGGTTGTTTTGGACCCATCCACATCTGAAAGCTTTTTTGCCTTTAAAATGGTTCAGAAGGGTTTATTTTTTTTTTGGTTTGTTCTTGGTTTTTTTCACCTTGGTGATTTTTTCCTTTTCCCAGTCACCATGATGGCACAAAGCTTTTATTGTTTTCTTTGTATTTTACAGCAAGATTATTGACTCTCCAAATAGGGAAATGAAAAGGTGAAAGAATCTTTCCAACTGTTCTAAAACTTCTCATAAAATTGTTGCCCTACACAGCTGTACTCTGCTACAGCTTTCTTGGAAACACTGCTTTAGAGACGAGTAAGGTATGGACTGTTTTTACACAGTGTCTTTCAGGAAAAGGAAAAAAAAAAGGACAGATACTATTGCAGACAGATAAGTAAAGTTTTGCAGTAAAGTTTTGACTCTGGTTAAGGATAAGGTGAAAGAGTTCATAAGGTCCTACACTCCAGCCCTTACAGTCTGCTGTCATTTGGAAACACTTGCTCTTCAGTACATGCTAACGTAGTTTGACTACTTCAGAAATAACAAGTTTTCTTTCTATTTTTAATGCATTTTTTAAGGTTACCAGAGTAGCATAGTGAATACTAATAATAAAAAAAACCACTCCAAGAATGTGTTTCATTTTCTTCTAGGAAAGAAACAAGCTGTCTTTAAGCCATTGTGATGCTAAGTGGGGAGGTGAGAATTGTAGCTGTCCCTTGACATGGCAAGGAAATTGGAACATGTCACTACCACAGCCTGACCAGCCAGACACACACTGGAATTCCAGGTGCCATTCTGGAATCGATGGAAAAAGGTACCAGAAAAGTCTCCTCATGTAGTGTCCACTTCACCAGCAACCAGTGATCTCTGAATGCTACCAGACCAATTCAAGGACAGATTGATCTGTCTAGGCAACCCACACTTAAAATGGATTTTCCTAACATAAATATTATAATAATCCAGGAGGAGAACAGCAAGCAAAGCAGATAAGAAAATACAAGACTTAAGTTTTTTTTCCAGCTTTCTGTCTGTTGACTGTGCTGACAAAGTCTGCTGGTTGATGCATCCATTCCTACTTCTAAGTATACATTGAAATTTGGTGGTCTAAACTAGTAGTCATAAAGCTTTTTGCAAGCCTACCAAACACCCTTTCCATTGCAGCCACTTTCCTGAGCTAATGATGCTCACTCTTTACACTTTTAGTTGCTGACTGCAGCTCAGTTCCTCAAAGTGGGATAGGAGAGACAGCTGCAGGGCTGCACACTTGTTCCTTGCTCTGGAACAACACAGCTACTACTGACAATCATCCAGTATATTTTTCCCCCCCTGGTTTTCTTCTCAAAGTTTGATGACATAAAGAAAACAAATACTTTATTAACCATCAGGCACGCATTTTTATGACACCTCAGAAGTTTTTCTTACTATTTTTCTAATCTTCCATGATCGCCTTTGAGATTTTTTTTTTTTTTTTTTTTTTTTTGTATGTGTGTGACTGTGTGTGTGCCTTCAGGACTGCAAACCAATGTTTCACTTTGCACACACAGGGCACCTGCAATGCTTGGTGGGTCCCTGGTTTCCTTCTCGAAGAATGCTCATGTGTCCTTTCTGCATTTTCTGGCATAGCAGAGCATGAGCCATCCCTCTCTTATAGGCAGAGCAGAAAGAGATGTTTAGTAAAATTTGTCCAAAATTTGACTTTTGAAGGCTACTCTGTCTGCTCCAAAAGGTCTCAGTAGATTGTTTTCCAAGAAAAGAATAGAATAGTTTTCCTCAGGCCATCTGTGACATACGTGAGCCAGATCAGCTAGTTTGTTTTCAGGTGTTTAATTCTGAAAAGTTTCTCTCCAGCAATATTCACAGGGATGTTCATCCTTAGTTCATCTGAAGTAAATTCAGAATTTACTTTGTTGTTTCAGAATCATTATTTTAAATATCTTCTCATTTAAAATGCATATTTACTCTCCAGGATCAAACATGAACAAGTACAATAGAGCTTGAAGTAGAAGAGCAGCATGAATCCTGCAGTAAAGCCATTTACCAATTTTGTGGAATCACTTTTTTTTTGATCAGAGGGATGGTTTAGTGTTCAAGCAAAGGCACCTTTATTATTTTCTCTTTTAAAAGCATCTTCTTACTTAAAAGCTATTCACTCTTCCTTTCAGGAAGGTCAGTTCTGCAGATCACAGAGCAGTTACATATTAAAACAAAGCACTTTCCCTTGACACAGAAACCTAGAGGTCAGCCAGTCTGTCAGAGGCTGAAGCACTGTCTAGGGCAGCTGTCCTTCTCTCCCTGCTTCTCTTGAACCTTTTGTCAGTCAGGGAAATTCATGCTATGAGTTGACCTAACCCTTGGAGGTATGCTTCAAGTGCCCAGAGTTTCAGATCCTCTCCCTTAGCCTGGCTTGATTAACCTCATCCATTTCCCTCTACTTCTGCATTTGTCACAGCAGGACCTGTACCAAGCAAGAATGGCTGCTCTGAGCTGATTTGAGATGAATTTCCTTCATCCTTGTAGCCATGTGAGTTGAACAGAGCTATCACTAAGAGCTATACACAGCTGGTGTAGAGTTGAAGGGACTTCAAGAGGTCTTTAGTCCAATCTCCTTCTCAAAGCATGGTCAACATCAATTTAATCATCTCAGGCATCGTTTAGCTTTATGGTAGTATTTTCCTTCACTGATTGTTCTTCAAAAAGAATTCCTTGTTAGTGTTGAGGCTGGTTGTCTCCTCTGTGTGGACAAGCATGCAGGACAGCAAAAGTTGCCCCTCAGCAGGTGTTTGCATTGCATGGGTCAGATTTACTGCTTGTGACCTGCTGGATGGAGGGTCAGTCTTCTAAAGCAAAATGTTAGCATCAAAGCTGTAAGAACTATCTCGAGTTGGCCATGAAGAACTGAGACAGCTGTGATAATGTCTTGCTCCTGAAAATTGTGAACATCTCTACAATAAAACTCCTCTCTGAGTTTTTCTCAAATGCTGTAGGTTGTCTCCTGTATTTCATTTGTTTGACTCCCACACAGAGTGTTCAGAGGTGGATAGTAAATGGAGATACAACTGTTTCTTACCAGGTACAGGTATAGATGGCAACTGTTTTGAGAACAGGTAGGTGATTTAATTCTAGATGCTTTACAAACTGTACATCTGAAGTGAAGAACTCTTGCAAATCTGATGGGAGAAAGCAGCTTTGATTATACATAGTGTTCAACAGTGACCAGAAAAAAAAGTAGTTTTGGTGTCTTTTGTTTTTTCTAGGAGGCATTCTCTCTCTTATCATAACCTTAAGGCATCCATGTAATGAGGTCATTGTAGAGCATATGACCCTGTCAGTTCTGCAAATAACTGACAAAATCCTATGCACACTTCTGCTATATCTCATTCAGCAGACAACATTCCTGGTTTGATTAACCCAAGAGGAAAGCACTATTATCTCTTTGGCTATTGTGTTATTCTTTATTAGGGAATTTTCATTACAGGTAATAGATATGAAAAAAAACAACCCTAACATTATTAGCAAAAGAGGAGTTATCTTTCTACCTTGTTCCTGTAACTTTTTCAAAGAGCACAATTATATCACAGACTATACAATTCCTTGCATTGAATCATTGCCAGGAGAGATTCTTCCAAAGGATGTTGCTTTTAGAACAAAGAATGCTTTTAGAAAAAGAGTGCAAGAGACTCCGTGTAAGACAACTCTACACTTTTTTTATCTGTTATCTTTGAAAAAGAAAACCTTCCAACATACAGTTCACCGTTTTCTCACCACATCTGCTGAGGTTCAGTGATTAAAGTGAAGATGTTTTGCCTATTTTGATTCAGAGCTGGTTCCATTTCAAGTGGTTACATGCTCCTTGTCATAGTATTTTGTTGGGTTTTCACTGACATTGATCACCTACCAAATTATACCAGAGTGATCTTGTGAGTGGGTGGGTAAATCCTTTCTGAAGCTGACTGTAGCTGTTGGCTCTGAATGTCACCCTCTGAGTTCACCTTGCCATGCAGAACATCTCTGCTGGGTTTGCATTTAATGGATGTCTCTGTCATGCTGCTCAGGATCTTCCTCCTGGGAAGATGACATGTCAGAACAGTACACTTGCAGCAAAGCCATGATGGTCTTATGGCACTTTTTGAAATGTTCAAAATGGACATTTTAGGGTTTTGGGCAAAGCCATGTATGTGGGTATGAGTTCTCACTGTGAGCCCAGGCAGCTGCAACATCTCTTGTAACACTGGTGAAGTGCATCTGCACTCTTGTATGGTCCCAAGAGATTTTGGAAAGCAGCTCTTCAGGCTGCATATGTAAATACTAATGAATCTTTTCCCACATCTATGTGTTGTACCTGTTTTTATGCCAGTAGATGGCCATGTTGTGTCTCCTAGCCATCTGCCCTGCACACCATACAGCAGTTCAAACATCCCTTGTTCCACCATCTTTGACCATTAAGAACTCCCCTCATCATCTGCTTGTTGCTCAGCCACTTCAGCCCTTGCCACAAGAGTCCTTCCCCAGTTTTCCCTAAGGAACTCTCACAGGTCCCTTTACTGGTGCCTGACCTTTTCTGCTTTGGAATATCCCTTTGAACACTTGTGCATCCTGTCCTGCTTGCTGCCTGAGGGATAGGTCACAAGACCTCTTCTCTCAGTTGTCCCCAGAGAATTCCCCCATGCTCCTCTGAGACCCTCCAGCAGAATTCAAACATTATCTCAGAAAACTCCATCCTGTCTCTCCTAGCCAGAGCTCAACAACGTCGTACATCTTCATGGTACAACTTTCAGCTGCTCTGCTTCATTTAACTGAAGATACATATAATGCCATTGAGGTTGCATTTTGTTACTCTTCATTACTGATGCTTTGTGGTATGTAGATTTCAGAAAATAAGGGTAAAGAATAGTGGAAAGGTCTTGCTGGCAGACCAGTTAGTCCTGGAGTTAGAGAAATGAGAACAGTGCTGAGGTTACTTTCTTACTTACCAGTCTGGGAAGCCAGAAGACCAGAGAAAGTGGAGAAAGCCAAAAGGGTGAAAGAGTAGGGACAGTCCTGGTTAATTTGCTGCCTTGGTTCAGGCTGGGCTCCCGTGTTCTACCCAATGGAGCCAGACAAAATGAACAGCAGAGATGTGACCTTGTACCATTATATCATAGAATCACAGACTGGTTTGGGTTGGAAAGGATTTAAAAGATCATCTGGTTCCAAATCCCCTGCCATGGGCAAGGACACCTCCCACCAGACCAGGCTGCTCAAAGCCCCATCCAACCTGGCCTTGAACACTGCCAGGGAGGGGGCAGCCACAACTTCCCTGGGCAGCCCATGTCAGTGTCTCACCACCCTTACAGTAAAGCATTTCTTCCCTATTTCTAATACAAATATACCTTCTTTCAGCTTGAAACTGTTAGCCCTTGTCCTATCACTACATATCCTTGTGAAAAGTCCCTCTTCAGCTTTCCTGTAGGCCCCTTCAGGTACAGGAAGGCTGCTATAAGGCATCAAACACATACATGTGTTTACACAATAAATTCATGAGACAAAAAGGCATTACCTGCTTTTCTCTTTACACAATAGCATATGGTAAGCCCTGCTGAGAGCAAGCATTTTATATTTACACAAAATTCTTCAGGAGGAAACCTCTGCACAAATTCACAATATTGCAGTGGCTGTAGAAGACAGTGTTGCAGAGTTTATCTGCATTGCTAAGAGGAGATCTCTATTAGCTGGTTTAATAAGAGGGATGAACAGCAAGATTTTGTGCAATTTTCCTACTGATAAATGCATGGGGAAAATGAAAGTGGTTTCTGTCCATACAAATATCTCAGAATCAGGACCCTTTGTCTTGAACAAAAAGTGCATTTTTGTACATGGTTGATGTGTTGTAGCAAACTATATTAATCTTCTCCTAAAGTCTTGAGCTTCTTTTTTATGCACAGCTTGCAAGAACATATTTGATTAAGTGATGAAAAAGGCTCAAGCCTATTAGTTTCTTTTTCATGAACTTTACTGAAGTTCCCCTGCTCAGGGATAAATACAAATAATCCAGCTGCCTTTTGAGAGGCATAAATGGCTAGAGCCCAACAAGTGATGTCAGACTACAAGATTAAAACCCAAGTATGAAAAGATGCAATTTATCCCACACATTGTAACCAGCTTCCTTGGATAGGTCCTCTTCAGCTTCCATTGTAAAGATTTTTATTCCAACATGTGACTGTCATTTTCCACCATTTAGCCTCTTTAGTTTTTTGTTTGTTTGTTTGTTTGTTTTTTTTCTTCCAGAGAACAGAACACCCAGATTTTCTATTTAAAGTTTTTGCATATTCCTGACAGCAAGAATCTGCTTAAAGTGAACTTTACCTTTTCTGTGAAAGTTCAGGTTAGTGACTTCATCACTTACTAACTCGCATGAATGTTCCCATAGGATTCCTGGCTCCATTGCAGAAGGTGCTATGTAAAACTGAAGGAGGACAAAGTAGTCTTCCAAGTTTACAAAATAAGAAGCATGGGCAGCTTGTGAAGCAGTCTAGCTTTTGGGTACCTTGTGCACATGTTGATTTAGTTGCAATAACATTCCTTCAAACATTCCTTCAAAGAAGCCCCTGCCTCCCCCCTCCCAGCAGGGAGCTCCTGAATGTTTCACAGTTTCTCAAGGAAGGTGGAACACCAGAGGCATGAAAAAAGCTTTCTTGGGCAGGTCCCTTGTGCACTCTGATCCCTGCATGCCAAATGGTGGTTACACCAAAATACTCTTGCAAAAGGATGAGAAAAGCCCCAAAAGTCAACCAATATTTTAACTTGAGGGATATTGTCGGTGCTGGATAAGATGGATGTAGACAAACACATCTTCATTTGAAAACCTTTGAGGACTCTTGTTTCATTGCCCATGTTCTAAGAAGGGAGCTCTGGTACTTATTTTAGGGGGCTAGTTCTAGGGCTTATGATCTAGATGTGAAGTGGATCCCTCCAATGCTTTTGTTTTTTTTTATAGTGAAGGGCAGTAGGAATGAACCAGCTGAGCCATGCCCTGGAAGTTTGAACTCTGCTTCTACCTGGCAGGCTGTCTCACTGCTATTTTGAAGGAGGTCAGATCCTCCTGGAAGCATTCATTTGGCACAACCATTATTCAGCAAGTGAAGGCTCAAAACCACCACTGTGGTATTTCAAATACTGTGGAGGATTTCGTCTCACGTCAAATATAAAATATACAGTTATGTAAACAAGCTGATAGTTCTGCAATCTATTATGTGACTAATTTTTGTAAGCCATGTATTATAGGAGCCTGTGATTTAATTTCTATGCCTCATTAAGGATTTCTGCAGTCCTAATAAGAACTGTTTGTTATTCTCCAAAATTATGTAAGAAAATATTCAGCTCTTGATGAGGAATTAGGAAAGAAAATGAAACATTTTCCTGTTTTCCCAGTTTGAATAGATATTTAATTAAAGTGACATGCCTTGGGCAAAACCTAATTAATACATCATCTCTCCGTAACTGAAATTAATGGAAGGCTTAAGACTGCTGAGCTGTAGAAAGGACTGAAAATGTCTTTCTTGTACTTTTCTCATTTTTCATCTGACCATCCCTCATTATTTTCTTGTTGGAAGAGGGAAGGTTTTTTTCTGATCATTCAATTTTAATATGTACTGATGTGTAATTCCCTACTAGCTCTGCTGCTCCACCAACTTTTCCATTTTGATCATTTCCATTATGACTTGTATCCCGAGCAAGTGCTATGGAAAGGCTTTGCAATGGAGGCAGTAAAAGCCCAGTTCATCCAATGCTTGGGTTAGTGCAGTGGTGTTTTGGAAGCAGGGGGGACAACTGGGCCAAAATTGGGCCAAGAGGTTGCTCAGAGGAGTCGTGGCTGCCCCTTCCCTGGAAGTGTTCAAGGCCAGGTTGGATGGGGCTTTAGACAAGCTGGTGTAATAGGAGGTGTTCCTGCCCATGGCAGGGCTGGTAGAATTAGAGGATTTTTAAGCTTCCTTGCAATCTAAACCATTCTGTAACTTTATGACACCATTAGGAGAAGTATTATACCTTCTCCTGTAACTTTATGACACCATCAGGAGAAGTATTATACCTTCTCTCCAGGATGTGCTTGGAATAGGCAGAGAGAGCAGGGAGAGGTGTACATCCTTCTGGCAGACAGAGAATTAATATGGACATCTCGCAAATTAATATGGACATCTTTATCCCCCCGCCCCCAGTCACAAGCCCTTATCTTTTCCCTCTGTAGCACTGGAACCAATGGCACCTGGTTAGCAACTAAGATAAGAAAAGGTGTCATATTTTCACCCCTTTGTCTAAGCAAGACAGTAAGTAGTAAGACTTACAGATGTATGGGACACGGTGACGTCGCGGATGAACCCTGTTTCTCACAGCATAAACTCAGTCTGGACTTTTCTTTGCATGCCTGCTTGAAAGCAGCAATTCTGAGATCTCCACTGCCAACATGCCTGTCTCTATCTCCTCCATCCTCTTCCTCTTCCTCCTAACTCCTGCCCATTGTTACCATTGATACAACCAGCCTTTTGGCCATTCTTCTCTTGTGTCTGTTTGGAGTGAGCTCATCTGTTTACATTGCTAAAAGCACTTTCTTTTCTCAGCTCCTTTGGTGCAATCTACTGCTGTCAGGATGCCTGTGTGTATCAAACCCCACTTATTTATGGAACTGACATGTGCTATCTTCCGTAGCACTGCTGCTCTGTCCCTCAGATCCTTTGTTTCACCTTCTACTCCTTGAAGTGGTCTGTAAACACCTCAGGCTGCTGCTGTTTTCTGTCTGATTTAATTTTTATAGGCTGTAGACAAACAGGAGCTGATGCTATTGACGCAAGCCCAAGACCTGCCAGGATAAGAGCATCCACACAGAGTGGCCAGGTGTTGATGATGGAGAGCTGAACTAGATTAATTGTATACTGGTGCTTTGTAAGGATCCTGCACAAATGCAGGTCTGTAATACCACGACAGGAATTCTTTGTGTGAGATGGACTGGGCAGGAAGATGGGAAAAGTAGAACGTGAATGAGAGAAAAATGAAAAAGCTGACTTGCCTTGCAGTATGAAGAGGTCAGGCTTGAGGGTGAATGGGTGGAGAGAACACCAGGCCCTGCTGCTGTGTATGAGGAGAGCTGCTGGTTTCAGTGGGATGCCATGAATGTGGGCAAAACACCCAGGAGGCTTGTCCTCAGCCCTAGACTTCATAAAGTCACATAAAAAGCTGAATTTCTCTGAACTTCTTCTGATACCCCCTCATGTAGGTGCCCTGTTCATTTTGTGTATGAAAAAAACACAGCTTTGGGGATTAGTTCTGGGATTTCTGAGCATCAGGGACAAGGGCTATGGAGAAACTTCCCTCAGGTCTGAGCTCTACACCCTGCACCTCTACCTGTAACTCATGTGTCTTCTCCACATTGCTTCTTTATGGAGGGGAGATGTGAATTCCATAATGCACATGCCCAGACACTGCTCCAAAGAGCCTTGTTCACAATGAAGAGGAGTATTCAGCTTTCACAGCAAAAGAATGGAGGTAGGGAGGAGGGAGGCAAGTCTGAGAACATAGGAAACTGGAGACATGTCTGGTATCAGAAACAAATGCATGTCAGAATAGAAGGAAAGGAAAAAGGGGAAAGAAAGAATGAAAAAAGACTTACAGTCAAAACCAAAATTAAAAAGAGAAAGTAGACATGTGAGATGTAAGAAATGTTAAATATTCTGAGAGCTGTCGTAGCTTTTATTATCATCACATTTCTATTTCATGCTGACAACAATACTTCATAGTGAATTTGTTGGATTGCTTCCAAACAATAGCTCCTAATCTGTTGGCACAGTTTTTATGAAAGCTTGTGCTATTTCTGCCCCTCTAGGGACTGCAATTTGCTCTAGTGAAGATCTGGATCATCCTATAAAGAACCCCATGCCTTTCCATTAGCTTCCTAATTAAAGAGACTTAAGAAGCCATCTGGGATGAATTTGCACCTTAGTGGTGCTTCTCATTAAAGAAGGAAAAAAAGGTTAAAGTTAGTAAATTCCCTGTCTTAGGAGTTAGGCTGTTTTGTAATGGGAAAGAAGCATCACTGATGGGTTGGCTCTTCAAGAATCAGGTTGAGTGTTTCAGAAAGTTTTATTTATTGGATGCTGTAAACTATCATTACATTCACCTCTGAAAGTCATGTATTTTACAATTAAATTTAGCTTTGATGCCTCATAGGGCAATTGGGACCCCCTGTGCAATTCAGGACTTTGGAAAGATAATATTAGTTTCACATTTCCTCCCTGGGTCCCACAGCAGTCTTGTGCTCTGGCTTCTGTTGCATTCCAACTTTTCTTGGGTAAAATTTTATATATGTGTAACATTTCTTCATTCCTGGATCCCGGAATGGGTGTGAATTATTCAGCATATGGGGAAGTGGAATTATTAGCACAGCAAAAGTGAGAGAAAGTCTTGTTACTCTGAAGCTTGCAGGATTTGGCAATGGGTGAAGTTAATACTGATCAACTCCAGGGATGGGTTTCTGCCATCCAGAAGGCTCTAGACACACGGATGGGGTTGCAGGCATAGCAATTGTCTTTGCTGTCACTCTCATCCTTCTTCCAGGATCACAGATGTGCTATCTTCACCCATCACAGTGTGGCATGAATTTCTTCACACCCCCAGTAATACATAGATCTAGTTTAGGGAGGTGCTAATGAAGAGCTTGTTTCTTCCTACAGGTGTGACCAGGCAGCAAACTAGAAACGGTCTGAGAAAAGCCAACAGCACTGAGGTGGTGAGCATAGTGTGAGAAATATGAGTGGAAACATGCAGAAAGACAGAGCAGAGAGAGAAGGAAAATGGTGATTACAGCATCACAGAGAGGATGGAATTTACCTGGCCCTGCAAACTGCATGCAGATAGGCAAGGAGGGGGATGAGATCCCACAGAGAGAGATGTACTGCTCTGCACTACAGTGTTGAAGTCCTTACGGGTATGGCTTTGTGGATCTGACTTCAACACCCTCATTACACAGTCCTGGGTTTATTTAGCAACCTTGGGCATGAGCAATAGGTGAGGACACTTAGAAAGACCTTTTTTTCCAAATATGATACTTGAGTTGCATTGACTGATGGTCATTATACTGTTTTTCCACTAGAGCAACAATTTTTCCCTCTCCCTGACCCACCACACAGTGTGAACACGTATTTTCCAGTTTGGAGGAGTCTGAGCTCTGTTCCTCAGGATACAGACAGCAATATATTGTATGCCAGGAAGAGGGAAACATACAACTACTTTAAAAACAAGATGCAGCCATTTGTGACAGGCCCTGGTCAGGATATTGTGTTGTGCATTGCAGCAGATGCTACTGCTGGAACAACCACTACTTTTACACATAAATCTATTATTGATAATGGAGGCACAGCTGGCACGTGGCCCCATAGTTACGTACTGACCAGTGTACATGAGCAAAGAGTCAGAATTTAATGTCACCAGAGCTCTTTACACTGAGTTCTCTATCTGCTGAGGATGGAGCCTTAGGTGCTCTTCAGCATTACAGCTGCAAACAAACCCTGGTGTCTGTGTGTGCTGTCGTGACCATGGCTATGGTCAGACTAAGGTGTTGTGATTTCTGCAAGCTGTGAAGTTTTCTAACATGCAGAAAAGACCCAGTGACCAGTAAAGACAGGAGTCAGCTCATCCAGCTTTACCTGAGAATCAGACTTTTGCATTCCCACCTCTTCTCAGCTTCTTCTGTAATCCATGCCAGAGACAAGCAGTTCCAGGGAGAAGTCAGCCCACCTGCCTTGGGACATGAGGAATTGCTGTCTACATAAGTGTAGATGATTGGTGTAGGCTGAACACCTACTTTCCAGGTGGATAAAGATATGGGGAAATGACCTCCCCTGACTTTACTTTTTTTTTACAGACTGTTCATAGCTGGACTGACCTTTATAAATGCCTTGTTCAGTGTTCGTATTTTTTTCTGATATCCCTGAAAAGATTCCAAATTGTAACTGGTAGCAAAATCTTTCTTCTTTGGGAGATTCCTTTGCAGCCTTCTACTTATACCATGTTTTGGCTTGCTGAGTTGGTTAATACATAAGCAAGTGGAGCAGACGTAATAAACGAGCATCACTTCAGATGTATCAGCTGAAATGAACCACATTTAATGACCGGGCAAGTTTGTGCCAGTCCCTGTGTGACTTCTTTATCCAATATAAATGTAATAACTGTCCTGCATGTTAGTGCATCCCCCAGGACAAGGAGGTCTGGTTGTGAGGGCTGTTAATATCTGCCACTGCAGCTATTAGAATGAATACTGCTGTGGTGCTGTGCTCTGTCTCTACAGGATTGAGTTGTTTGGGATGGCTCTTCCTTGACAGACAGGAGGAAACCTGAGCCACTGGAACTGTTTCTACTTTGGATCCTCCTGGCAGCAGTCAGTGTGGTGGAAGTCTTGCCAGGGTTGTAGTCATTCAAGGTGCTGCCTAATCTCAAGGGACTGGGGCAGATGATCTTTTAGATTCAAATGAATAAGCATAATCTACCCAGTCAATTTAAACAAATAAAGATAAGCTTGGCTGAGTTTTGGTGCTCTTGTTCACCACTTGTTCCCCACTTTCCAGCCTTGTCTGTGCTGCTGAGACATCTGTGGTGCTGGGATCGAACCCAGTGAAACCAACTTGTTCCCAGCTCCAGAGCGGTATCCAATACATTTTGGAATGTATTTCCAAAAACCATCAACAAAACCAAACTAACCAAAAAGGAAACCAACCAAAACCCAACAACAAAAAACCCAAACAAACCACAAAAGAAAGGATTTCAAGAAGTGCTGCTGTTGGGCTCTCAAAGCACCTGTCTTACTCAGAAGTTCCAATAAGGAAAGGATTTCTCAGTTTTTCACATCACTTGCAGAGGTAAGGACTCCTTTGCCTACCTGCTCTCTGTGGTAGGAAACAATTCTTAATGCTGAGTCAAAAACACATCTCTGGATTTCATAATCAGAGCACAGAAAGAATGCAAAGTGCAGCAGGCTTCAGCCATGAAGGCTTTGAGCTCTACATGGCTGCAGGCTCCAGCAGTTCAGGAGTCTGGCTTTCATGCACAGGATGAAGTCATCTGACAGACTTCACACAAGAGAGAACCTTTTCCATCCCTCTTTGCTCAGGGCTCACATGAGTTTTTTTGATCATCAAGCTGTGCCCTTCAGTACTATCAGAGAAATGAGCACTTGAGTAAGTAGGGGTTGCTACACAGCCACAAAAAAAAGGAAGCTTTTGAGATCCTTTTGACATATGCAGTGCCTTTTCTGTTCAGATTGTCACCAGTCACAGCTTTGCAGGTGTACCACAGGCTGTGCTATGAAGAGGAATGAGCACAGATGCCTCCTTGTGCTTATAGATGTGCAAGGATGCTGTGTCCCCTTCCTCCCCATCCTTGACCTCCAGCTTCTCTGGAAAATCAGTAATATGAAAGGACAAAAGATCATTTATGAAGGCATGAGAAAAACACTACTGAAGATCCTGAAAGCAGTTTTTGAGGCGTTTTCCTTAGATCCCACATCTGTACTTTAATAATCAGTGCTGGAACATTGGCACAGCCAGTTCTGTGGTAGGAAAGGAAATGTCTAGCACCAGTGCCTTGAAACACTAGGAAAAAAAATCTACCTATCCCAAACAGACAGTGCCAGAGTCAGAGGGCTTTAACAGAGGAGACACTCTGTTTGCCATATTATATTACTTGATAGGCAAGTTAATCTCCTATGTTTATGGCACTAGTACCACTCATCACACAGGCTTCATCTTTTCCTCTAAACCTGTGTTTGAGCTACCTGTGGAAATGACTACTAGATGGTAAATGGGTATTTTGTCAGCTTCTCTGCTAGATTAATAACCTGGAGAAACACAGCACTGTCTGGGACATCTCCTCTGCAAACTGATACTTAGTGGAATTATTATGGTCTATACCCACACACAGCAACCCCTCCATTTGTGTGATAAGACACACTGTGTTCAAGGCTGAGCCACAACAGAGTGGGCTGTGTTTCCACGGGCTGAAATGTCTGGAAGAGACTCTTTGTTATCTGCTTTTGCACTGGTAAGAATAAAAAGGAAAGTGATAAAAAGCCTTCTTCCTTTCAGACACAGGCTTGGTACTTGCAGCTGCCCCAGTACTTTACTCCTAGGTTGGCTCAGGGAGAGCACGGAGTCATTAAAACTCCAGGGTGGTGCTTTCACAGCTTCCCAGAGAAACCTGCACCCTGGTGAAGCATGGCTGATGTAAAACCTGGCTGGAAGTTGCACACCTGAGCACCTCCTGGTCACCTCTGTTTACTCCTGGACCCAAAGCAGGCTCTGATCCCCTGAGCCAGGATTCCCAGCCAAGGAACTGTGTGCATGGCTTTATGCAGTCATTGAGCATGAGGTATGTTCCTGTGTGCCCTTCTGTGTTTGTTTCCAGCCTGATGCTGGTTTTCATTGCTGTCAGTTTCCATTTTTCTCATGAAAAACATCTTTTGCTGATGACCCCTTGCTCCTGAAAGTGTGTCTGTATTCCTGCAGTACTCCCAGTAGGGAAATTCTTTCCTGGCTAAGGGTAGTGAATGTTAGTAATGACTTTCTTTCATCTTCCCATCGTTCTTAGGATTAAGATTAATAAAACAGTGACTTTCAGCAAACAAGCTTAAATAAAGGATGGCTACTTTTAAGTTCAGCCTTCTATATTGATTAGATGCCTCCATTTGTTTCCTTCTGTTCACCAAAATAATTTGGGGCTGCTGCATAGCATAGGCAGCTAATAGCAACTGTTCTTGAGATGAAGAGTTTTTGACTCAAATGCCACTGAGAATAAATTTAAAGTGTTGTTTTCTAGACATCACAGAATGGAAAAAAATCTAGAGTGTAAGCCCTAAAGTAATACAGACAGATAGCTGCCAGACACGGAGCAAAGATGGAGGGCTGGCTCTCTAATAAAGCACATCTGACTTGTGTTCAGCTTAGCCCCATGCCACCACAGACTCAAGCCAGGCAGTCTGAGAGCTGGAGGAAAATGCAGGTTAAAACCAGAAATGAGAAGCAAGTACTGATGCCCAGGTGGAAGTAGCAGAACCTCTGACTAGATGAAAAAATGGATTCTGCACAGCAAGTAGGAGCTCATAAGGGGCAAATGAGGAAGACAGGACAGCAGAGAAAATGACCCAGCAATATCCAGTGTTGGAAATAGCACAAAGATCTGATCTCCTGTGAAGTGATGCTTTATTTTATTGGCACGAATGGAGACTTTTTCTTCTGCAGTATAATTTTCAGCAGTAACTTAAAATGGATTTTCAACACCTTACCCATTCAAATCTTAGGGATATCTATCTTCAGCAGCTGAAGCTGTTCCTCTGCTTCTCTGACCTTTTCTGACTTTCACACTTTTATTTAAAGAGGTTTCCAAGTCTCAATAGCATCCACATTCAGCAGACTTCAAGTGCACACTATGCACGATTTATATACAAGCTCTCGATCATCTCATGTCATTGACTCACAAGCAAAACAGCATAGGCAAAAGTGTACAGATGCAAAGCATGACTTTAGTCAGAATAACTGTTTATATGTCTCTTGCTTTCTGGTGTAGTTCAAAGTGATTGTTAAAAACCTAGCACAAAAAGATTTGCTGGCATTTCTGTAAAAGACCATTCTGTGCACTGTGGGGTAGGTAGCATTTTATTCCAAGTTTACTCACCCAATAAATAGTATAAATTGCTCTCTCCTGCCAAAGGTTCATCTTGGAGCACTTTATTTTATAAAAAATCCTAATCTCAAGCCATCTCTTTTTTGCTGTCTCCAAAACTGTTTTTCAGATGTACTAAACCTGTAGGTTATTCCTAGGGGACTTGCAAGGGAAAAGCAGAAACAGCATAGCACAGTATATACCATAATGAAACCATGCAGAGTAGTCTACAAGCTTCCTCAGGGAGGAGCAGAGGAGTAAAGGAAACATTTCAACACAACAGGATACCCAGTGTTTGATACTTTCACCCACAGTTTATGAAGATGTCTTGGTGTGAACAACTACATTTGCCTGTAAGTGTGTGCTGGAAAAATTTCCAGATGCAAAAGTTGGGTGTTTAAGACCTCTCACAGCATCTTCAGAGATGCAACAAGAACACCCTGGCTTTGCTCAAGCTCAGCCTCTTAGAACCAGAGAAGTGCAGAGCAGGCAGGTGCTGCAGGAGATGATGTCTGGAGGAAGGAGGGCAAGATTTTGATTACTCTGGAGCCATTAGTTACCATCAGCCTGTATCAATCCCCTGAACTGCTTTTTCAATCACAAAACAATCATGAATTCCCTCACCAGAAGAAATTCCAAAGTGTCAGAGTTAGGAGCAGGTGTGAAGGCTGTGTCTCATGCAGAGTTTGCTGACACAAATGGTGGTGGTTGCTGTCAGTCTGCTCTCCCCTCTTCCTTGTACCTGCAGCGGGGAGGCAATTTACTGGCTGACTTCCCATTCGATATTTTGACAGATTTGCAGGATTAAAAAGAGGGAGAATTGCACTTGAAACTGTTTGCTTTTAAAATTCTGAGTGCTTCTGTGAGCCAAAGGCATAGCTGAAGGCAGGAGGAGAGGGGGGCTGATGACTTTTCCTTTTCTTAGTGTCGCATCTCAGCCCTGGTGAGGCCATACCTCGAGTCCTGTGTCCAGTTCTGGGCCCCTCAGTTCAGGAAGGAGATTGAGGTCCTGGAGCAGGTCCAAAGGAGGGCAACCAGGCTGGTGAAGGGACTCCAGCACAAGTCCTGTGAGGAGAGGCTGAGGGAGCTGGGGGTGTTCAGCCTGGAGAAGAGGAGGCTCAGGGGAGACCTCATCGCTCTCTACAACTCCCTGAAAGGAGGCTGGAGCCAGGGGGGGGGTTGGGCTCTTCTCCCAGGCAACTTTCAGCAAGACAAGAGGGCATGGTCTCAAGTTGTGCCAGGGGAGGTTTAGGTTAGATATTAGAAAGAATTTCTTTATGGAGAGGGTGATCAGACATTGGAATGGGCTGCCCAGGGAAGTAGTGGATTGTCTATGCCTGGAGATATTTAAAAAGAGACTGGATGTGGCACTCAGTGCCATGGGCTGGTAACCGCAGCGGTAGTGGATCAAGGGTTGGACTTGATGATCTCTGAGGTCCCTTCCAACCCAGCCAATTCTATGATTCTATCTGGGGTTTCACACACCGCAGCACTACTAGTTTAAGGTTCTAAGTGAGATTAAAATAAATTGGGCATGTTGGGAAAGAAACACCATCCACAAAAGACTTCAGAAGTTGCCAGTTCACTATTTTAGGTGTCTGCAGAAGTGGGAAAATTCCCAAGCTGAGGAAGAGCTGGATGCAGTAGCCATCAGGTGCATGCCCTTGCTAACATGTGCAGCTCCTCAGCTTTCTTTCTGCCTCTCAGCTACTGCTGCTGCTTTTTCTATCTGAATGACAGCTGATGTCTGAAAGGAGGGGGATGAGCTGTGTCACATTTCTCTCAGTGCTGCCTGCACGCATAACTAAACACCTCTGTCTTTGCCATATGATGGTTGTGCCAAAGCATGATGGGCATTGAACTGTCTGAAGATTTAGAGCAAGGATAAAAGTGGAGAAACAGAGAAAATAAAGAAGATGAGGGAACAGTAGCAGCTTAACAGGAGAGTCTGGAGCTGGGAGGAGAATGCAAACCACCAGCTGGCAGGATGGTGCTTTCTACTATAACCCTTGCATTCCAGTAGAGTTATTAAAAATTACTAAGACCAAACATGGAGGACATATCACCATGGTTACATTATTTTGAAAAAATTTGGAGGAAAGTGTTTTGCTTCTCCAGAAAGTTTATGTCTCTGCTTTATCTCTAATTTTTCCTGAAGACAAAAGAGTACAGCAGGAAAGTACCATGAATGAATGTAACTATTTTATAACAAAAAGAATTCAAACGTGTGAAACTAACTGTGCTGGAAAAGATTTCATAACATTTCTGCTTTGGAAATTGCATGTTACCCTTCTTGAAACTGGCCTAGCACAAATAGTTGTAAATTGCTGCAGTTGCTCAACATTGTCTTTGTCCCAGCTTTTCACAGTACAGACCTGATAAGAATAAACACCTGTTTTTATTTCTCTAATCTGTCAAAAAGGCATATTTGAAATACACATACAGTCCTGTCAATGGCTTCAGAAAGCCCAGCAATGACCCAAAGCTCTGGCATGGCCAGTTCAAAAGCAGGACAGTTGTTTGATGCCCAGCTCTGTACACTCTGCTCATCCATCCTTACTGCATTACTGAGCAAGTATTTTTCTAGTTTGGCTTTCAGCAGCAATGTTGAACTATTTTCTTGTGCTCCAGAATATATGCCTTGACTATAACGATCAAAACAAAAATTAACCTTTGCCTATTACCCTATTCCAATTTACTGTTTGATCCTATTCTGCAGTGCCTGATCTGTCTCAGTGACTGAATCATGAACTTCCAGTCTTTGCCATCCTGTGAGCCTCCAGTTCCCAACCCAACAAGCAAAGCTCCTGCCTCTGTTGCTTCCATTGGTGGGAATTTATGCTCTTGTATCAGCAGGATCCTGGAGAATATACAGCCAGTTCTTTCCTCATCTCCTATAATGCTGTGCTCTGACCTCTTCCTGCATCTCTCACCTGGTGACACAGTCCTTCCATCAGCACTCACCTCCTGCAGGTGGGGAACCCATCACTCTTAGTCCCAGCCTCAGTGTGAGATGCCTGAAATTTTCCTCCCTGGGCAGCAGGCACCCTCAGGTTCCTTGAAGATTCCTGAGAATGCCCTAATGATCCCAGAAGTTCCCAGCTCAAGATGATGTTGAAGAAGAGATGTTGAATGCAGAGATTGCTGCACATAGCTCTGCATTGGTTGATCCTGTATGCCACATAAAGTATCTCTGCTACTACCCTGTAATCAAAATGTTGATCTAAACCTCACAAAAACCTATAGCACTAATTCTGTTGCAAACCCACCACTTTTAATCTCATCTAAAACAGTCTCAGATTATTTAAGGGCATCTTTAAAACAAACAAACAAACAAACACACAAACAAACAAACACAAACTTATGTTGATTTACTATAAGTATATTTTCTTCATTTTTCCCCTCTGAATTAT
This sequence comes from Phaethornis superciliosus, assembly GCA_023637945.1. Lineage (NCBI taxonomy): Eukaryota > Metazoa > Chordata > Aves > Apodiformes > Trochilidae > Phaethornis > Phaethornis superciliosus. The sequence goes on along the minus strand of JAJQWJ010000001.1, from coordinate 168,467,039 downwards.
TTGAATTTATTACAAACTTTCTTCCCTGCCCAAGAGCAATGCCTGTTTGAAAAGCCTGGACTATCTGATTTTCTTTTAGATTCCCTGGCACAGAACAAAGACATCTCTCTCTTCCTTTTCTGTATTACTGTTGACCGTGTTATCACTTCACTTATAAACATATCAATGTATCTAGTGATGCATTTTGATATTCCAGACATTTCACTCATCCTTTCCATTGCCAGTATTACAGAGTAGGTCACAGTTATGCCCACAAGGAGGAAAAAATCCATTTCTCAAAATTATGATCTCTAACATTAGTGTTCAAATCTTCAACTTTTCTTCAATACCTTGTGTCTTCCCCTTTCAACATCTTGACTTTGTACTTGGTGGGTGCTTTTTGGACGCACTCTTCCTGCCATTTGTAAGAATTCATAGTCCACAAGATGACTTCAGCCACCTTGCCCTGCAGAAGACTCATTCCCCTTTTAACAGAAGGGTCTGAGAGTAACTGTGTCACCTGTGCATCATCACCTGCTCTGCAAATCATTGCAGAGTTCAAACAGATAGAGCTGCAGAATGAAGGCACCTTGGGAAGGGTCTGGTCCAATTTCTGTCTCAAAGGAGAGCTATGGTGTCACAGCCAGATGAGAAACAAAGTGCTAGTAAGATTTAAAATAATACATTGCAGGTTTCGGTTAGGCAGAAAAGACAGAAATTCTTGGTGGAGGCTGTGTCCATAAATTTTCAAAGGAAAAATGGAAGAGGAAGCACTGCAGAACCGACAGCTGTATTTGTCTCTTTTTTCATTTGAATTCATCTTTCTAAGTTGAAAAGGACTTGGCCTTGCCTTACCTAGGGATCTAGAGGCAGCCTTGACTTGAAGAATGAGACAGTCAAGATAAAGCATACGAAAAGCCTGAAAGACAGAACAGGTGACTTGTTTCTTTGTAGGCAGAAAGAAAACAATGGAAAAGGACCTACAGGGAAGGTAATAATAAAATCATCTCAATGTAATGCCATAATTTCAGGCATGAGAATAGGGTTGCCTCCTCCCCTTTCCAAAGAAAAGGTTCAGCAGAAGTCTTAAGCACAGGGGGGAAAGCAAAAGCAATAATACAACCAAACTTAAAAAAATTATGTGCTGGTAGGATATGCATGTCTGATAAGGTCCATAATCATTTCCCTCTATGATAGGCTACTTCTTCAAAGTGTTCTTTTCAGGGAAGATTCCTCTTTAAGGAGAAGCGTGATTCACCCGTCCCTTGGCAGCAGATAAAGGGCTACAGTGATTTATAACTTTATAAAGGTGAAATAATTTGATATAGAAAGCAGTCAAGTGTGAATACCAGCGCTGTGGGGTAGCCAACAGATCTGACTTTGACAAACTCATCTGTATGTGAAGGCAGATGGATTTTTGTTGCTGCAATATAGAACTCGACATGGAAAGTCATGAGTGCTGGGGGTTTTGTCTGAGCTCAGATCACAGCTGATGTGAGAGGAACAACAACTCTCACTAGCTGCTGGAAAATTACAGCTTGTAACAAAAGATTAAAAAAATATAGTCTCGAAAAAAGTAGCCCAATTCACAGGCTTTTGACTGTGAATCCTGTTGACTTTCATTTTTGTTTTTAGTGCTCTGAAGGGTAAACAGATATTTACACCATTACTTCTTGATATTCAACAAACTGCTAATCATCCTTTTTATGGGATAGCACTTCAAGCTACGATAAAATGCAGTGTGTCTTCCTCATATCAAAATCAATAAGTCACTATTTTTATATATTTATATTATACATATATATTAAAACCTTCTAAAACTGTATGCTCTTTTAAAAATGTATTTTTATATCACACTTAGAAAAATATCCATCAGCATTTTCTATACCTTTAGTGGGTGAACTCTAGGTCTTTGATGCACATCGCATATACATACACATATTTTTTGAAAGCTCTGTGTATTACTGGCTACTGTATGTCACTGAATATATATGACATCATAGGTTGTCTTCCCAAATTGGTGTTTGGAGGTGACGAGCAAGGAAACACACCTGAATCTCAAGACTTCAGTCCTGATGGATTCCTCTGTGTAGACTGAAATGCCTACTCTTCCCTGATATTTTAAATTTACTTACTTATTTTCTAGTAGAAAAAGGATTGTTTTTTCTATTGCAACAATTAAGAAAGTTCAATCATACATCACCATGAGCTTATTATACCATCTAAAGAAGAAACTTGGAGCTTTTATACACTTCAGGAATATAACTAAAGCATAAAATTCTTTCTTGCTTCCCTAAATTTTAATTACCACTAAAACCTAATTACTTGAACACAAGAAGGCATAGAGCAATAATGGATGTTAAAGGAAGAAGTAAACTCTTGTAGAGGCATGTGTATTGTAAATGCACTTGCCTTTCACTTTGCTGACAGGCACTGAAGCTAAATTTTAGCAAGAGCTTGATCATTTTCTGAACAATTTGTAGCAATTCCCAGCTGTTTCTCCACTTTGGGAAATAGAGCAGTTTTAAGTGCAGCTGTCTGGTTGAATTGTTTTAATGTCATATTGGAATTACCATCTTTCACTTCACTGAACCAAGGGATATAATTACATACTTTATATCTAGCGGCCCAGCAAGTGAAAATTACAGTAAACATTTGAATATTTTAAGTGATGTTGTCAAGAGCTAGGCCAATTCAGGTCCATTCCCTACAGTCTGTACCTAGGAGACCCTGTAACTTTATCCAAGGCCAACAAGAAATCTAACAAGGGTGATGGTTGCTATTTTTGATGTGCCCTTTGGCTGTGGTTTCAGACACAATTTTCAGGTGAAAACATTTCCAACGTAGGGCACTACTTCAACTCCATCCACACACCAAGCACCATCTGACATTAATATTATATGTCATGACTCAAGTTTAAACACCCAGGACCTGGTCAGCTTGTTGAAGGCTACTTCTCAGACTGCTTTTGTCCCCCTATGAATTTTAAAACACTCCTCAAGTGAAAACTTTACCTTTCATACATATTGTAAATGCAGAAGATTTTCATGGTCTGTAGTGGGTCTGTGTAATGCAACTACTAATCTAATCCTAAAAACTAAACTAAATCAAAACTTGTGTACTGAAACAATGTCAGCCACATTTGAAATCAAAACACCTCAAGGGTTTTTACGTTTCTTTGTCTTAAATGTCTAATTACTTTAATGAGGGAAATGCTCAGGGCAGTGCTAATGCAGTAAAGCAATTTTCTATCTTTGTAATTTCCTCAGCCTGCTTTTTGGCAATGTATATTGTTTCAAGTGCTTTGAGAGATAAACAACCTTTTATAGTGAAATACTGCTAGGTACTGCAGAGGGTTTTTGAAGTGGGAATGCAAGATCTTATATGGAGTAGCACAGTTAAAATAAAGAGCCTCCTTGCCTGCATGTTCTTTTTATTGATCAAATAAAATTGCACCATTGTCAGCAGTGTCTGCATGCTTTATGGATTTCTTTTGACCCAACAAAGCCACTGTTGCTTTTCCTATTTAATTGTAAATACCAGTTCACTCACTTTCTTTCATTTCTTGTTTGAAAGGGCTGATATGAATAACTCCACACTGGCAGACAAGGACAGGTATGGTATAAATGACATCATGACATCATGTTTATTTCTATCTGCCCTTTCTCTCTGTTAAAAACTTGGTCTGTCCACACCTAAGTGCTGGCAGTGTTGCTAGGCTATTGCTGCACTGGCTGGTACACATGGGCAGCATCATTCATCTTTGAGGATCAACAGTACCTGAGCCATCAGCACAGATGAGGTGACATAATGCCTGGGGCTACAAGTGACATAAAAGGGATGAAAGCATAAGAACAATAAAAATAAAAATTTGTTTACCAAAGGAGTAGTCTCTGTGCACTGCTTTCCTATGTCCCCAAAGACACTTAGACTTTGCCTCACAAAGACACTTGGACTGCAATAATCCAGCATGGTAAGTACCCATCACAGGACTGGGACACACTGGTCAACCAGCAGGTGATGACTGTGCCTCTTCACCCCATCACTGAACACACCAAGCAGAAAAGCCACTGATTTAGGACACTCCAAAACCAACTTGAGCAACATTTTCTTGCCTGAATCCAAACTCATCTCTCCCTGGTGTCCAGACTGCAGTGGCCCTTTGTTGATGGTGTCTGTGGGTGCTGCTGAGGTTCCCCAAGCCCTTGGGATGATGCTGTGTGTGATACCAGCTGCTACCCAGTCCAGTTACATCTTGGCGCAGAGCTGCTCATCTGCTGTGGGAGATCCACAGAAATCTCCCTCCTGTCCAGCTAAGCAGCTCCAGCCTCTGTCCTGGAGATGTAGGTGCAGCAAACACCTCCCAGAACCACAGCAGACCTTGCACAGAGCTGCTGTAGCTGAATTAATCATGTAAGGTTACTTTAGTGCTGGAACCTGGTTTGATGGCTGTAGTCCCAGGTGGTTCTCAGGGGGGTGTTGTTACCAGCTGAAATGAAGGGTGAGCTAAACTTGGAATAGCCTAATGTGAGCCTTCTGACACAGAAGCAGAATGAGTGCTGTTTGCCATACTGTAAATGGCCCTAATTGAGCAGATTTCAAGCCACATTTGCAGCATGTTTGGTGGTTGGCTTACAGCACATGTTTGAGAATAGAAACTTATTAACCTAATACTTAAGAATTCACCAGGCATTTGAACACAACTTTTCTTTAATTGTTGAGAGATCTCATTAGCAAGTTTAAATCCTCAAGGAAGGCATTCCAGAGACTTGTGTGTGTCTTATTCACTAATAACACAAGTAAAGATACCAGCAATGGAAAGGAATTTCATTACAAAAGGCAGAGAATCCTTTCTATTTAATGTGCATTTAATCTGATATACAGAAGAGCTACATTCACAGCTGGCCTAGACTCAGTCCCCCAGGCACAAGATCTCACCAGCCTGCTTGGCATGTCAAATACCTGGACTGATCTGCCCCAGAGCTGTGTGCACATTCAGCTGCTCTTTGTGGCAACAGGTCACAATTTTTTGTCCACCATTTACCATGGTTCTATTTTCTTGAAGTTTGGTGGGGTTGCTCTGCCTTCCCAGCCTGTCACATTTCTTGCTTATTCTTTCCACATATGGCTTCTTCTAAGGTTTATTGCCCCTTGCTCTGCCCTAAATTACACAAGTGGAGCTCCTTTTCCTGTTGCTAATTTCCAGTGGGTGGTCAGTGGTGAATCACTTACACTAAGTGTTGCTGGTACCAGTAAAAGGATGATTTCCTGCTAGAGAAAGACTTGAACTTTCTTCCACCTTGTCCCAAACATAGAATCAGAGTTATCAGCCTTGTGCACATTTCCAAAACTTATTCTTCTGAAGTAGCTGGAGTAGCTAAACTAGTGAGATGAGAATGTCAGTGGCCCAGTAGATAAGGATATCAACAGAGGCACAGTTTGAGCTACAGGTCTCTATCCAGGTGTCTACTTAGAATTAAGTGCATCATCCTATTTTTGGTGCTGAGGGGAATGAAGACTTCAGGCTCAGAGCAGGTAACTATAGATGATGCAGTTTACATCTGCACACTAAGCATTGTTTTGGGGCACATCTCAGTGCTCCCCAAAAGCTTTCCATTTAACTGTTGCTATCATCCCCCTTCCAAAGGACTTTCTAAGATTCCTAAGAGCCAACACCGTTGGTTTCTCAGATCACAAGGAAATGACCTGTGTTTTCTCTGTCAGCTTCTCAAAATCCTTGCTTGGCCAAGGATTTCTTTCCATGCATCTGACTGAGATGAACATGGGGACCCATCCCCACTGGACCCTCTGTAAAAGCCCTGTAGAGAAACCTTTGAAGGGCACTGCTTTTAGAGCAAGACTGTACACTAATGAATCTTCCTTGGTTGGCTGGCTTTGAAAACAGGAGATAAAGAGCTAAACAAAAGGATGGAGTGTAAAGCACAGGACAGAAAGTGACTTTCGTTTTTATGAGCATTAACCCTGTGGACTTCAACTATCCTGTGGCTGATGAAGGAAGTGACAAAGAACCATCCTGGATCAATGCTTGCTTGGGTTTTTATACCTGTCTAAAGACCTTTTGTGCTTGGCTGATTAACTGAATCACCACTTTTCCCTTTCAGTTTCCAGGAAGAAGCCATATTACCCTTTAAAGATGATTTCTGTTTCAACTGATGATCTGGTTAAATGAGAATGATCAGAGGGCTGGAGCTCCTCTTCTCTAAAGACAGGCTGAGAGCTGGGTTTATTCAGTCTGGGGAGGAGAAGGCTCTGAGGAGACCTTATTGTAGCCTTCCAGCATCTGAAGGGGGCTACAGGAAAGCTGGGGAGGGACTTGTTAGGATGTCAGGGAGTGATAGGACTGGGGGGAATGGATTCAAACTAGAGGAGGGGAGATTTAGGTTAGATGTCAGGAAGAAGTTCTTTACAAGGAGGGTGGTGAGACACTGGCACAGATTGACCCAGAGAGGTGGTGGAAGACCCATCCCTGGATGTTTTTAAGGCCAGGCTGGACAGGGCTCTGAGCAACCTGATCTAGTGGGTCCCCATGGCAGGGGGGTTGGAACTGGATGATCTTAAAGGTCCCTTCCAACCCTGAAGATTCTATGATTCTTTAGGTTCAGCAGAGAGGATAATCCCATGTGGAGTGATTAACTCTTCAAATTAATTGCATAGTTTGTTGCACTAGAAAACTGCCTCTCTGTTCACCCCTTTTAACTACTTCTGCACCTGTGATACACTTGTAAAGCTATGGATTCAGATTAGTGGGTTTATCTTAGTTTATGACCATGCTTCTGTTAAAGGTAATGTAGTCTTACATTTCTTAGTTTTCATAAGCAATGACCATTATCCTGCATCTTTTCTTCCTGTTGCATGTTTTCCTCCCCTATTTGTATCTCATTTTTTGGGATATGTGCCAGCAAAAGGACATTCCATTGAAATCAGAGCCAGGACACATTAGGTCTAGTAAACACCTTTTTCTGCCCTGGAGGCTTCGAGCATCACTCCTTTTCCTACTCTCTGACAAGTCTTTCATTAGGACAGTCATCCACAGCCTCACCAAACTTACCTGGAGCATTGTGATGCTGCTCTGCCCACCTACAGTGTAGGGACACTCTTCTTCTCAGTCAGGGATCTACTGCACCTCCTGCCACTGAATCACCAATGTGACATCTAATGCAGGCTGTTTGCATTGCCCAATGTGTGTTTGAAAATGTCCCTTGTTATGATTAGTTATGCCTTCTTTCACATCCAGCAAGAAAATACTTTCTCTCTAATTCAGACTCCTGTCCTCTACTTCTCTTTCTCAGTTTTTCACTACTCCTTTCTGCCTGGTCTCTTTTTCCTCCCTCTTTCTTGTTGCTTTCTGAGTGTCCCTCCTTGCACCAAACCATAATTGTTCTTTATTTGCCTCACATCTATATCCCACCTCTTGAAAGGATCAAAAATAAAATGAACAAAAAAGATACATGATTGCTGGAGTTCCAATGTCCCAGAGGTTATCTGCTTGTGTCACCATTTCTATTTAGTTTAAAATGCAGGCTGGGAGGCAGATCTGGGGACTCTTTTTTTTGTCATGCTGTAGATTTACTGAAAATTATTGCAGACCTGCAGTGATCTGTTGTTATCTGTGCTTTGCTTGTGCTACTAAATATCTGTTTTATTGTGATAGAGCTTTATTTAACACACTTCTTCTAAGATGGGGTTTTACTGCTCGGTTATGACAGTGGAATGAGAGTTGGGCTTATTTTCTTGTTGAAAAATGGCATGGCTAAGGTTATCTTTAGTGACAAATGGCTCCTTTTTCCTTCTCTTTAAAACAAGGGGAGGTGGGAAGACTGTTATTTTTTGATATTGAAGATGTTCCCTTTCCTTTGGGTTGCTGGAGTTAAATGTCAAAGTTTGGTTTTGATTTCTGATTGTTGTGTATCTTTGCTTTTCTCCCACCACTGCTAACTTTTGATATAGATTGCCCTCTCTTTGAGCATAAGACAAGCCCAGAGTATGAAGAAGAAATAGAAATTTTTAGAAATCAGGTAGTGGTAGGACTAAGGGGAATGGGATAAAAACCAAGGTGAGGTAGATTCAGATTAGATATTAGAAAAAAGTTCTTCACCATGAGGGTGGTGAGACACTGGCACAGGTTGCCCAGGGAGGTGGTTGAAGCCCCATCCCTGGAAGTTTTTAAGTCCAGGCTGGATGAGGCTCTGAGCAACCTGATCTAGTGGGAGGTGTCCCTGCCCATGGCACGGGGGGTTGGGTCTAAATGGTCTTTATGGTCCCTTCCAACCCAAACCATTCTATGGTTCTATGATTCTAAATTAATAGTTTGCCCTGTGGACCAAATCAGCCAGAGATCATGGTGAAGAAGGTACAGAAGCAGCTGTGCAAGATTTATTTGGGGTAGAAACAAGTGGGCTATCTCTACTCCAGCCAAAGCTAGAAGAACAATGAGTCTGATCTGCTCCTACTTTTAGTTACATGGCTATAAATATCTTGGTCTCATTTTCTGAAACGTCAGTGAGCTATGGAAACAACTTTGCTGTAATCTGTGCATGATGGAACATTTCAAGAAGCAGGCTTAATTTCTACTCTGACCAAAGTGTTGCCCTGTACTGTATGGCATTGGGCTGCACCAAGGGTAAGGCCTTCCAAGGCTGATGAGCACTGTAAAACAGCTTCTGACCTTTCCTGTTAAGAAACTGACATCTAAAGTCTTAGGTCATCAACTAGGAGACAAAATGGACCTAAATGACCTTTATTTTGAGACAATTAGATGCAGTTACAGCATTTATGTGTATTTCTGTCAAACAAGAGAGTGCATTTACATAAAAACAAAGGAACTGGTTAAAGATGAAGGCATCATTTTCAGATAGCACTCCAAGCTTGTCTTAAAATGTGTGTCATTTGCATGGCTAACCTTGCTTAGTGGTATTCTTGGGGTGTTTTCCTTTTTTTTTTTTTTCTTTTTTCCTTTTTCTTTTCCTTTTCCCCTACACTGGCCATAGGTCTAAATCTTCTTTAATACAGAAGCCTATTCAGAGGCAGATTTTGATAATTTTTGCCCCCAGGCAAATAAAAGACATTTCAAACTGTGGACTGGGCACTGGCTCTAAACCTAGCTAAGCTTGAAGAGAAGAAGGTATGTTTTATGCAAGCCTGCTTTGCTTTGCCTCTCCTCTTAGGCCACTCTGTCCATCATAGTGAGATGCAATTGTCAGCTGTATGAGCTTTGGCCACAACTGTCACAGGTTTTGTGGTACAGGAGTTTTAAAAGCTCAAATAATGTTGAAGGTGGCACAAAAAGTGCAGAATCTGAATCAGTTTATTTGAGCAGCCTGGATTTTGGAGGAGCAGGTTGTTTTCATGTGCAGAAGTAGTTTTGGTAGCTTCAGATCTGGGAGCTTAAAAATATGCCAAGGTAGATTAGTCTGGAGCTAAACCACAATTAATCTACTAGTGTAGGTGGAATTACTCTATGGACACATCTTATTTGCCAGGACTTTGATTCAGTAAAAGGTATGTAACCATATGCATAACTTTAGGTCAATGAATATCAGTCAGGTTGCTTCTTTTAAGCTAATGGGGCTATTCATAGCTCCAGATTAGCCATATATGCTCAAGTATCTTGCTTAAGTGGAGTCCATGATCCCTTATCCTGGCCAAGATCTAGGTGAAAGGATTTTATTAACAATGAAGTAAAAATTACATATTTGAAGTTCATTATCTCACCAGGGAGCATTTATATCATTAATTAGTGAAGCAGTTATCTTAAATAAGCTTTAACAGTGCTTGAGAATTTTGCAAGTATCACAGTATAACTAAGAAAAAGAAGAGATCAACTCTTAGTACAGATAAACCTTCAGAATTCATACATTAGATCATAGGGAAATTAATTTAACATTCTCTAAAGAGTTTCATGGGCCTTTTCCTGCAAGATATTTTTCCTTATCCTTCTATTTTAGAGCTGTGATTTTGCATTTCTATTCTAGCTAGTTCAGTTTTATCCTTAAAGGCACACTGTATTTTTACATTTCTCATTCTTTTCCACACTGTCTCTTCCAAAAAAATAGTAAAAACCCATTTTGGGACAATATGTTATTTATCATGTATTTGTCAGAAGGAGTTATTACTGCATTATGGTGTTGTAAGTAATGCCTGCAGGTATGTCAGACCCTCTACTGAGAACCAGCCTGATTTTCAACACACTGTATAGGGAAGAAAGCCATCTAAACTCTTGGTTTTCCTTCTCAGACCTTGAGAACTCACATGCCTCTGCAAGCACAGGGACAATTACTGTGTTATTTAGGAAGCTCTGTGCAAAGTGAAGTTGCTGGTGTAGGAAGCTGTTTGCAAATTTGTCTTGGTTTAAGTTTCAGACTATTTGATCAAGTTGTGCTGGCTGTCCAGGTCACACAGGGACAGACTCAAAGGCTCTGATTTGTAGGTTATGGACTCTAAATTATAGGTTGTGATTTGTAATTATGAGAGTGGATTTGAAAAAAGGAGGCGAAGCAGCTAACAGGGCAAATGTAAGATTTTTTCCAGATGCCTTTTTGCTGGATGTCTCAACATGACCTTTCTAGTCACAAACTGTTAGCTGAGAACAGTTTAGATTTGTATAGAAAATGGATAAGCAGCATGTATGTTGGCTTTGGTGAGCTATGAACTTTTCTCTTCACATTTGCAGGTGCCCTGCTTTTTCTCTGTTGGTACCATTTCACTTGGTGTCTGTCCACCTAACAGTCTGCTGTCTCACCCCATCTGACACCTTTGATACCTCCAATCTCTTGGTTTCTTCAATGGTTTTGATATTTAGCCTTTACACAGCTATTCCTCTGTGAGACAGCTCAAGAATTCCCAAGGAGATGGTCTCAAAAACCCTTGGCCTGTGAGCAGGGCTTTTAAGCTCTCCTTGTGTGTCCTGAAATGTTACCTAATAGTTGGTTTCATAGGGCTAGGGTTAGGTATGGAGCATGCTGGTACCTACTCCTTTCTTCTTGGAAGTCTGTGGGTTTCTGATCAAGTCCCTTTCTCTCTGTGTCTATGAAATTCCAGGTGGGTAAAACAAACCCTGCTCCCTGCATTGCTTCCCTAAAATAAAAACAAAACCCAACTGTAGATTAAGGCCTCTGGGTTAGAAATTTTTGCATCCTTGGAGTGCATTTGTAGTACAGATGTACTACATAAAAATCACAAAGCAAAAAGTTATACCTATTTTCAACCTATTGGGAAGTGAGAGAAATGTAGCACACCACATGTCAGATTCTTGATCAGCTATAAGGAAAAAAAAAATCTCATACAGTACTGACTGGTTGAATGATGTTTTCCCAGAACAGAATTAATTTTTGCTGTGCATCTGAATTGATTGATGATGGGATAGCAAAGAGACAATATGGTGTTGGCTGTCAGCAGTATGGCAATAAAACACAGGTATAAAACACAGCAATAAGGGACAGGGCCAGGATTCAGACAGCTGAGCCACATTTGTAAAGGTAATTCTACAACTTTGCCCTTGCTGAAATCATGTGCTCTGTTGTGGTAAATAGCATGTAAGCTCAAAGTCAAAGATTGAAAATAGTTTTGCAAAATAGTCTTTTGTTTGTAGTCTTCAGACCAACACCACAAAGTCCTGCTTACGGGACCATTTCATGAAGAGAAGCACTGATTTAGGAACACCTTGCAATACTGAACCAGAAGGATTTCTCATAATACTTGCTAATATCTGATCATGAGATGATATTAAGGAGACTTTGGGGAGATTTTCCATTCTTATCAAAGCATTAAAGTCCTCATTTCTCATCCTGCACTCATGGAGGAGCTGGTGCCCACAGACATGATCATTCCTCCTTACGTGTGTGATCTGCAGGCAGAGCCACACCATTAGTTAATCTTCTACCATTTCTCTTTCGGTGGCAAGTGGCACAGTCCAGAGTTCAAACTGTTCTCCTGTAGAGAGAGGATTTGAAGATCTTTCCTGCCTGACCACAGATGAAATCCAGTTTTCATTTCACTTTTAGTTCTAAGGAATGGATGTTCAGCAGGGTCAGGCCTTGAACATTGCTCAGGCCACAGTTCAAGATCCATTGGTGTCTACTCACCCGAGGAGCTCTTTCAGAATGCTTTCCCCACAGAGAAGATAAGACAGGAGCTGCTATTCTTGCTTTTATTTTCCTTCTGTACAACTCAAATTCTTCTTTCTGAATAACAAATGGTAGCTGTTGTCTTCTTACAGGACTGGCAGTATTCTGTTGCTGGCTGAACTCTAGGAAAAGGACAATGGAGATCAGAAGGCACAAAGAGATGTCTGGGAAACCTGGGAAGAGTTTCTTCTCTTTGGCCAGGATGAAAGGGAAAGGGAATAATCCGAAAAGCCTGAATCCTTGGCAGGACCAAGGGGGATAAGAACAGATGTGTTCCTCCCCAAAAGCTGTTAAGTGCATTCTTATAGTTCCCTAGGGAAAGGTCTTATTTAAATTTTCTCCTTTTCACAATGTTTTTCCTTTTTTCTTCATATGAATGTAATGTCCAGAACCCAAGACCAAGACAGGCTTTCTTCAAACACCAAAGAAACTCATTAAATACACTTTTCTGTATACAGAATAGTGTTTGGTGCATCCATGTCTATCCTTAGGAAGCCTCCTGGTGAAATTTGTCACTGCAACAATAGGTAAGGCATGTGGAGGTCTATCCCTCCCATCAAGTTCTCAAGAGAAGCCCTTGTAGCACAGAGCAGAAGTCTTGGCTATTGGGGTGGGATGGATTTGATCAGAAGGGCTGTACCTCTGTGAGGAGAGACATGTCCTGCACTAGCAGAAGGTATTGCTTGTGGGTGGTGGAGGAAGGCTTCAGGCTGAAGATGCTGGAGGCTGAGGAGGGAACTCATGAGCTTCCCCTCTACCCTTGAAGCACCTTTGATGCTTCAAAGCACCTTTGAGCACCTGATGTTGTGATAAAATCATCCCCATGGCTCATTGATATCAAAGTTCAAGCCACCTTTATTCAACTATAGAAAAACCCAGGGATGGGCTGAGAGGTGAAAATCATTTGATCTGAATTTCTTGCTACATGCCTTTGTAAAGATAGAGAGCAAAGTGAAAACAATTTCCATATTCTACCTTAAATGCAATGTTGTCTGTCTGTGAGGTTAGGATTACTGAAGAGGAAAGAGGGAGAAATCCAAAAAACACCCATTGGAGAGCCCTGAAAAGAGACTCTCTGGAGTGGAATTTAAATCATCATTTTGGCAACATCAATGCAGATGGGATGGTCTGCCTTTTGTGGGTCTTTCTTCTCAAGAAGGAGAGTGGAAGCAAATCACACAGGGGCCCAGGAATCCAGACGTGGAAAGGTTTTCAAAAAGGTGTCCAAAGCAATTGAAAATCTGCAATCTTTGAAGACTGTGCCAGCGCTGCTGGAGTCCACACAGCGTGACCTTGAGATCCACAGAGCAGACCTGGAGAACAAACTAGGTGGGAAGGACCATTCCCAAGCAGGCCTTTCACTCTCGGAAGGAAAAGCTGTTCCATAGACAAAAACTCCTCTGAGGCAGTACCCCGTATCTCCTCTGGAATATCCACTTCCCAGTCAGGCTAAGGTCTCAGAGCCCACAGATGCTGGCTGGGGAGATGGAGGGGGACAATTCCTATCCTCCACCCTGCCCTGCAGGACTCTACGAAACTTTCAGGAAGCCTCCCATGGCCCGTGCTCTGTCGCCATCCCTCCAGCAGTCAGGCCATCCAAACCAAGGAGGTGGGAGCAGCTTCCTACTTCTTTTCACTTCCTCCAAGTGCTCATGAGCCCTGGGAGCTGGATCCTTCAGGGAGGGAAGGACCATGGCAGTGGTCAAGGCCCAGAAGGAGAGAGCACATGAGAGGAAGATGCTTGGACAAGGAGTGCTCCCCTTCCACGGGCTTCAGTTCTGGTGGGGCTTCTCTCCTGCCGAGACCATCTCACCCTGCACAGTGTCCCCTTCTTGGGAAAAGCATCTTAAGAACTGCTCCCACTGTGCTGTAGGGCAGTGACAGGAGAACAGTCTCACCTTGGTGCTTGCTGAGGAGAAAGGCTCAGTGCCATTAGACATCTCTACATGCAGATGGCTCCAGAGAAGATCCCTGCCCCTGGAACTCCTCCCGCTGACTGCCCAAGCAGAGGTGCCTCTTTCAGGGAAACTCCTCTCCCTTCCTCCCTGCCTCTTCTTCCCTCCCACCAGCAGGACACCTTTTGTCTCCCTAATTGTTCCTCCCTGTATTTCAGGTTTGGTTGGAGCCTCTGCTGCTGTAAGTCCCTGTGGGAAACATCAGGTCTTGCCAAACCCACTCTCTGATGCCTTCTTCCTTTCTTCCTCTCACAGCGTTTTACAAAATACAATGCTACAAAGGTAAGAAGAAGGCTGATGCTGGATGTGAGTCCTCAGAGCCAGACTGCAGCTGTGGAAAACAAACCCCACCTCCCTCTCCTGTTCCTGCCCTACAGAACTTAGCTTTGGACAGTCTCAGTTCATAGTGCTGTACAACTCAGGTGTGAGTTTGGTGTTGCCCAGGGAGGTGCCATGTGCTCAGCTCCTGCTCCTTCTCCCCAGGCCATACCCAGAGATGGGGGGAGAAGGTATTGAGCCCCACAGCCTCCTCCTGGGGGCTGAATGCTGGAGCCCCAGGGACACCGGATGAGAACCTGGCCTATGATGGCTGCAGACTGGCCATGCTCTCAGTAGCCGCCCAAGGATGGGGACGGAGGGACATGGGAGGATTGGGAGGGGAGAAGTTAGAGGGCCCTGAGGCAGATAGAGCAGATACAGCTGAGTGTGGAGGAAAGAGAGACAAGAGATGGATGAGGAACCAGGAGAGGAAGGGTCAGAAAAGCAGCTCTGGTGTTTTCTGCTCCTCATGGCATGACTTGATCATAGCAGTGGAAGTCACTCTGGGTGCTGACACCGCTCACCCCGGACTGGAAATCTCTGGCAATGGGAAGAGTGTGCGAGACACTGATGCCATCAAGTATTTGCCCAGCAATGAAAAGAGATTTGATTCATACAGTTTTGTGTTGGCAAAGGAAGGATACACATCTGGGAGATGCTACTGGGAAGTAGATGTTGGCAAGAGATAAAACTAGGCCTGGTTTTACCAGGCTGCTGCCTCATTGGTGTCTCCTGAACAAAGCAGAATGAGGAGAGGACAGATCTGGCAGAGTGGCCGGCTCTGTAATTTTAAAACCTGTGCATCAGAATGAATCATAGAATCATAGAATCAGCTGGGTTGGAAGGGACCTCTGAGATCAAGTCTAACCCTTGATCGACTACCACTGAGGTTACTAGACATTGGCACTGAGTGCCAAATCCAGTCTCTAAAAAGGTTCTCAGGGAAATTTTAGGTGGCCAAGAGAAACAAATGTTCTTTTGTGGTATGATGGAATTAAAATGTGGAAGGTGAGTTGTCCTCAGCACTTACTGTCCTCTCCCTGATAGTCTGTGACTTGACATCTTGTTGAGGAGGGGAAGACACACAGCAGCTTGGTGGGCACCTCTCAGCCAGCCAATGTCAACCTACCACACATGTTCAGGTGGCATCTGGAGATCAATATGGACAGAAAATCAACAACTGGGAAACTGATCCCAGAATAGAACTAATTTTTGTATCAGTATAGGTTGGAGACTGAGCTGGTGGAGAGATAGTGGACAGAAAGATGACCATGAGCCAGTGATGTGGCCCTTGTGGCCAAGAAGACCAGTGGCATCCTGGGGTGTATTAGAAGTATAGTTAGGAGGTTGAGAGAGGTTCTCCTTCCTTTCTACTTTGCCCTGGTGAAGCCGCATCTGTTCTGGGCCCCTCAGTTCCAGAAGGACTGGGAACTGCTTGAGAGAGTCCAGCACAGAGCAACCAAGATGAGTAAGGGAGTGAAACATCTTCCTTATGAGGAAAGGCGGAGGGAGCTGCTTCACTTCAGCTTGGTGGAGAATGAGGGGTGATCTCATATGTGTTTACAAATATTAATGTTTACAAATCCATAAAGGGTGAGTGTCAGGAGGATGAAGCCAGGCTCTTCTCATTGATGACCAATGACAGGACAAGGGGTAATGGCTGCAAGTTGGAGCATAGGAGGTTCTGTGTAAATATAAGAAAAAGCTTTTTCACTGTGAGGGTGACAGAGCACTGGAACAGGCTGCCCAGGGAGGTTGAGGAGTCTCTTTCTCTGAAGACATTCAAAACCTGGACGTGTTCCTGTGCGACTAAATGGTCCTGCTCTGGCAGGGGAGTTGGACTCAATGATCACATGAGGTCCCTCCCAACCCCTAACATTGTGATTTCTGTGGATTTTTTTTTTGTGCAGTTGAATTGATTGATGATGGTATAGCAAAGATATAATACAGCATTGGCTGTCAGCAACATGGCAATAAAACACATTAATAAGGGACAGGGCCAGAACTCAGACAGCTGAGCCACATTTGTAAAGGTAATTCTAGAGCTTTGCCCTTGATGAAATAATGTGCTTTGATATACTTAATTTGCATGTAAGCTCAAAGCCAAAGGTTCAAAATAGTCAGCATTGCAAAACAGTCTTATGGCATTTAAGAAATGGAAATAGCAAAGGAATAGTAGGAGCATAAATGGAACAGAACAGACCGTTTTTGAGAAGCAACTGTACCTAATGATGGCATTTTTCAGGGCCTTGTGTCACGAAGACAAATTCAGTGAGGCTAAGTCTTCTCTGTTATCCCACAAAAAGATGTCAGATTCTGAAGAAAGGCTCAGACTTGCCAAGCAGCAGCTCAATTCAGCAGCCCCAGCGCTGTAGCCAGGGGCAGACTACCACATCTTGCAACCCTGCACAAGTGCTCAGCAGCCTGTGTGTGCTCTGGGCAGGCAGCTGCTAAGGGTAAACACCTGCCTGATGGTGTTTAGCCATATCCAGGAAAACCACTTTGCTTTGTCTATTATCTTGTATTTATCTCAGCCCATGAGTTTTGCACTTTTATTCCTTATGGGAGACTACCTCCCCCATCTCACCAGAATGGAGTGAGTGCGTGCATGTTTCAATATGTTTCAAAGACCTTGTGGAAAAATTGGGAATTCTTAGCAAAGTCAGCCTTGAAAGATTTGCTCCTGTACTTGAATTCTTGTGTGCTGCCTGCTTTCTTCCAGAATAACAGAATAGCTTGGATTGGAAACAGCACAGGTTGTTTAAGCAATTGTTAGACTCTCACACAAATATGGTGAAATATTTTCTTGCTAAAATATTATTTTCCATAATTGCATATTTTATCTTTAACAGCTCAGTGTGTTCGTTACCTGACTGATTTTTTATTCAGACTTTAACTGTAACAGCTTATTTAAACCTGCAGTTATTATTTTTCCAATGCAGGCCGCATATATGAGTGTCAATAGTAGCAGCATGGAAATGAATCAATTTGTAATTGCAACATTAAATTTATTTTGCTAGTGCCTGAATGGAAAACATTTCAGATGAAAAATTAATTCCACCCACTTGAAACAGGAAATCAGAAGTCGTGCTTTAATCTTTGCCCTTTAAAAATAGCTACCAGTCAGCTTTTTAAATTTCTTTTTTATATATATATATATTTCATCTTTTCTGTGAAACTGAAAGGCACTGTTCTGTCTGTGAAATCGGATTATTTAAAGAAACAAGAATAAGGTCTGTATTGGGAATGTTTAATACCACACTTCAGTAAAATTTGGCTTAAAACACAAAGCACTAGTAAATAAATTTATTGGGTAAATATACCTGAAAAGAATTTCTCAAAAAACCAAATATCAATTGTAGTACTCATAAGGTATTTTGTGCTGTTGCCCAAATCTCATGACTTCTGCACATCTTCATACGTCTTGTACAAGACAGGTAATTGCAGATGCAAATTGTTTGTTGAGTGCCTGTGGGTCCAGCTCTGCATGCAAGTGTGAGGGAAGAAGGATCTGCAGATGTTTGTGTGTTCATACACAGCTGCCAGTGAGAACAGCTGCCTGCTGAAAAAAACTGTGGTATGAATATGAACTTGGAACGCCGTAATACCAGAATCCCTAAAAATAAATGGGGGAAATAACATTGTTAACACCAGATCTATCCCAACTTAATTAGCAGGTCACTCATTTGTTTTCTGTAGTGTTCAATGGGAGATAAATGTTTCAGATATTACAATTTATAGGTACCATAGTTTCTTAAGCATACTATGAATAGTGAAAATAATATCTTGAAAGTAAAAGTCATTACAAAAATGCAGATAAAAATATTAGAAAGAAGGACAAGAGCAAGGCAGTGGTGCAGACAGGGTAACACCTTGTTTCTCAGTTTGCCTCTTCAACCTACTTTCAGAGAACCAAGTTCCACGAGGGTGGAAAGTAGATGAGAGAGAGTAGTTAAAGCTTCTTTGACATATGGGAAAGAGAATACATCCATGTCTTTGGCTGCATTCTGGTCCTGGCAGCCATTTAGCAAAAGCAAATGTGGTGCTGGGAAGAGTCTACAGGAACTTAGCCATGAGGTGGGCTGGGGAATATATTTGCTTAGTAGATTACTTGGGATGCAAAATGATTTAATAAACACTTCACTGTTAAATGAAGTCTAGAGAGCCACTTTCTATTTTAGGCACTTAAAATTGTAATTCCATTTCCTAATGTCAAATTATGGGTTTAACAGTTATCTTATTAAAATAAATTAATGTTTTTCCTTTATCTACAAATCTGGGCTTGGTGTCATGCAAACTGTCACAGCTTAGCAGTCTGGGCAGACCAAAAACCAAAGGACTGAATTATTATTTTCTACTACCCTCCTGCAATGGGAAGATAAAAGGGGAATAAAGACTAGAGATTTGAAACTGGAAATTAAAACAATTGTAAATAGATTTACTAGCACAGGGGAAAGGCAATAACATAAGGGATAAAGAGCAAAATACAACTATATACAAAAATATATATAGAGAACCCCATCTCAATGGCAGGAGGGATAGGTGCCTGGGGGCCCCTTGTGGCAGGGCAGACTCAGGAGGGGCTCCAGAGCTCTTCCCAGCATCTGATAGATGTGGACTCTGAAGGGCAGGCGGTGAGCTGGGGGTAAAGGAGTGCAGGGAACCTCAGCAAAGCAAGGATTGACCAAAAGAGAGGATGGGCTGCAGTTTCCCTGAGCTTTATAGAGTATGGGCAGAGGACCCCTTTGTGTTAGGTCCCTCTCAGAGTCTGAAAGCCCTCCTTTAGTTCCCCATACTCAAACTATAACACAAACATAGGATACTCCACTCCTTTTTGAGTTGCAAACCCAGTGTAAATCCATCTCTGTGTAATTTTCTGCAGAGCTCTTCATTTGTGGATGCCCTCTTTGGGAGGAGGAAAAGATGGTTGAAGATGGAATCTAGATAAAAGAAAACAGGATACTAATGTCATAACATAAAACTAATTTGTTTTAATTTAAGAACTAAAATGGCTTTAATAATTAACTGTCCTAGGTGTGTGAAGATGGAGTCTGGCTCAGCACAAATGAAAGAAAACTGATTTTGTTTCCTGAAACTGCCAGCTGAAAACAAAGATCTAAAGGTCGACTCCCAAAGTCGGTTTTTGTTGTCACTGATAAAGTTGCAGTAGCATGTGACACAATGACACAATGCAGGTATTGGAAATGAGATGCTACTGATCAGCTGATGACACTGAAACTCTGGAGTCCATTAACATATTTTCATATATTTCCACTGAAATTCTATCGGAGGCAGTCCCATTGAAAAGTAGGACAGAACCAGATTGTTCTTTTTGCATGAGTTTTCAAGATATTAAAAGTTTGTTCTAAACTAAACAAGTAAGTTTTTGACACTACCTACAAAAATAATTAAGAAATATTTGGAAGTCTGCTTGAATTTTTTCTTCAGTGGTAACAAAAGTAGGCTTTGAGTAACTTTTGCTTTTTAATGCCATGCCACTGGAAAATCAAATGTCATTTCAAGCTGAAAACTCAACCATTGTGTTTAGAAAAGAATTGAAAGAGCTGGATTGGCAGAATGTCCAGGGAGAACTCGATTTTTTTCTCTTTTTTGTTTTTTTCAAAATGGAATTTTTCTGGAAGCAACATGCGCCTACA
The DNA here is from genome assembly GCA_023637945.1 of Phaethornis superciliosus. Classification (NCBI taxonomy): domain Eukaryota; kingdom Metazoa; phylum Chordata; class Aves; order Apodiformes; family Trochilidae; genus Phaethornis; species Phaethornis superciliosus. The sequence goes on along the minus strand of JAJQWJ010000001.1, from coordinate 168,446,987 downwards.
GAAAAGTTTCATTTTGTCAAAGGACTTTTTTTCAGTAGAAAAAATATTCTGTAGGAAAATGTTTCACTAGTGCTAGTCCTCAAGACTTGTTGATCAGCAAAACTTTAGGTGCTTAAATCTTATATAACTGTTGCATAATGCATAATTTAAAGAAGATAAGATTTTACATGTTTTTTTTTTTTTTTTTTAAGAGTGACAGAATGAACTGCAGAGATAATAGGCTTAGCCTGGAAATGCTAATGTATGCCAGTAATGTCTTTCCTTTGCTGTTATAGATGCATATTTCTGTCCAACCAAGAGGAATGGCTCTATTGTTATAATTTCTGCTACCTCCTGGTATGGGGTAATTTTTCAGAAAGGAGCCTTAATGACTCCTGTTGTGTTGCATAGCTGTATTTTGGGCATTTTGTGCTTCAGTTGTGCTTTGACATCTCTCTTAGCCCAGCTTCAGCTGCAGCAGGCTGCATCCAGATGACTGCTGAGAGGAGCACACTGTTTGTTTGGATGGATGCAGAACACAGGCAAAGGTATCTGAAAACAACAAATGTTGAAGAGCAGAAAGTTTGCATGAATGCCTGTTTGAGATCCAGTTCTAATATGTCCATTTTCTTACCCAGATATTGATTGCTATCCCCTGCTTAGCTATTTGGCTCGGGTAACATACACAGGGGGAAAGAAAACAAGCTGTAAAAAAATGCATTCTAGCTGGTGAGGCTTGTGAAAGGCATTGAGAACAGGCTGTGTGAAGGCAGAAGGAGGAAAGAGACAAGCACAGCAGGTGACACATGGTAGGCTAATGCCTTCAGTTCCTTTTATTATTTTTTTTCCATTAGTTTCTTCGAAAAGGTTAACTGTGAGTGGATACTTAATGTAATGAGTTATAAAATAGGCATACAAGTTTACATCAGAAAAAAGAAAGGTCATGATAAAGAACATTTACATTCAAATAAATGGGAGGCATTTCAGCTGGCAAGTCCCACAGGAGCCCTCCCACGGGTGTGTAGGGAGGAACTGCAGCAGTCTTTGATCCACTTGAAAGCACCTCCCAGAGAACTTGGCAAAGGGGGTCCAGAGGGCAGGTGAAGGACACTGTACATGTCACCAAGAAAGAAAAAAAGGAGGACCTGGTGAATAAAGCACCTTAAAGGCCCATACGGAGAATAATTTGGTGATACATGCCAGTTAATATGGATTAGTCAAGAAGAAGTCATGATAAACCACCTGACTTATTAAGGGGAAATAAAAGGTATGATATGTCTTGACCTGAGCAGGACTTTTTGTGCTGTCTTGCCTAAGCAGGTTAGGGGAATGTGATCCAGATGATGATAATGAGTTTTGTGAATAATTGTATTAAAATTTCTCTAGAATCTGTTAAGGATGATTCCATCTTAAATTAGCAGCACATTTTAAGTGGCGTCCTGCAGAGTTCTGTCTGTTTTACTCAGTATAGACATTAATGACTTAGAGGATGAAACATGACAAATGTTTAAAAGCTTTTCAAATGAAACAAAATTGTTAAGAATTGAAAGCATTTTGATGGGCAGGTTTTTAATTCAAAATAATCAAGATTTATTAGAGAAGTGATCCCAAAACAACAAGATATATTTCAGCCAAGGAAAAAGCAAAGAACTGTAGCTAGGGAAGAAAAATGTAAAAGGCAGCTATAAAATGAGAAATATCTGCCAGTGCAGCTGTACTGTGAAAAAGCATTTGAGAGCTGGAGTGGAGTACAAGCTGGATCCTTTCTGGAGATGTATTAGCAAAAACCTAATGTGCAAAGCACATGAATGTGTGTTTCTCCACAGTGCTGGTGAGACCTCAGCTGGAGTACTGGTACCAATCTGTAGGGTGCAATGAGACTATGTAGGAGACATGCATAAAGGAGGAACAGGAACAATAAAAACTTCAGATTGTTTAAGAAAAGCCTGAAGGAGGTTTTTTTTTTTTCTAGAAAAGGAGGTCAGTGAGCAGACACAAGAATTGTTTTCAGTGTTTGGCTGATTGGTACAACTAGAGCTGTAATCATTATTGCCAAATGGGTGGATAGGTATTGCCAAATGGGTAGGATAGGAATTAATCAGCTTAACTAGTAAAAAAGAGGTTCAGATGTGAACTAGAAGAGACCACTTTGGGAATTTGTTGGGACATTTTCTTCGGACAATATTACAGAAAGTTCAGGATAGTGCCTGTTAGAGAGGTTTTCCTGGTGATTGGTTATACCTACGAGGGATCAGAGAAAGCTTTTGAGTAACACGACTTAGAGAACATCATCCAGCCCCATTTTTGAACAATTTTGTTGATTTGCCTCATGGTGAGACTCTCTTGGAAGGAGATTTTTAAAGGTATGATAACAACAGGCTTCTTATTCCACAAGGGTTGATGGGGTGAGGAGGAAAAGACACTGGCAAATGAAGACCTTGGTGCATAATGTCCCATAGTACCTGCTGCTTGGAATGTCTGGCTGCACAAAGGTATCAGTGTGCACTGTTCTTGTCTGTCTCAAGACTGTCACAGTCTCTGAGAAGAAAGCAATTGCTTTGTCTATGGAAATTCTATATTTTAACTGGGACAGTTTAACAAGTGTTCTTGCTCGGGTTTTAAATTAAGGGACTGGAATCGGGCTGTGTGGAGGTAATTTTTTATCATAGAAAGCAACTCTTGTGAATGTCCTCAGCTATAGATATTCAGAATTAAAACAAAGTTTCATCCACTGACGACTGGCACTGTCAGTTGCTGGCAGGAATTAATGCAAATTGAAATATATTCTTTACCTGGCATTTGTTTACATCCTGTCCTGAACTGCATCACCTCCTACCTTTTGTCTTTATGAAAATGTAGAGCAAGTTTTCATTTCCTTTGAGGAGGCTTCATTACCAGATATGTAGTGCCAGATACCTGGGGATATCCAGGATTCCTAATAATCAGGAAAGTAACCAACAATTCATAGGTGGTAGTGGCAGGCAGTTGATTTTTAGGTTTCCAAAGCCTGAGGCTATTATTTGATGGTAACTGCAGTCCTGCCTTGCATTAACCCTGGTGCAGTAGTCCTTGCTTCTGCCTGGGAGTCTGACAAATTCTTGTTCAAAATGATGCCAGAACTTGGGGTCATTAAGATTGAGACCAAGCCAAAGTTCAGTACCCTGGGGTGTAGCAGCCTTAGATGTTGGGGCAGAGGTGACTTGTGAATGTTGTTGACAGGCAGCAGAGAAAATGAGTTTTGGGGCTGAGGTGATGCACGTTCATAAATCTGAGATGTCTTAACATCATTGCCTGCAAGGCAGAAGTGAGTTCTCTTACAATTTCTTTTCTTTGAGATGTTCTGTGAGCAGCCATAAGATCTCTTAGAATGTGTTCTAGATTTTTTGTACAAAATACAAACTTCTTTCGTTTTAGCTTCTACTGTATATTTCATTTGAGAGCAGGAGAACATTTGGCCAGCCAAGTCACCGGATATTCCCTTTCAATCCTTATGATTGTAGGGTTCTTTCTTTGTGTCCTTTCCTGGTATGTAGGACTAGGACTGAGTGGCTGAATGTTCGCTTGGTACATTTTAATCAATAGATGATTTTTGGTGGAAAGGTTTCCATAAACTTTACTTTCAGAAGTCTTAAAATAAAGTCACTTTCA